>JAVGVS010000233.1:15000-367500 GCA_032718565.1 Distichodus sexfasciatus | reverse complement strand
GTCGCACGCTGGGCTTACATTGCTAATTAGCTAATCAGTAGCATCAGCTGTGCCGTGGGTCGGGCATGCTGAATCTGTGCAGAGCGGTCGTCTGTGAGGACTGGGATTGAGAAACGCTGATCTATAGATGACGCAATGTGGAAATCTGCCCAGATTGACCACCGACGTGTGAGCGTGAAGGAAATGCAGTCAGTATGCGTACATATGCATTACATTTGGTAAACTACATTTGATTCAATGTGAGGTTTTTGTTGATCTGCCACAGCAATCTGGAAATTCATCTATATATTGAATCGTGAATCGCTTAAGAATCGTCAATCGATTTCAAATCTGAATCGTGCACCCCTAATAATGAGCACAGCGTTAGACTCGCTCAAAGGTTTAATCGAAAACATAAACGGCTCTCTGAGTAGAATTGCAAATAGTCATTACTCTTAAAGGCTCAGATTTTACTGGACAAAACATGGCACCAGTTACACCAGTTCGCCCCGAGATCGCAGGTTCGAATCCAGGGCCGGTAAGTTACCACTGAGGTACTCATGAGCAAGGTACCGTCCACAAGCACTGCTCCCCGGGCGCTTGTTAGCTGCCCACTGCTCCTTCACGGATGGGTTAAATGCAGAGGGCACATTTCGTTGTGGTGTGCTGTGTGCTGAGCTGTGTTCACAATGACAATCACTCACTTTCACAAAGCAGATGAAATATAAAAGCAATCCACCTCTGTCAGCACTGGGGGCAGAGCAGCCCTAAAGGTCAGATCCTAAAAATTGCCCCGAGGTCACGTTTCGTTGGCACGTTCACAATGACGAATAATCACTCGCTTAAAATGAATCCATCATTCAAATAAAAACAGCACAAATCTTATACGAGAAAATAATTTATTTTTGAAACACAATAGCCATATGTCATAATCCAATTATTCAATCACACACCGTTGGATTTCCCCCAAACCAGAGACACACAAGATGCAAGGACCACGTTCGTCGGAGGGTGAATATGATGCGTTTCATGTGCACAGTCACCCATCAAGAGACACTGCACTAGAAAGACAAAGCGGATCAGAGTTCACTTCCAAAATATCTGGACACGTTTTGAGTCTTTTACTAGATGAACACTTCCAAGTTTTAGGGTCGGGAATGTCACAGCCACTGGCTTTAGGAAAATTGCAATCTAAAATACTGTCAAGCCTTTTCTTAGAAGGGCATTTTGCTATTAGTCCATAATTTGTTGAATTAAATCTTCTTCAAAAATAGATATGTCACAAATGCCGCTAATGATTGTGGCCGTTAGATCTAAACTAAACTCTACAGTCATGTCAGGACGACGGTATTTCTCCCAACTTCCGATTTGACACTGTTTCTTTTATTTCATGACTATTCAATTTGGCATGGAGAGGAGAAACAACGTAAGATCTTATTGCTGATAATACAGTCCAAAAGTCTCCCTGTTTCTACAGTACATACTATATCTAAATAGAAGCTATTTTTCTAACACGCTATTTAAAAATTTTACATTTGTTTCAAAGTTGTGATTGTGGGTTTGGTTGTCAGAACCAAAAGTGGCGATATGACAAACAACACTCCAGCGTCCGTCCGACCGTCCGTACATCATCATTAAACCAACACAAAACGAGGAAACAACAACCAAAAAAAAATACAAAATAAAACAATTACGTCAAGGAGAACAAATAAAGTCTGCATTTTTGTGCAAAACAAAATACAAATAAAGATCAGTGAGAAACATTCAGTAAAGCAGATGACGCTGATGGAGGATGAGGCCCAAAATAACTCAGATCCCTGATTTATTTCAGCATGGCGTCCATAAGCTTTAAAAAATATATATGTTTATTCACACGAGAGGTCAAGCCATAAAATCCTCAAACTCTCTCTGGTTCACAACCGGTCTACAGTTCAAGTGCGGGAGAAAAAAGCCAAAAAATCTGCTATTAATGGTAATGAGCAACAGCTAGAGATGACCAGTAGGGGGCGTCCGTACTCTACTAACAGGAGAGTGGCACTTTGCTCTTCTCAACATCGACACTTAACATCTTTGTCAAAACTATGTAACGAGAAAAACAATGTGAACGCAGCATTTTCAACAAAGACCAAGTTCCAACAAAGGCCAAATAAAGAAGACGCTTAAAGGAATCCTCGCTGGCGTGCTTCAATTCGGATTTAAACAAAATTCCCTGTTAATCACATTAGCAAATTTGTTAAGGTGTATCCCTTTAATAACCATCACCATAACATCACATAAACAGCAAAACACAAAAAGTACAACGTCCTCCATTAGTGACTCAAATCATCCACCAAAACACAGAATTTCGAGAATTATCACTAGCTTTAGTGATGTAAAAAAGGGGTCTATTATACGGTCAACAAGTGATTATTATTTTGCCCACCAGAGCTTAAACGTATAGACATGAGACCTTGCCAAACCCCCCAAGAACAGTTAAAAAATTGTATGGAACAAAGCATTATTGATCGAAAAATTGCTGCGTCTTGTGCAAAAGAGGGGCATTTTAAATTTGCAAGAAACTTTAATTTGGTCATAAATGTGCATTTGTGGTTTTTAGATTTTCTTACAACAGGAACAGTGTGGAGCAAATCTTCTTCAATTTTTGTCTTAATGAACACTGATTATAGTAACATCTTATTTCTCACACTCTGATCCAGAACAACGTCCATCTCCTGGTTACTGCAGCAGTTTGGCGTCCAAAAAAGGTGCTGGGGGCAAAATTATAATACATTTAACTCTGAACGCAACAGTGAAAAATCGGTCAACGTTTGCTGAACATTTGGGCCGAGGTGAAAATCGGTGTATAAACCGACCACGCTGGACTGAAATTAAATTCTGCTCCACATCTGGATCTTCCCTCTTAGGAAGGACTAACTGAAAAAAAAACGGCTTCACGATGAAGTCTCTATCAAATGATTCATACAAAAAACGCCTCTAAAAGTTCCTGCCAAACTTCAGGCCAACGTCTGCTTTAATTTGTAAAACTGAGCGTCTCATGATGACAAACTGCACAAGTCCACAGCTAAAATAACAAACGGAAAGTGGCACGTCTGCATTGGACCAGCTTTCACAGACGTCCAGCTCCAATTTGCACCAACGTCTCATGCTGGACACTCGTTAACTGTTTGGATTTTTTGGAAACTGGGAAAAATCAAGGATCTTATTTTTCCCGAATTTTGAATTTTGTGGCTACTCAACTAAACAAAACACCCCCCCCCAAAAAAACAGGCTTTGGTGAACATGAGGGATCATCGAGTCCTTCGTCCAGAGAGCAGACATCTCTCCCTCGAACCTTGCATCTCGGCCCGTGTGCTCAAATGTCTGCTACCTACTTTAAAGAAGATTATGGCAAAGTAATATAAAGTGCTTTAATTAGAAAACCAAAATAAGAAAAGTTATAAAGCGAAGAACGGTGTTGAAATTCAGCCCGCTGATCTGGCTTTTGTGGTGCGTCGTGATGTTTATGGTCTTATACAGTTCCGAAAGAAATAATATAAAAGTCGACTGGATCCGTTCAGACGTTGAACAGACCTGCGAGCGGTTTTTAACGGCACAGTCGAGGCAAACCAGACCCCGGCCACATCGTCCGTCCCGGCTGTAAGCACACGGTGCCTGCGTAACGGATCTCTCCTGCAGCTCTGCTTGTTATCTGCAGTGTAAAAACTAACCATTACAGCCTTGTTCCGACAAAGCAAATCCGTCCTAGCGAGTGTGGGCGAATTTTCCGTTAACGTCACAGTCGATAGCCGTTTGTCTACATGTAAAGGAGCAAATCAGTCGATTTTTCCTGATATTGCAAAAGAAATATCACTAATTAATATAACTGTAAAGGCATTACCGTAAACGCATGGCTTGTAGGCTAAAAATTAAATCCGTTCTCTCGGATGCGGGGTGGGTCAACCACCCGAGGAGGTCGCCATAAAAATAAAAAAGAATTTAACGAGGCTCCAAACCGGTTTAGGATTAAAAATAAAACCAGATCCACACCACTAGGTCTCAGTACAACCTACAAGGTAGTGATGTAATACGGGTTGGCTTTAAAGTTGAGTTTAAGAAACGTACTGATCACTCCTTTAATTAAGACTAGTGTGCGTGTGTGTGTGTGTGAGAGAGTTACACCGTCTGCTCCATTTACAGTCATTATGTATTCTTGTGGTGAATGGTGTTCTGAGTGTGATTTCCAGGAGTGGTGTAAAGGTGGGTTCGTGTGTGAAGTGAAACCGGCCGCGCTGGTCTTGAACGGTGAGGGGGCACTGCGTACTGTACGTGGAATATAAGACGGCGAGAGGCGTAAAGGGTTAAGAGTCAGCGACCGAGCACGCGGTCTGGGCCGGATGTCCGTCTTGGCTCTGGCACACGGGCTTCTGCTTCTCCCATTGGCAGATGGCGTTGGCGTATCCCACGATCACCTTGTCCATCCAGGTCAGGGGCTGGGGGAAGAGCACGGCGCCCTCGAAGAAGCCCAGGTGTCCTCCGTGCAGCGTCAGCGCGAAGATCACATTCTCTTTCTTTTCTGCAGTAATTAGACAAGTCCAGTCACTTTAACAAAACGTTCAAACACTCGGCTCTTCGCCGCGCCTTTAAGATTTACTGCATCTCCTCCTTTTTATTCAAATTTTTCGTTATAATTTTCACTTTCTGGTTGTTCTTTGTAACAATTTAATTGTACGCAAATAACATTATTTATTACCGTTTACTCTCTTATTTGTTGTTTTTATCATCTTACACTTATTTAGTGGCTTTTTATTTATGCGAGTTCAGTTTGTCAATCCTATAGATGGGGCAATGTGGAAATCTGCCCAGACAGACCTCCTTTACGTGAGCATGAAGGAAACGCAGTCAGTGTGCGTACATATGCATTACATGTAAACTACATTTGATTCTGTGTGAGGTTTTTGTTGATCTGCCACTGTCAAATGGGAAAAGTAACTTAAAACAGCAATCTGGAAACAAATTCATCTATGTATTGAATCGTGAATCGTGAATCGGTTTTGAATTGAATCGTGGGCCCAAGAATCGGAATGGAATCATGAGATTATCTGAATTGTGCACCGCTAATAAAGGATTGATTATAGGGGAGACAGAGGAGGACAGGGTTGCGCTAAAAAGAGACACAAGAAGCAGAAAGAGACAGAGACGGAGAGAAGGAATCTCATTAAAGCTGGTAAATGCAATTTGGCAAGGTCCAGATGAGTTAATTAACCTGCAACGGAAAGTGACGTGACTCTTCTGGAAGTCCAGAAACTTAAGCGTCACAGTGTCCTTCTAGAAATTCTCCAATAACACATTAATTTCATTAGCAGTTTTTTCTGAATGACCAAAAACACTGGGCACCTGGAATGCCCTTTTCTCAAAACGGAAAACACAAAGCCCAAATTCGAGCTACACTCACAGGACATTTCTTTTAATAGTTTCGTTTGTGCAGGCAACAATGTGCACTTCAGTCGATAGTGTATCACATCCAAGAGCAAGACTGGCTTTGTCATATTTCCTCGACTTCAGCTTGGAGCAACTACTTTTGTCTGATACCAAAAGCACTGTTATTGCTGCCACTTGAAAAACGTAAATTCCACTCGCTCCCAACCTGGGACTTGCTGCACTTCACGTTCCCACCTGCAGTACAATAGCGCCCCCTAGTGTTTTGGCAATTCAGAAAAACTGATATTTTAAAATGCTGTTTTCTAGCACAATTTACATTTACGGCATTTAGCCGTAATCTTATCTAGCACAGTTGCTAACTACATTACTAGCAACTAACAGTGTACATTAGCAACTATCTTTTTGGGAAGTCGCACCAGGAGCGACTTCCATTTTCATCATTTTAGAGACTTGAAGCAACTTGGCGTTAACGCTCCTGCTCGGGGAACCAATCAACGACAGCAGTGCTGAGAGGTAGGATTTGAACAGATGACCTCTTGGTCTAGAAGCGAGTACCCTAACCACTAGACCAAAAACACCATGAAATGCAAAGCCGCTGGTAGCGCAACGGTCAGGGAGTCGGCCTTGTGATGGGATGGATGGTCGCCAGTTCGAGTCCCGTACCACTGAGGTACTCATGAGCAAGGTACCATGCCTAAGTGCTGCTCCCCGTGCGCTAGCAAAAAAGCTGTCCACTGCTCCTTCGCGGATGGGTCGATTGCAGAGCTCATATTCGGTTGTGGTGCGCTGTGCTGCGTTCACAACGACTAATAATCACTTTCACCCGTTGGACAAACTAAACACGTCTAAAAAGGAGCCTTTACAATTATTAATCACACATCTATCACAGGCCTTCCTGCTAAAACGGAAAGTCATCTTTCGGTCAAAGTACACTAGATTAACTAGAGCTCTCCCTTCGCCCTGTTACCCGGTCGACCCAGTAAATTGCCAATAGAGCCATGAAGCAGGTCAGTGGCCCATAAATAACTCTGGCTCCATCTGGCTAAAGCAGCAGTCATGACTGTGCACGAATCAGGAGCAGAGTTCAGTCTGAAAGGGGATTAAGAACCCGCCGTTTCTCAGCGTCTGGGCCGGGTATAAAGTAGCAGCGTCTGGAGCTCAGAATAGAGATCTGCTCTGAACGCATGAACCTGTAAACACTGGCTGTACGACCGTAGCACTCGTTTGATCAAACAGGAAGTGGTTCTGAGTCACTAGATTAGCACAGACTGTGAACGGGTCATAAATGCTTCCAGGAAACTGCAGCTCAAACTCACAGTTTGCTTTTAAACCTCTTCAACTCTAAGGATCTGTGACTCGTTGGGAAATGGGAAGGAAGGAAAGGTGTCAAGAAAAACAATACAGTGTTACAGTGTTTAAACAAATCATTTTTGAGATCTTATTTTAAATACACAACTTGTTCATTAAAAACTGCTACAGGATCGGTACTCGGGATCGGGCCACACCCAAAGCCCAAGTATCAACATCTGTATCGGAGCTGAAAAAGTTGGATCGGTGCCTCTCTACTCGAAGGCAAGGCAGCAGACACTGCTGAAGTAAAAAAGAGCAATCCTTTAGTGCAGTTGGTAGCCTAGGGAGTTGGCTCCATAATCAGAAGGTTGCCAGTTCAAGTCCCGAACCAGTAAAGGTGTCGCTGAGGTACTCATGAGCAAGGTACCGTCCTTAAGAACAAAGCTCTGCAGGCGCTGCCAAAAAACTGACCGCTGCTCCTGTACCTGGAAGGTACCTCGCTCATGATTAGCTTATTACTGGTGCGGGACTTGAAACGGCGACCCTCCGTTCACGGGACCGACTCCCAAACCTCTACACTAGCGACTGCCTCATCTTTATGAAGTTAAAGCTGTATTACTGATTTATTGCAGATTAGTTAGGGCAACAAATCTTAAATACCGCTCAGAGCTTAAGAGCACTGACTGATGCATACTCTTAAATGTCATTTCTTTCTCACAGTAATATGTAATTACTCTTTAATGTCAGGTCATCCGGGAAGACTTCCATAAACACTCAACCTTCCTGGCAGCCAGAGGTGCGTGTGTGTGTCCAGCACTAACACTGCCATCTCCAGCCCTCATGCAAGTTTAAAAATAGTCCTGAGTGTCAGGGCTGTGGGTCAGAAGGTTTGGCTGTAAAGCTAGCAGTAGCACTGTGTGAATACTTTGTAAAAGGTGTTGATATACTCAAAGCTGTTGCTCTTCAAGTCACATTAACACATGAATAAATGACGGTTGAAATAATCATCTCCATTACAGGAGAACTCTGACCTAACTGCACTAACGGCTAAAAACTGGAAGATAAGTGGAGGCTGTTATCATGGCTTAGGGTTCTACGATATGAAGATATATATTGGAGGATTAAATGTAATAAAATATGCACTATTTATGGTAATATTCTTTCATTCTTTGCAAAGTTACATGAATGCAAAAACCTAGCAGGGGGTGAAGCCAGGCTTTGTGCAACCCTGAGACGTTTAAAGTAATTGTGCCAGAATATTCCAAACAGTTGGGAACAATCTGACTGCCGTCTCCATGGTGATAACATCTTGATATTGCTAAATAACGATTTAGACAAATGCTGAAAAATTCAACGTAATTTGTGCCAGACCTTTACCAGACATATCCTTACATATTTCGGCAAATCAGAAATCACAATGCAAGAAGCAAAAGCCTTCAATTACTCAAAGACAGAAAATTATGTCTTGATAAATATATTTACCTACTGTGTTGTGTTGAACATTTGTGAAACTTGCTTGTCAGTCCTTTTCATGCGGACATTATATATAAAATACTTATTTACTGAATTTACAAAATATCTTATATTGTGATATATAATGTCATCGAGATATGAGATTTCGATCATATCGTTCAGCCTTTGACGGCCATATTTGTCCAGTTTTGGGCACCACTAGTTTATTTTTTGGAATGCAGCTTATTAACTTAACCTTTTATAAGGTGTGTTTTAAGGGTGGTACCTGAGAGTGTGCGAGGGATGGTGAGAAGAGACTCGTGCACCAGAGGGTCGTCCGCAGAGTTGACCAGCAGCAGTGGAACGTTGACCTACAGAATGTGGACAAAAATATCCTCAATAACTAAAGAAACCAGGAAGCCTCCATTATTAATCCAAGATCCAAAAACTCACAATGCCATGAAAGCACGGACCGTACTCACGTTATGAATATAGTGCACACAGCTCTCCTTTTCATAGTACTCCTTTAAGGAGTTGTGCCCATGGAATTTCCTAGAACATAGAAGGAAACACATATGAGCAAAAAAGCACTCGATAAGAGATCAGACCGTGCATAGCAAATCCAGCCAGAACACAAGGTCCCACATGTAGATTTGACTCGAGGTTAATTGTGGCCGCAGTGCAGATCCGGTGTCGCCTGTCGTCTCCATCGCGGTGACATAAGAAATAAAAGTGCCGGGGGAAAATAGGGCCGGATTGCGTAAGACCCTTCTGGGGAAAAAAAAACCACACACACACACACACCTCATGATGATGTCGTCGATTTGCATGAGGGAGGTGGCAGTGTAGAGGCGTCTCAGATCCGCATCCAGCGTCTTGGGGGAGCCGTCCCCGACCAGACTGCCTCTGTGGTGCAACGAGGAAAAGAAAACCCATTTCAGATACTGCAGCAAGATTGCTCAAACGCATCTCACTGCTGACTTAACTCAGTTACAACCTATTATCCTGGGTGCTAAAGAATGACACTGCAGAAAAGCTGAATTTGAGGCAGATTTCCGGTGTAAGACTCAATTTGTCACAGTATTTTAACGAGGTGCTGAAAATACTGACACATGGCTAGGTAAAGGGGGGGGAGAGAAAAGCTGTGATCTCATGACGTGTTTTGATGCATCTGTCTAAATTAAATTAGCAGTCGCTAACAACATTATGGCTGTGTAACTGATTTAACTGATGCTTTATCCATATCTCCGAGTGACCACATGAAATTACAATCGTCCGGATAAATACAACAAGGTTCAGCATCTAATGCACAGGCGTCAAACTCAAGGTCCGCAAGCGATTCAAATGAGGACGTTTGTCTCAAATAATGTCTTTGCTAATTTAAAGCACACATCTCCCACAAGGCACTTCACTTTTGTGACCCACAAAGCGACATTCTGCAGCATTTCAAAGCCGTTTTCTTCAACGATCGGAGATTAGAAATATCAACAATCAACCCCAAAATCTCCAAGAAGAGAAAAGTCAACACCGAAGGAAAACATTTCAATGAAAGATGGGAAAGGGGATGTATTTTCGTGCTTCACAATAGCAAATTTTGTTGATATTTTTGGCTGAAATAAGTTCACATGTGAAACCAGCTTGTTGATCTTGAGACCTATGTACCTGTGAGAGAGTATGATCTTCTTCATGTTGTCGGCCATGAGGAAGTTATAGAAGCGTCTGCATTGGTCCCACTGCAGGAAGGTTTCCTGAGCTCTACACACACACACACACACACACAGAGACAAAGAGAGAGAGAGGGAGAGAGTGTGAGTCATGTGCTGCCTGTCTGAACTGTCAAACAACACAGACTAACTGTTGTGTTATGAGTGTAAGTATGAAAGTGTGTGTGTGTGTGTGTGTGTGTGTGTTTCTGACCCATTTAGAAACTCATTTTGGGGACATTACACCCGCAGGTTGAGTTCAGACCTACCTACCTTAAAGACAGACTGAGGTTATGGTTGGGGTTTTGGTTTAGGGAGAGAAATATGACGAAATATATCGGATGACGTCTATCTTTTGTCACAAAAATCTTGCACAGACAAGACTTTGCATGCGAAAGTTACTCTGAATTTACAGAAAATGTACTACATTGTGATGTATATCATTATCAATATATGAAATAACATATTGGGATATGAGACTTTGGTCATATCACATAGCCCTAAAATGGCATATGAACATTTAGCTACAGTCATCATTACGTCTATGGAATATCACCCAAATTTTATTGAAGTAAGCATGAGTGTGTGTGTGTGTGTTTGTGACATAAACTGCAGACAAGATTTCCATAATGTACACACACAAAATGCTGCAGGATTATAGACAACATTAAAAGACAGATCACAAAATTCTATTATAAAAAGTGTATTATGTAAAAGAAAACAGACGCAGCAAACCTGCCTAATTACAGTCATGCCATTAGATAATGAGTGTACACACACACACACACACACACACACACACACACCCCGTCTGTTGACATTCTAGAACAGCTGAGCCGAGCTGCTGGAAAGACAATGCATGCCATCACAGTAAAGGTGCGGCTCTAACACATTCCTCATGCTTCTGGGCTGCTGAGGCCCTGTTAGGAAACACTGACTCTGTTCACACTCCCCTCAGACAACCTCGCAAAGTCAGACTATTTCTAGGTTAAAGAACTCTAAGTGAAGCGAGTTTCTGAAGTAGATGATAATGTCAGACCCATGTGAGAATGAGAGAATGTACAAACTCATACACACACTAACCGAGCAACAGCTGCTCCGGTCCAAACAGTCACATCCCGAGCCAGTAATACAGCATAAAGCAGTTGCACGGCCAATATCGATACTGATTATTGTTAGTTAACGAGGCCGATAACCAATATTTGGGATAAATCAAAAGAAAATCTGTCTAAATTTTGAATTTTACAAACACCAAGCTCAGCTGAAACTCTCTCCTCTTCTCCTCCTCTGAGCTTCATGTGTATTTTTCTCAGTTTAACCTGATTTTTGCTGCTTTGCATTATTACACTAAAAGCAGGACAAAAAGTTACGGAAACCGGGCTTGTTGCTGCCATGGAAATAGGGCTGCATACTAATGTAATTATACGGTGATTATTTGGTAATTGGAGCCGTAAACATATCCGTCTGCTAGTGAACACCACCCCGGCTGATCTGTCTTGCTTCAAGCTCGGCTCAAATGACTCCTGCATATCAACTTGAGGCTTAGTAGGTTCACACACGTGTATATTCACAATAAACATGTTTTTAACTGGATTCTTCTCGCTAATAAGCTTTATTTTGCATGACCATTTCCATGAGGGTACCACGCCATCGGATCTGGATTAATTATCACAAATTAGGAACACTGGCTGCCATTACGTGGAAAATACAGCTTCCAAAATAGCATTCGATGTTATATTTTATGCCGTATTCAATGGACCTTGCAAGTGGTACCAGAAAATTACATCATGTACAACACAGTGGAATAGAAACATGGCTGTTGAAGGTTTGTTCATCTCTGAAAATGTATGTTCTTGCCTATTTAGACTGTAAGCGGGAACACATAAGTTACCTTAAAGTCTCTTTTGTAACGTGTGGAAATTCACAGGATTGTAGCTGGTTCTATAGTTGTTCAAAACTTTGCCGTTTGCCCTTTCTTCAAATAAAGAAAACAATGGCTTTGCGATGTGACCAAATTCTTATCTCCCAATGTCATTTCATATTCCGATAACAATATATATCACAATATAGTACGTTTTCTGTAAATTCAGTGTAACTTTCTCAAGCAAAATCTTGTCTGTGTACTTAACTCTTCCAACACGTGTGCACATATGGAACGCCAAAGGCACAACTGACTCAAGTGACAGTAAAACACCCATTTCTATGCCCTTATATTTGTTAAAAACCGTGCTTTTTGCAGCACTCTAATCAATTTGAACACCGATTTTACATGGCTGAAGCACTACTTTTCGCAGCGTTCAAGTGACTTGTGGTCAAACATGCTTTTTATGAAGTAAAATGGCTGTAAAAGGCAGTGCTTTTTACAAGGTAGCGAGGAGCAAGGTGCCTTTAAGGTGAACTGTGGCACTTTTGGCGTTCCATAGATCAGAATGTGAACATGGAGTGCTTCGAATTAAGGGCACACAGACGTAAGATTTTGCCTTGAAGGCGACATGAAATACGTAAGCTGCAGAAACTCAGGTTTAGAATTTCAATATCGTGTTATGAAGCAGGAATTCCAACGGGATCAACATCAACATTCTTGTTTTTGTGATATCTAAGAAATGTGAGGTTAGGGTTAGGGTCATCCGAGATGCCATCAAATGCATCAACAGTATACAAGGTGTGGCATCCACAAGCTCTGACGTCCATCACCAAAGCATTGTGGGAAGAGAAACGGATAAAGCTCACCTAAGGGCACTGTAGCCCTGGCACACGCTGACGCTGCACAGCACACGCTCCTGGTTGGTACGGTTCTCTCCCAGGAACTTGCAGACGATGTTTCCCCCCAGGCTGAAGCCCACGACGATCAGCTGGGTCTGGGGGTACGTCTTCTTAATGTAGCCCACCATTGCGCTGAACTCCCATGTGCAGCCTGGGGAAAAAGGGGCGGAAACCGGGCGAGTGAGGATGAGAGGAAACTCAGCAAGCTTCACGGCAAAAAGAAAAGAGCTGCTATATTCCGTTCAAGTCAAACAGAAGTCTGGGTGTCTGAAGGATGTCATATCCAGTCTTACTGTACGCCATGCTCGCTTAGGCGCATCACGGCACAGCGAGAGGCATGCAAGGGCTAATTTAGGCTTTCTCGGGAGCTGCAGTGAACAGTTAGAAGAAAACAGCCAAGAACATGTTGCTTTAAGGATAAGTGAAAAGATTGTGTGTGTGATGGTCAGTTGTAAGGGTGCAACTATAAAACGCACATTTAAACTAGAGGTAGAAAAATGTGCAATTTTATTTGCATGAGGTATTTAGTGACGTGCAAATATTGCAACAAGAAGTGGAGCAAAAACTACAATCGCAACACTTCAATGTCGTTTACTTAAATAGTACAAGACAAAAATAATACAACTTAAAATAGTTGTAATCTTTCAAACGTTATGAATTAATAAGCTGTATCTTATTTATTTCTCAAAACAATAATTAAATTTAGGGCTTGTTTATCTAGATATCTTTATAACAATGTTATATTTTAATTAGAAAAATATAAATTTTTCTCTTTAATGTACGGCTACACAAAACGGAAATCCAAACAGCTCAAAATAAAACTTCGGTATGAAGGAGCGCAGGAGTTCCGTCAGGGCACGAAACCGTACCGTAGGTGAACATGCGCGGGGAGGTGAGCTCGATGTTGGGTAGCGCCCCCAGGTGGTTGAGCACAGCACAGCGGTAGCCTTGTTTTTGGGAGTGGTCCACGAAGGTGCGGATGTAGTGCTTTTCGCTGTGGTTGCCGATGCCCGGGCAGATGACCATGGTGACGTCAGCTGTGGAGAGACGGTGAGAGGGTGAGAGAGAGAGAGAGAGAGAGAGCGAGAGAGAAAGAGAAAGAGAGAGAGAAAGATAGTGAGAAAGCATGACGCCTTTTCAGGGAAACGTTTTGCATACAGACAAATCATAACCAAAGATGTGGTTTCTGCTGGACGCAACATGTTTGAGTTGGTCAGCGATATTTAGGAGGGAAATGCAAATGTGGCGCTTTCACAAGGACACCATGTTTTCATTTATTTAGAACCAACAGAACTTTCTAGAGTCTACGTCCTGCTGAGACACTGACCTCCGCTCTGATGATCCGCCAGCGGTTCGAAGAGGTCGAAGGTCGCCGTGGCCCCGTCCTGCATGGGCAGGTACTTGCGCAGGCCGGTCGGGTGTGGCGAACTCACTCGGCCCAGCTTGCCGTACAGGGCCGTCTGCAAATGCCCACTTTTCCCCCACAGCAAAGGAGGAATGTATCTAGTGAAGGGGGAAGAAACGATTCAAATCGGCAGCTGTGTCATGGCGCGTTGCTAGGTTACATGGCTGTTGTGATACATTTATGACCTGCAGCAGGTCCAGATAACCGCCGGCATGGTACGATAATTACAGGGTCCGTACTTACTAATCACCCTTCCAGCGTGGTCAGACTATTTATACACGGGGCAATGTTTAACTTGGCCCGAGCTAGAATTACAAGGCAGTAGGGGTCGAGTGATACGGTGTTTCAGAGCAAATGCCGATACCAATTATTATTAATTTGAAGAGACCAAACCCTAGACCCTAGTACAGAAATTTGCACTTTAAACTAAAGATGTGTTCTCTCCTCCTCTTCTTCTCAGAGTTACACGCTGCGCTCGTGTGTGAGTGTGGTGTGAGTGACAAGGCTTCAGTGTTGAACTGGCTATTACTCTTGTGATACATAGCCAATCAGAGACTGTTGTGGACGGGACATTAAACGAAGCAGCAAGTCGAGGGCAAACGGCACAGAGAGAAGGGAGAGCAGTAGCGCACCTTGTAGTTACTTCATATCGGTGATGGTCAAATTAAAACACTGATACCGACAATACCACGATAACTGGCCCGGCTGATAATCGGTCGACCCTTACTAAAAAGCATAAATAAATTAACAGAAAAAACTTTGACAATTCACCTTGAAAACAAACTCTCCTTCTCCTATAACACAACATATTGTTTAGTCTCGGCCGAGTTTGCTTTGGAGCGGCGACTGTATGATAAACAGAGCGAGAGGGCAGCGATCCGCATCTCCCGATCATTCCGGCAGAGCGTGTTTTCTCAGGTGGGCGTTGCGCTCTGCCAGAGGTCAGGTTACTGCTGACTGCGGGCAGCACTGTGCAGGTGAACGCTACTCTGTTACGCAATGCCACGGCCCACGCGCGCCGCCAAACTTCTCGGCTGCAAGACCTCTCTATTTTGCCGTCGCCATGGTAGAAAAAGCGACAACGTCGACTCCCCAAACAAGCTCTTCGCGTTTGTCCTGGCACGACACGGTTAAACAACGATGCGGTTTGACGAGTGCTGCAGCAAAACAACTAACCGCCCACTTTACAACCACCTCTAGCTCTTGAGGCCGGAGGTCAACGTATGCCGTACTGATTTCGACGAGATTACTGTATTTTACGCCTCTGGTGTAAAGGAGCACATTATATCACTCCTCCCAACCTCAAAACATGCCCTTACATAAGCTGAATTGATCCAAGTCATTCTCAGTTTAATTCACTTCCAACCAGGCAGCGCTCATTCAAGGCAATAATGAAGACTCTCAAAGCCGTATCGCAGTCTAAAAACACAACTCAATGTTCAATATGTGCATCTTATGACTTCGCACTTTACTCCAGAGATGCCCAAAGGCAGAGACCGCATAATATCAGGGACAGTAATGTAGTACGAATACTTTACTGTACTTATTCAGAAGCTTTTACAGCAGGGGTTTTTAACCTGTGGTCCCCAGCCCCCCTAGTTGTCCGCGGTGCAATTGCTAGTGGTCCGTGATACGCAATTCACTTTTTAAAACTTACGAAAAGCACCTTACTAGAGCACCACACAAAAGTGACGCCTTTTACAGCCATAAAAAGTGCCGTCACTACAGTGCAGCAAAAAGCGGCGTTTTCAATGGCGTAGAAAGTAAGGGTCGACTGATTATCAGTATCGGTGTTTAATTTTGAGCATCACCGAAATCAAGTAATCACACGGTGCGCTACTGTGGCTCCACTGTCGTCTCTTCTCTCTGTGCTATTTGCTCTCGACTCGTTGCTTCATTTAATGTCCAGCCCACAACGGTCTCTGATTGGCTATATGTCACACGAGTAGTAGCCAATCAACGCTGAAGCCTTGTTGTCACTCACACCACACTCACACACAGGCCCAACGTGAAGCGCCAAGAAGAAGAGAAGAGTTTCAGCTGAGTTGGTGTTTGTAAAATTCAATGTTTTATTTTATTTTTTGCATATCGGTTCCAAATATTGGTTATCGGCCTCGTTAACTAGCAATAATCGGTATCAATACCTGCCCTGAAAAACCGATATCGGTCAACCTCTAGTAGAAAGTACTGGTACAAAAAACAGCATTTTTAACGAATGAACGGCATAAAAAATGGCCGTAACTGCGTAAAAATATAGGCGAATTGTGACGTCTTTGCCGTTCCAAATGAGTGCACACAGAGTGTTTCGAGCACATGTAGGCAGAGTTGAGCGCAAGATTTCAATTTTGCTTGCGAAAGTTCCACTGAATTTACAGAAAATGTACTAAAATGTGATGAGAATTTGGTCGTATCGTACAGCCCTATAAATATCAAGTCGATTTCATGACAAAACCGATGCAAAAACACAGAAGCGAATACCGTTTCACAAACTCCTGCATCCTTCTTCTCCTGTGATAACGATAACGAGGCGCCCGCCCCTTTACGCAAGCCATTGTTAAGAATTTTATAACTGCACTTAATTACGCAACAGCTGGTGAATAACGCCTCTTAATTATGCAGGGTTAAATATATGATTCGTGTCTGAATATCAGTGAAGGAGAGAAGTTTGGCCTTTAAGGACACGACTCCATAATCTGGTTACTGTGGCATGTGCTACTTAGAACGGGAGGTAAGTAGTCTGGCGCAGAAAACGGTGTGAGGGAACTGACTGGAAGAGTAAATTTAGCCACAGTTAATCTCCACCTAACAACAAAGATGACGAGAAGGCCTTTAAATAGCGAGAGATGCTCTACTGGGAAATGGAGCCAAACTTTAAAAGCAGATTAAGTCTACAACGTCAAGACAGATACAGGAAACACCGGCTGGTTTGTTGCGTCAAGTTTCTTTTGTTCAGGTCTCACAGTTCGCCTTGGCAACTATCAGCTAATGCCAGGGCAACAACGCCCGTGATAAGCTTTATAATTTGGGAAGCGTGTAAAAGCACGTTCAAAAGTCCAGACCTGCATCACGACCTCGCTGCTCACTGCTGCGGCCCGTCTTCTATATACCGCTTTCCAGAAAGGAAAAAAAAGAGTGAGATCTCTGACAAATATGAGAGCGAAACCTTTAAACCGACAACCTACAAGTGCACAGAACGAACAAAGCCTGTGAGTGACAACGAGAGCACAGAACGTGTCTTTGAAATGGAGATAAGAGTGCTCGCTTCTCACAGTTCTGCGTTTGATTCGCCACAAGAGCACCTAATTCACTATTTGCTGCGCACTTCTCCATTTTCAGCTTGATTCTAAAATACCTGCTTGTGGGGGTGAGCGATATATCAAATATACTCGATGTCTCTCAGCTTGTTCCACGTGAGATAAATATAGTAAATGACTATATTGTGAATATCAAGTACAAATCCTCACATTATTATTAAACACTACAGGTATGTACGTCACTTTCGCATTTCGCTTCTCTTCTCTCGCAAAGCAGAGCACTCACTTCTCCTACCAATCCAGAACACTCTCCTAGCGCGTTGTTACATGCTTGTTTTTATTTTTCTCCAGTGAAAATGAAGATTTATGGTGCCACTGGCAATTTAGCTGTTGGACTGAGGCGTTGCTTATCGTTTATCTACATACTGGAGCTGCAAGATGGCGACAGCGTGCTCGTCCACTGTTATTCTGTGCACAAAAACATATGCGTAAACGCACAGAAATGACATTCTTCACCTTGTAAACGTGCCGTTCGCGACTCGATGCGGGTGCTCGCGCTCGTATACGGAACTCCCTCACTAAGAAAAACGCTCCAGTTCGGTCAAATCTTCCCCTTTATATTACAGACAATACCCATATTTTAGCCGATAAATAACAACAACCAGCGTTCTACTCACAATACAGCTATTTACTTGATATTATTCCGGACGCACATTCGTCATATTACTGTGACGAGGCTCCGAGTTGCAGCGCAGGGGATTGTGGGAAATGTAGTTCTCTCTCAGAAAGAGAGAATATATCGAGATATATAAAGTATATCGCGATCTAGCTTTAAACTATCGCTATATTAATTTTAGGCCATATTGCCCAGCCCTACCTGCTTGCTTCATTATGAAACCCGGAAATCGAAAGGCTGCGAATGGACGCTATGAACCGCTGGCGTAAAGTACAGTTCCTAAGTCCCATTTGCTTTAGAGCAGACTTCAGTGTTTACTTTAGTCAACTTAAAATTAGCATTTTTGTCCCCACACGGAATACAATTTGATTCAATCGGCAGTTTTTGGAGACCTTGTACATCTGATGGACTTCCGGTTTAAATTACAAAGAAGGCAGAAGGGAAATGGAGGGCAAGCTTGAGAAACTAGCAGGAAACAGTCAATCGAGCACAGATCTCTGAGAAGCAAGAACTCTTATCTCTGGTGTGCATAGTTCATTAAGTGCCCTTGTCGTCCCTCTATTTGATCGCTTTTCTTCATTCTGTGTGCTTAAAGTGTCTGTTTTGCCCTTTTTAACTATATACATCTTCGTTCTCAAATATCTGACATTGCGTTCACTCCATTAAGTGACCTCCCAATCCACCTTATCCTCCTCACAGCAGCCGCTCACTCACTGAAACTAGAAAGAAGAGCGTCTCTGCAACGGTGGAAAAGCGTGGAGGCAAAAAAGGGGTTTGATGTAACGCTGCGGACCGGATGAGGACAGTGTCTGCAGTTCTGATTGATCCCTCTGTCCCCAGAGTGGGTTAACTGAGCTGGAAAACAAGCGATTACATAAGCAGCAAAAGGGGTGTCACTTCAGGTTGTAAAGGAGACGCCCACCCTTTCGCCCGGCCAGCTTTTTGGTCAAACAGCTGCGCTTCGATCAAACTCAGAGGTCAAACTTTCTCAAAGGAAAGCAAAGCTGGGTAGCGGTGAGATGGAGCCCTAAAGACTTTCAAAGCTCACTCTCTTTCTCTTACACTGTTTTGTTCCAGGATGACAACACCTTCTGGAATTCAGATTTACAACACAGCCGAGACTAATAGCAGGTTAATCAATCACCCTTCGAGTTAGAACATTGTGAGCTTCCAGCTTAGTCAGTCTTGGTAAATATTGCAGCGGCAAACTGCACGCCTTTGTTAGTGTGTTCTCTGAGTAACAAAACGCCTCGCCACATGGAGAGAAAACACAAGCTTGCGGAGGAAGATCACACCCCGATTTCAAACAGAGGAGGAAATGGCTGAGTCTTGTGACATGGCAAAGTTATGTAACACTTATCAAGTAAATATCAGCAGAGATAAACAGAACAAAGGTCCCAAATAGAGCCATTATTTACAAAAAATGAAAAATCTGAATAAATCATTGAAACAACTTTACAAATGCTGCTGAAACACATTTATTGGACTGGCCAATTTTAGCATTTTTATGATTTAGCAGGCGATTTGTTAACTAATTTTTTGATAGTTTAGTTGTTTAACTAATTATAAAAATGGCCAGCACTTATGTTCAGAACATTCCGAAAAATGCTAAAAATCATTTAAATTTTAGGATTACAGAATTTCTTATTCTAAAATTTGACCCTAATTTTCATTTATACAGCCAACATATATCAGTTCAAAAAAAATATTGGTTGTTGGTCTCCATGATTAGTACTAATCAGCATCTGTCTGACAAAAGTGTAAGACAGATGTGTCAACCCCTAATCTGAAGCAAAGTGCATTAATAAAATAGTTACATAAGTAGTACATGAAAAAAAAATCTTCTCAAATGTGAGATTTCTCGATGAGTTACAAGAATGTGAAACTGCATTGGCACTTCTCTAGTTACCGTTTAAAGTGCAAATCTGCATTTCGCTTCTAAACGCTTCTACATGCAAATGTGATATTTAGAAACCTTTATCCCCCAAAAGCACGGACATTGCATCAGCTTCTGTAACCCTAACCACAACAAAACAACATAGTCCATAATTTTCGCCACAGTTTTTAACAGCGAGTGTCCTGATAAATGCTGTAAATGCAAAATCCAAGACTAAATGTAAATCTAGACTCACTCTTTGGTCAAAATAGGACAGGACTTGAGCAGGAAGCGGTTGAGAGCCGTGTCCTGGTAGGTGAGCTCCGGAGGGGCAGTGGGGCTTTTCAGGTTGAGGCACCGGACAATGATGTAGAGGATAGTGGCGACGGCCGCCAGCTTCATCCCGTCAAACATGGCTGGCATCTCCGGGGCCACCGTGTACACCTCCTTATCACTCATGGCTGGTTCTTACTAGAAATAAAGATAAAACAATGGCTGTGAGAAAAAAGGAACTTGTGCTGATGTAACTCTGGTTTTTGAGGTGAAAGACAACATGTAAACAAACAGAAACAGTCGGATGGAAACTTACAGTGTTGCTCAAGTTAATTAAGAAAATAAGTTTTTGTGCTTGGTTGAAAAAGTCACGCTTCTTTTTTGGACTTTTCCTTTGGTCACAGTGATTAGGTCCAGTCTGTGAAGAAATACATAAAACAAGAAATGGTTAGTTAACATTTAACAACACGACTCTTTTAATACCTGACTAATTTTTAAGAAGGAATGATTTTGAAGAGGGTTTACACAAGGCAGGCAGAGTTATAGAAGACCAACATTATCCTCAAATGTCTCCAGAGTCACAAGGTACATTAGATAAGAAGCACCGGCAGCCCTGTCTTAATAAATTAGGTTGACTTAATATTATACAGTATTATATGCTCACATTACGATCATATTAGATCAAGCATACACAATTCTTCTTACCTAAATAACTGAAATGTGACGATAAAATTAGAGCAAAACTAGTTTGTTTATATACTCTGCATATACAGCAGATATTATTCTAATACAGTATATCATTTAAGCATCATCTTAAGCGCAAGCATAACAGTCACATCATGTGAAGTAAGACACTTCTCCTTGATACAAAAAGAAAACTTGTCTTCTCATCTTCCACAACTATTCTACTCATTTCTTGAGTAGGTTTCTTGGATGAAATTACAGAAAGGATCATTCATAATTTTAAAAAAAGGCTTCAGAATAATCTTCAAAAAGTATCTTTCACCTTTTCAAATGTGTCTTTCTGTTTCCTATGGAGGTGAATTCCCTTAAGAATCTTTCAAGAATTATGCACTCTTTCCAAACAGAGCTCCTCAAGTTATATAATGAAAGAAATTGTGCATTTTTAATATTGCAGTGTAATTTTCTTATACGTGGCAGTCTGGATAAATTGTTCTTGTTGAGATTCATTAAACATACTCATTAATCATTTATATTATAAGCGATTATTAGTTCATTACATAAATAGGGTTAATACAGCAAGTTGTACTAAGGAAAAAAGTAGATTTGAACATGACCTTTAATAGTAGGAAGAATTAGAAACAATTTCAAAAATTAAATTACGCTCATGGCGTTACTTACAATAACAAACGATGACAGGATTGTTTTATATTAATACTAAGAGCATTTGTGGTCAATACAGTTTATACTGTTTAAGTTAAATCGGCTTAAGTTTGATATAAATGATTCGGTAAACAACATTAAGAAATGTAAATTTGAGATTTTTGTTGCACTTGTGGCGCTGCTCGAGTCGTGACTGATGACAATTTAGATCTGACTCACAACACCAGCAATACTGGAAGTTTTCGACATAAACCAAACACTTTATAGATTCTCTATCTAGATTTTCTAGTTTTTCTTCTTTAAAGAGAGACTTCTCAGTCAGAAAGGGAGTAACGATGTTGCTAATAATGCTCTCTTCACGCCCAGATGAGGCCGCGCTGCTGCTGCTGCTGCTGCTGAACCGGAAAAATGCAGCTCGGACACTTAGAGCATCTCTACCCTATTCTAGGAAATTTCGGATTAAACTGCATTCTACCCTCACATCACACAAATAAAGTAAAACGTCAAAAACGCACATATTTTAAAAACCCGAATAAGCTCCAAAATTGGACGTGTACGCCCTAAAAACAAGAGAAGACGGGAAGCGGGGGGGCTGGCTAGCGGACGGGCGCTGCTACATCCAGCGCTGCTCGGCTCTTTACCTTTTCCTCCTCACCGGCCTCCAGCGGATGCCCTTTTCACCCGAAAAAGTCTTAGAGCTGAACGTTTCTGTGTCGTTCCATAAGGACGCCGTGTCTATATTCCCTGCCGCATTATCCACCGCCTCTTTCTAGCAGTTTCCTCCCTCTGTCATCCCGTTTACATCGGCAGGAGGCAGCTTTGACTACACTTCCTGGAAGTGCGTCTCAAATGGCTCCCTACTCCCTATGAAGTGCACTATTCAACACGCAAAAACTGCCGGTTTACGCGTCGCAATGTAGGACGCTACACGTCCAATTGGGAGTCCTTACAAATACGGATAGAATTTTCTGGAGAAATTGATCACTATTTTGCCTGTTCTTCACTACATACGACGCAAGAGTGTCATTTTAAAAGCCTTCTTAAGTGCCCTATATAAGAAGTAGGTAACCTTTTTAAATGCACTAACTTTATCGGACGTAATTTGCATACACCTCTGTGATTGGATTACAAATGACTGCGTCACCGACAACGTATCGCAACGTAGAGAAGTCTTTATTTCGTTCATATGAGAGCGTTCACTCAATTTTTATGGTACAATATATTAGAGAGACTCTCATTTCTTATAAGAAATGGTAACTACACAATTAAGACACAATTTAACACAATTTTAGCTAAGGTTAAAGGTGATTTAAATCATCTGATCACGTCATTTTTTATTCTATCAAACAAAATAAAATACACAATGTAATAATACAAAATCCACTGGCTTTTATGAGATTTAAAATTTAAAACTCAGAGGAGGAAAATACTCAGAGAGTGCTTATTTCTTTAACATAATCACAATAAAACAGAATAAAATTCACACATAAACTGTTTAAAAATATATGTGACATGAAGATGATAGAAGTTTGGAGATATTAAGCAAACTGTTTTCATTGTTATCATACTGAAATATTGGATCTGTGTAAATCCACGTTTAGAAATCCAACTGCAGTTCATTCATTGATTCTACATGTGAGTGTAGATGGAACGCATGATTTGCACCTGTCTTTTTGGTGTTTTCCTACGTTAACGGCCTATTCACGGACTTCTCTTCGAATGTGACACTGTTCTTTACTAAAATCCAGCATCCAGGATTCTAGAGTTCTACTGGGCAAATGTTTGACTTCTGGTGTTTTCATGAACCTTTACCTGCATGAGATAGGTTACTGTCTAACGCCACCCTGTGTAGATTATATGTCATGACAGTCATTGTTGATAATCTGGTCTTTTTATTATTATGTATGGTAAATAAAATCGAGTAATTCTTTACACAACAGAAATAAATAATTTAATTAATAATAATAAAAAACTAGAATAAAATTAATACTGTAATTTGTTTAGAAAAATGTGTTCTAAATGAAAAGAATACCTTGAAGTAAGGGCATAGACAAAATACAATCATTTATTTTAGAATGACTTGCTTAAATAAAAATGTGCAAGAACTGTAAACATGGCATTTTTATGATACATTCCTTAACCCAGTTTTGACAAATATTTTCTTATTAGCTCAGATTCAGACTGTAATCTCTCTAATAAAAGCTATCTTAATGACAGCGTCATTGCCTTAAACATAAAACAGAGATATGAAGTATATGCTTCACAGTCACACCCAAAGCGCCTTTCCTTCCTGAACAACTTTGCTATGTTTTTGTGTCCTAACATTTACTCTGTGATTGGTACAGAGTCGTATTAAGGCATGCAACTGCTTGGGGCCTCAGCCCAGTTGAGGGCTTTGAGGGCGGATTGTTTATAACATTATGGTGATAAAAGCTGACTGGAGGGGTCCCCTGTGAATTTTTGCCTAGGGTCTTAACAGATTCCAGAATTGTAATTAGTATGTACTTTCACATATTAGAAAGCACTGTATAGCAATTTCATATGCTAAGATTTATGAAATGCAAATTACCGCATGCATTTTTTATTGTTTATTTTAGCCATGAAGACATAAATTCTCTTTTCATTGCAATGTAATCCTACAAATAAACCTAATATAATGTTTCTAACCAGACTGTGTGATGGCTGTGTGTTAAAAATGTAGATAAAAGAGTAAAAAGGTGAAAAAGTTACAAAGAAGTAATAGCAGTTTTCCTTAATAGTGGTGCCCCTTGTGGCCAAAAGGGAGAATGACAACCTTAATGGCAGTGCCCCCTTTTGGCAAAAATCCGGATTTTTTTTTAACTTGAAAATGGGAAAAACGAGTCTCCTCAATGAGCTGAAAATCTAAAGCCACGAACAGTGTCTCTACGACAAAGTCTATAGAAGAAGTTAAAGGAAACAAAAGTGAGAAGAAGAAATAGTAAAAGAAATGAAGACAACAAGGTGAGTGTTGGTATCCACAGTAAACATAACTTAAAGACACTACTGGACAAAAAGAGGAAAAAATGAGCTTTATAAAGCCTTGAAGTTCACAGCACAGAGTAAATGACACAGAGTTCATTCACTGAGTGTGGCTCAAAGCTCTTGCCATAAAAAAACATTATGGCCAACAGAAGCAAACCTGACCACATGTGCCAGGTATTTGACCGCTGAGTCAGAAACCCCACGTTCCTTCCCCACCTCGGCCCCTTTACACACTCTCACTCACACACACACACGGCAAGGCTGGAGCAAGGTTGACCAAACATCCACCAAAAAATCCCTCTAGTAATGGCCTTGCACAGCTGAAGCTAGAAATGAGGAAAACTTAAAACTTAAAACTTTAAAACTTAAATAAATTAATACTGGAATTATTTCCATCCACAAAACATATGAAGTGTTGTCTGTTCAACGTGGACCTAACAAATAAATGCTTGGGACACAGAGTGGGATCATAATGAGCAACATATTTAGATTTACAACTGCAATTCCACTTTTTTACTACTCACTAAAACTGATTCCTTGTGAACGACGGAAGAGTATAAACGGCACAATAAAAAGCTATCGATTAAATGAAGGGAATCTCCTCCCACTTGAACTTTGGAAAGAGCCCAGGCTGAGCAGCTCTTCATCCAGCATGTGTGAGGGTTCTGCCTCTCTCACTTCATATCTCTCCATTAAGCCGTTTATTTCAGGTGAGTCGAACCTGTTTGTTGGTGGTTTGTCTTCCAATTTTTACAGTTTTTAATTCATATCTGAATGGCTGAATAGCTGATATAATTACAGAATAAAATCATTGTCACTGAGTCACTGTAAAAATGTTGTATGGAATATGTTAAAAAAGAAATGTTGATAGCTAGTTGATCATCGTTTCAAAAATAACATTTGTATTGTATTCAGACAAAAAATCGTTATATTTGAACTTGCATCACAGATTTACATGTGTTTTACATGAGCATCATCTTATTCAATTAATAACTTTTTTAAGTCGTAGACTTTAGCTTTTATTGGAAAAGTCTGTGCTTCTGGCTATTTTGAGTGACAAAATACAGAAAAATGAGGAAGTCAAATGAGACACAGATGCAGCGAGGATCACTGTTGTCTTTAAACAAGAACAGGCGTGAAACGAGCAAGCCCAGAACAGCTTTTCTGCTCACTAGTCCAAACCGAATTACAAGTAAAGTCAGACTTATCAAGGTGTCCTCACCTCTAACGTGATGCGTTATGATGCAGGTGCAGAAATCAGCGATGAGAGTTCAATGCCCTGAACACAAAATACTTAACATTTTTCTTGTGTAATACAGGCAGAAACAGCTCCAGGACATGCTGTGGGTGTGGATAACGTTGTGCCTCATGTGGCAAGGTAAAGAACAAATTTTTGAAAATAATTTCAAAAAAAAGAATGAGTATTTAAAAAAAATAAAACATGATTAAGCTTTGTTAAGAGTCTAGGCAAAAGGGAAAAAAGTGTTAATAATCTGGAATCAAAGAACAAGAGATATTTTTTATTGTGTGTGGATGTGCATTAAATTTATATATTTGTACATTGTTAATACACACACAACTTACTCCTACTTCCACCTACTTACCATATGATAATAATATAATATATATAATATGTTATTGGTTATGAATATGTTACATACTGTAGATTTTAAATGTGCCTAAAAGGATGTTAACCAGAAATGTGTTTATTTAGGAGCAAGCAGCTTTATGATCCACAATGCAGTGGAGAGTCTGTGTCTAGAAGACTCGGTCGCCAGCGGCGGTGTTCAGCTAAAGAAGTGCACTGTGGGCTCCATGCTGCAGGAGTGGGTGTGGATAGACGGCTGGTTGCTCATGAACATGGCCACTGAGCGCTGCCTGTCTGCCTTTGAGCTTGACCCCGTCCTCACCGTGGACTGCGATGGAGGAGAACATCTGCAGTGGGAATGCACCAATCACAGGCTCATCAGCCTCAACCGCTCGCTGGAGCTGGGAGCCAAAAAGGACAAGCTGGTTCTCACGCACAGGGACAAAAACACCAGGTGGAAGTCTCTGGATGAGGGAAACATTTGCCAAGATAGACTCAGTGAGTCCAAAATACTGCTCATGACTCATCCTCATCTTCTTTCCCTCTCTTTTTCGGGTCAAAAAATTGTCATTCCCAATTTTTGCCACAAGGGTGAACTGTGCTATTACTTTTCTTGTGGATATCTGATCAATATTTTCTTGTTGGATCGATTTACTGAATCAATGTATCGATTCTGATCGCCCGTTCCTGACATGAGCGTCCCCTAGCGGCAAGGAGGAAACAGAATTTTTGACCATCCATAGGTTTTGACTTTAGGCCTAGACGATCAGAATGTTAACCATTTACAAAAACTAAAATAATATACAGTATGTAACAACTATAAAATCTTGAATAGCTTAAATATATAAATAATCTCAAATAGAATATATACTGTAGATACACATATGTCTACCAGAACCAACGTGATCTTGCTGTGTTGTTGACAGGATCAAGGAGGCAGAGCGAGTTTGCAGAAGAGGGCCACAAAGCTGATATGATGACAGAGGAGCAGAGAGCTTATCTCCAGTGGTACTACCGCACTGAAGATGGTGAGTGTGAATCACCTGCGAATCATTCATTCATTCATTCATTCATTCATTCTCTGAACCGCTTAATCCCAACTGGGGTCATGGGGGTGGCAACCAAAACCTAAACTACCTGCACAAGGCTGGGACCAACCCTGGGTAGGCGGCAACACACTGGAGGGCACTCACACAATCACAATCTCACTCACACCTTACGAGGGCAATTTAGAGTCGCTAATTTACCTATATCGCATGCTTAAAGGGGATCAAAACCAGGACCTTCTCGCTGTGAGACGGCAGCGTGCCACCCTACCTGTGGAGGATTTGCAGGAGCTAGATTGGCGCCTTTTTACATCTAGGGTGGGACAGTGGTTAGCGTTGCCGCCTCACAGCGAGAGGGTCTTGGGTTTCGATCCCTGGTTCAGTCTTGGGTTCGCGACCCCAGATGGGATAAAGTGGTTTGAATAATGAATGAATGTATTCATCTATTATTAGCCAGCTTGGCGCTTGTTTTGCAGCATACTTTTAAAGATACAAATTCCATTTTTTTAATCACAGCAACAACATGGAAGTTCGCCATGCTGGGCCTGTCTTTCGTAGCTCTGCTCTTAGGCTGCATGCTGCTGGTCATGGGCCTGATGGGTAACAAGTAAGTTAATATGGAGACTGTAAATATCTATTTCCTGTGAAAATGTGTAAAATAATTTAAATAATCTGGGATTTATCTTCAGAAACAGAAAGAAAATCGCCAAGTATAAAGCTGCTGCCGCTTCTCCGGTGGCAAAGGTGGAGATGGAGGAGCTGCAGGTCATTACTGAGCCCAAAAATGGCTTCAACGCCCCAACACAGGACAGCACGCAACCAGAGGGGGACGCAAGCGAGACTGAGAGCCTGAAACCTGGGGAGATTATAGTGACCTGGAAGGATGGGAATGTCTCTAATCTGTACCCTGATGCTCCAGAGGAGGGAGAGGATGAGAAATTGTGAAATTAATGATAGCCATATTTGACATTATTATTGTGTGTTTTCTATGCACTTACTATACGCCCACCATGCACCCAGCCAGCCCATTTTAAACCCATGTAGCTCCCACAAGCTACGGTGAGCTACGGTGAGCTGTGGTAGTTAGCAACTATGCTTTTGGGAAATGCACCCCGGGCTATGAATAGCAAGTAATATCTTCTTTTCATTTCACTTTCATGCCCTTAAACACAAAATGCTCTTTAGATTGTTTGTTGTGTTATAAATTATATCTAAATTTAAACTTAAGGTTAGACTTTTTTTTCTTATATTCATTTTTTGTAACTTGACTTTGTGAGCTGTGTAACATTTACTTAAAACACACACATTATATATTTTTTACGCAGTCACCTTTCTGTTTTGTTGCTCTAAAAAGTAAACACATAATTCTCCCAGTATGTTTCACCTCTTTTAATCCACAGATTTTTTTTGATAATTCCACATTTACACTGTGATTTACAACATGTAATAAACTGGTGATCGTAGCAAAAGTTTCAGTTAAAAGTTACAGGAAAAACACACTTCAAACTGACAGTGCAGAATGTGTAGTCTTAGGCGGTGCAGAAATCTTTGGCATATAAAGACAAAACGAAACAGATGCATTTTCAATAAAGACTTTATATTGAGTGCAATAATTTGTTCATTTGGGTGCAAACGAATATATATATTCAAATGTCCAATACATAAATTAAATTGTGGATTCCCTACATAGTGATGATGTGGTGACTTCTCCTGAAGGTGGTGCTCAAATCTCACTCAGCCAGAAAAACATTTATGCATTTCTGTATCCGATCCATCAACATGAAGACCACAGATTGCTTTATGAGGAGAAGAGGAAAGCACCCACATGATGATCAATAACTATTAATTATAATGATGCTTAGATGACTTCTGAGACTTTCATGCCTTTAATATTAAGCACCATAAGTTTAGAAAGTGGAATAAAATCCATCTTTAAATTAATTCTGATATGTGGATCACATCAAAGCTTATTGCATAAAAAACTTGGCAATGCAATGCATTTGTTCTTCAGCTTATTATCAAGGATTGCACATAAAAGGTCTCAAGTTAGTAAAATGTGTTACAGTACACCTGATAAAGCCCTTTCATTAAGGCAAAAAGAGCCTGTAAAATCGGTTCCCAAAAAATAAAATGTTTGCCCATCGTTTGTAACTCACTCCACACTAGGGGCGAAACGATACATCAGTCTTCATCAATACATCAATGATCAACAAGCCCATAGCATCAATCCAAAATAAAAACACTAATCAGACATCACACATATTGTAACATCTTTATACTAAACTGAACAGACTTTGTGATATCGAAAGACGTCAAACCCTTATCCACTGCATCAATATGATCTTGCATTATGATGAGAATTGGGAGGAGAATCAGAAGATCTTGAATCCTTTTAGGAGGGTGAGCGTTGGAGCCCTGCGCTTGCTTTGTGCCCTTGAGGACTTGACGGTCACCAGTTTGGCGGTGGCTGGGGTGGGAAGCTCTTTGTAGCAGGGTAAAAGAGGCGGGGCGGGAGAGAGGGTGATGGTGGGGGCCGGTTTGTCCTCGCTGATGAAAAGAGGCCGAACCGAGAGATTCCTCTCCGCCTCGCGACGCACCTCCCTCACTGCCTCGTGGAACACCTGCTGGACCGAGGGGAAGTCCAAACAGGCAGATACCTCGAAAAACGGGCAACCAAAACGGGCAGCGAGGGTTGATCCGTCCGATTTACTTACCTGTCTGAAAGAGAAAGAGAGAAAGAAGAAAGAAAGAGACAGAGCTGCTTAATGTGAATTGATTTACATCATGACAATTTGTCAACTTACCTTTTTCTGTGGAGGTGTGATGATACCTCGAATTATATCGATACAATGATCAATGATTCAGAATGGAAAAATCTATCAGACATCATACACATTGGCATGTCACTTTACACTCAGCAGGAGATCTATTTTTATTAAATGAGAAAACAGTTTTTCATTTACTGCTGGCAAAAATGAATAAAAAATTACTTAGTCCAAGTTAGAGAATTTGGCAACATCAGTGACAGAAAAATCCATACTGCAAAATTAGGGAGAGAAACAACTATGTTGACATTAGCAGAGTGAAAAGTACAAGTTTCATTTTAAAACAGAAGAAAAAAAAAAGATATTTAAATGAGAAGATGAAGATTGAAACGATTGAGCTCAAAAAATCATTTAGAATTTAGTTGCTTTTTGAAATTTATATGAATGGAAGAATACAATATTGTCTCATATCGATCATTGAATTTAATCTAATCGAAATCGCATAGTTGCAGACTTTGTGATATCAGTAAACATTGAATCATTATCTATTGACTCGATATAATATTGTACTGTGATTAGACTTACTTACCTACTTACCTGTTTAATTGATACATGCTGGTTTTACGCTTGAAATAGAATCTTGACATTTGTATCAAAGATAAATCTTTACGTACAATCAACCACCTACTAAATTAAAGATTTAACTATTTTGCTAATAACCCCTCTAGGTGTAAAACTTACACCTTACATGCCAAATGTAAGGTGTAAGTTCACCAAACTGAGTTTTACTTGATAAATAAATACATATGTGACCCGATCTGCTGTAATGAGTCAGAAGTCGACATTCTATTTATTTAGATACAGGCCGATTATGTGGACAAACATCACAAAAATAGCGATTTTTCTTTTTTTGGGGACCAGATAAATTTGGAGGCCTTTTTCTTTCATATAAGACCAAAAAAGAAAAATCGCTATTTTTGATGTTTGTCAACATAATCGGCCCGTATCTAAATAAATAGAACGCCGACTTCCGACTCATTACAGCAGATCGGGTCACATATGATCATTTATTAGGATCCAGCTTTTAGACCATGTGAAAGGCATTTTCTTTTGATGACAGAAATGTAATGAGGTCATTTGCTAATAGGTTCTACCCACTTCTAAATATTTAAACACTCTGAAGGTTATAATTCATGATAATTCAGTGTAATACTAAGAACTGTGTTCTTTAAATAGGCTATCCTCCAACACTAAATCTTAAATGTTTTTCCAACAGACCTCACAGCTTCCTTTACTGTTTCAGTCAGTGTAGAAGTAGAACCACTTTCTTATATGGTTTTCCTTTTTAGTCAATTTTAATATTTTTATCCACAACTCATGTACTTTTATACGTAGGCAGTCTGCCTGTCAGTAGATCTAAAGGTAAATATTTGTATAAACAGACTCTGTTCTTCTCACTAAATACTAATCTCCACTGTTTGTGCAGTTGTACCTGTATCTCTCCATGTCCACTTTGGTTCCTACTAGTATAATAGGAGCTTCAGGTTGAAGACCTTTGGTATAAAGCGTCACAGTGTCCAGATACTGCTGACAGACTTCGAAACTGTATCGGTTATCAATGCTGTAGACGATGAGAAAGGCGCTGGCCCAGGCCAGATAGCGCTCACAGTTTGCTGGTCCGTCCTAATAGGGAATAGATCGGAACAACACCAGACTTTTATCATATAACCAGAATCAACAATGTGTAAATACTGAAAGCTTACAAATTTGTCATGTGAGTAGTCACCTCTAGGATTCCGGTTCATATAAAAATCTATCAAAGCACTGTAAATGAGTACCTGGTCAGCCGTGTCCATCACTTTTACTATAACTGGCTGTTGGTCCACAATCTCTTCGGAGGAATAAGTGTCTTCTGCAAGCAGAATGTACAAAACAAGATTTTTCTTCCAGACGAACATACATTTCCCATTATTTTTATTGACACCATCTGCTCTTCTTTTTCACATATCAAAGCCTTTGTGTCACTTCTCTCATTGCACTATGAGTGTTGTAATGCTGTGTATAAAATGAGGATCTGCCTACCATATGAGAACTAATTTAAGTGTTGCAGCAAGATGACATAGGAAATATTTAATATTTAGCCATTAAAAGATCTGACTATATTTTGAGAACTTCTTGTGTGTTATGGAGGAACTCACCGAGGTTTGGATCATATTCACTAATGAAGCGCTTGGTGAGAAACTTCACTGTGAGAGCTGTAAGAAGACAAATGCCATGTGAACAAACTTCACAATGCAAACTTGGACAGTCACCTAGGACCCTGGGAAAATTTTTGCCCCCAAATATTCTCATGAAATATGAAATGTGAGCAGGAAACTCGATTCTGCAAACATATTGTGCATAATTAAAGCATTTCTAATAGAATTATTACAACATTAACATTCTCCTAAAAGGCACAGGTAGAGACTAGCGCAGATTTTTAAATGATTTACGTGATTACTTTCTAGTAATTGTTTTGTAGTTTTTTAAATCATGGTTAGGAGTTTAAGAAGGGCTTAGGTTGATTTGCAAAGTTTGGTTTGACGCTGGAGAAAGTTTAAGTGCGTCAAAAGGGCTTCGTTTTTAGCAAGTCACAAGTAAAATGTTATGGCACTGACTAGCAAAAATCAGGGTGATGAGACAAAATGTTTTATTAGGGAAGCTTTACATCAAATACAACAGTAATAACACACCTATAATCAGCTTACAAGGGTTTGTATTCACTTACAGCTGGATTCAGTGGCTGGTAAAGTAAGTGTGACCAGCTAAAAAATCTGATTAATGAGCTGGACTACTTTATCCAAACAGTTTAACACAAAAACCTGGTGTTTTTAACCGCTATGGTTTCATGTTCATACACAATAAATGGCAGACTGTACTTACCCATACATTCGTATGGAACAATATGCACATGTGCATGGACTATTTATATGATAAATGTTTATTTTAGAAAATATTTGCATTTTTTATTATTCAGAATTAGTCTCTTGTAGCTTTTGTTTAACTTTATATGTGTGTTAAACTTAAATCTCTAATTTAGGAATGAATCAACTTCATATTTCAAAGTCTAATACGTAAATAAAAACCGTGAAAACTTATGTAGCAAGATTTTAAATGTCATACCTGATTTTCCTGAGCCCACAGCTCCCAAAACTACTACATTACACTCGGCAGGTTCGTGCTCAGGAACCGTCACCATGTTGCAGCTTCTCGCCTTTCCGAACATCAGAGACATCTTGAGAACCTGAGCCCCGATGTACCAGGGTAACAAACTGGGTTTTGTACCAAGAATTTACATCCTCAGTTCCTCCAAAAGTCTTTGCCGATGTTCCTTGTTGACCGCCTTCTGGAAACCAGCTGAACCCTCTTCATGTTTCTCCAGTTTTTGGACTCCTCACGGTGAAGAAACGGACGTGGTCCTTTGTTTTTGGCGTAAACAAATCTATGAAGTCCCAGTGTGAGAGGCTATAAAACAACTATTGGTAAAAAATAGCACATGATGGTATGAAACTGATGTGGAGATGACGTTAAAGAACGTTCTTCTTGTTTCTCACCGTCACTAAACCTCGCCTCTAAAATGAAAAGCTGATCTCCAGCCTCCTTCTCTCTCACCGCCCTGCCTCTTTTTACCTCAGAAGGAATATAACAATCTCTTCAACCAGAGCTGCCATCGACAATTTGGTGTCTTTTACTGCACGCTATTAAACTCTTGCTGTAATTGCTCCAAAATATGTATAATTATTGAACTATTTAACACATTATTGACTACAGAATCTGTGTTGAGCAGCTGAAGTACACTCCATGCAAAGAAAAGACTCCAGTAAATGTTAAAGTGCTGGTATTAAATGCCTGACTTGAAATGTGCTTCAACAATTCATTAAAAACCTTATAAAAATGTCAAAGACCAGACTGTAGCACAAATAACCATGTTGGCACAGAGTAGCCAGAAGTTTCCTGGTCATGTATGGATCCAAGGAATAGAACTGATTGTAATGATGGTTGTCAGTAGCAATGCACTACAGTTAAAATGTTCATTACTTTCATTATAATTGTAGTTTTGTGTTTGAGTGAAATTGGTAATGATTATATTAGGTTAAAGCACAAAAAAGTGTAACAAAGTGCAAGTACTCAGCTACTATATACCACTTTTAGGGGCAGCTGGTGGCGTAACGGTAGGGTGTTCGCCCTGTGATCAGAAGGTGAAGTTACCACTGAGGTACTCATGAGCAATGTACTGTCCCCAAGCACTGCTCCCTGGGTGCTTGGTAGCTGCCCACTGCTCCTTTAGGGATGGGTTAAATGCACACATGTCACATTTCGTTGTGGTGCACTGTGTGCTGTGCTGTGGTGTGTTCACAATGTTAAATAATCACTCACTTTTACCATTTTTTAAATGTGAAAACAGATTGCTGCCACCTTTTGTAATTTTAAATCACAATTAATCATAATCCACAGGATCTTAATCTCAACATCTCTCCTCAAAGACCATGTGTGCTACCTTGTCACAACATCAAATTTCCACAACAAGGAGGATTTACAGCTACATGCCAATTGAGGTTTATTTTGAGGCCACACATGCGGCGAGACAGTCCTTAACAAAGGGTGACCATAAGTGTCAGTCTATTGTTGTGACCCTGAGCGATGCACCTGCCCCACAATGCGAGTATCGGATTTAAACATTCCCAACATGCCTGCTAAAAACAAAAGGCAGTAAATCAGACGTGAAATGACTGCCCCCCTATTGTTGCACGGATCTGGCTCTGGTGTCTATGGTACTTCATTTCAGCTGTCTCTCTTATGGCTCGGGCATAATGTATGAGAGCATCCACACTTTTGACTTCTATGTTTAGCCAATTCTATTCTTGTAGCTGTAAATGGAAACGCTAACAGTGGAGACCCGGTCAAGTGCATTTGTGTATTGCGGCTGTGCAGCGACCCAGTTAGTCCTGTCACTGCAGGAGTTGCTCTGAAGTACCGGTTGCTCTGGATCCTACAAAAGATATCAAATTAACTCCTTTGCGGTTAGTTTCCATGTTGCCTGTTTAGATGATGAACATTGATGGAATCCATCAGCTGTCCGATCTCGGAATATGATGCCGCAAAGACGGTATGCAAAGATCCGGCTTCAGAACAGACCGTGAGAGTGAGGCTGGATGGGAACGTTTTCACAGTGGAGAAAGCGCTCCTGGAAAACAACTGTGAGTACTTTCGTGCCCTTTTCCAGTCGGGGATGCGAGAATGCCACCAGGACGAGATTCACCTGCAGGTTGTGAGTGCTCAAGGCTTTGTGGTGGCCCTTCGGGTGATTCATGGGGAAAGTCCGCTCCTAAACAGTGACGAAATTGTTGATGCTGTTGAGTGTGCCGCCTTCCTTCAGGTGCAGCTTCTTGTCAGGCATCTCATGAACATCATCACTTCCGATAACTGCCTTCTAATGTATCAGACAGCTGCTACTTACGGAGTGTCGGAGCTCCTTCAGAGTGCTGCTTTGTTTATTCGAGATATGTATGAGGATCTGAAAGAGGACGTGAGATGCCTGCCAACCGAACTGATCAATTACATTGAGTCTTTCATTCCTAGTACCTATGTTATGGTTGGTACTCATTCTCCCACTATCAAACTGCTTCAGGATTTCATGAGGACTGTTTGCTACCTTGATGAGGAGGAGAAAGACTGGAAAGTACTCACTCATCTGCCACTAAATGCTAGCACCACCATGGCAGGGGTTACCGTCCTGGATAATAAGGTCTACATTGTTGGCGGAGTGTATGATGTTAGCAATAAAGTCGTAGACTCCGGCTTCTGCTATGATGTGAGCTCAGATGAATGGAGTGCGTTCTCCAGTCCCCAACAGCTTCGATATAACTGTACCCTAGTAGGACACCAAGGTTTCCTCTATGCCCTTGGTGGAGATTACGAACGAACCACCATGTCATCGGTAGAAAAATATGATGTCTCCACAGATGCTTGGAGCTTCTGTGCCCATCTTCCGAGACCAGCTTCTGCCGTAGCTTGCACCAAAACCATGAGCAGGATCTTCATCTGTCTCTGGAAGCCTAAAGATGCCACTGAAATCTATGAATACCTTCCAGACAAGGACAAGTGGTCTTTAGTGACTACTCTTGTAAGACACCAAAGTTACGGACATTGCATGGTGGCCCACAGAGACAATTTGTATGTGATGAGGAATGGACCTTGTGATGACTTCTTGAGATGCATGATGGATTGTTATAACCTGACTTCGGGTCAGTGGACGGCCATGCCGGGACAGTACGAGAACAGCAAAGGAGCTTTATTCACAGCGGTAGTTCGAGGCGATTCTGTTTTTACAGTGAACCGAAGAGCGACGGTGGAGTATTCCATTGAGCACAACAAATGGAGGACGAAAAAAGAGATGACAGGATTTCCAAGAATTGGCTCCATGTGGACTTTTCTCCTGAGACTGCCAAAGAAAAGCAAAGAACCTCTGGGAAAGCCAGACTTGACTAATGGCCAAGATTTCCGAGTCCCATCTGTCCTCCCTCCAAGTCCGTCCACTGAGTGCAGCGACTGACTTTAGCTCAAAACCATAATGATTTTTCTTTATTTATTTCTTTAGGGAATGTCACATTTTGTATCATGCCATTTGTGTACTAAGAAAAACTCAGTGCCCATAATTTGTCGCAATAATATTGTGCTTTTGAATGGAGCCTGGAACGTTATGTACTATGCATTACTAAATATGTGTGTACAAAACAAATAGAGATATATTTAATTTGTTCATAAATAAACTTATGGTGGAATTCCACGTTATGGTGGAATATTTGGCTATGAATTAAGAGGTTAAAAATTCATGTCTTCTAATCTAGCTAGTCATATTTTGTGCCTCTCAGCAAGGCAAAGCTGAGACCTTTCCAAATCCTGAAGTGTTCAAAATAAATGACTGAAATTATAGACGATCCTCAGTTTACACAGGGATAACACAATTATTTGTAGCTGCTGTTGAAAGTTCAGCTATGGCAGTGCTAATATAAAAAGTCATAGCATATTAAATCATACCCAAATTTACTAATCTGTAGCTCCAGTCTATGAACAGAGCAAACTGGTTTTGCCAGATCTCTATTACTTCAGATTATTGTTCCAACCTTCTGCCAGAAAATAACACAAGGAACTTGACTAATTAGGAATGCTAAAGCAACTGACAGCAGTCTCGAAAGGCACAGCTGCTATGTAGCGATGGAGAATGACGAGACAAAACAATCAGTGTTTAAATTTCTTTAATTGTTCATTATTTGCCAAGTATTCTTTGGCTTACAGTCCATTATTTAATGGTTATCTTCCATCTTAAGAAGAGAGATTGGGAAGTTTAGTTGAGGACATTTCTTCAAGAATTATGGTTCCCTTTAAAGCAACACACATCTTTACTTTGCATTTTAAGTATATAAATATAGCTGAGATGAATAACAGCCTGCTCATCCTGTATATCCTGTGTAAATAAACAAGTATTATAGTTATTATAAACCAGTATATTGCACCACATAAGAAAAGCATAAATAAATCATAATTCAACAACACAAATACAGAAATGAAAAATTACTCCCTAATGATTTATTGGTCAATTTCATTGACAATTTTACAAATCTTTTACTGGTACACCTATAAATATGAATAATAGAAACATTGTGTCTAGTATTTCTGACCATGCACCAAACCAGCTTTATTTCCTATATTTAATTTGTGATTCCATTGTAAAAATTGCAAACTTTGCTTTCCCATCAAGGCCACAGTTCTCACTGATAATCATAAGTCAATTTTGCACAGCTACAGCGACGATGGCTTGGTTGATTTAGTTAAGCGACGCGAGTCATCAGCTCCTCCAGGGCTCGTTCGCGGTGGTTCTCGTGCACAAGCAGAACCTCTTTGATGGCGTTCTGTTGGAAGCCCATTTCATGAAACTGGGTGAGGAGGTGAAGAAACTCTTCTGCCTAGGACGCAATCAAAAGACGTGTTCAGGAATAATAAATGGAAAATTACATTTGTGATATTGATATTTGGTCTGAAGGGAAGATTGTGGCTTCTGGATTGATTCAAATCGAAACTGTACTGCAGCAAACATTGTGATATTGGCATTGAATCGATATATCGTATCATGATGAAACTTGGGACTTACACCCAAACGCTGATGAGGCTCATAGTGAGTGAAGATTTTTAGCTCTTTCTGAGGAGTTTCTACTTTCTGAGCTTTAATTTTGCACCCCTGCAAGTCACTGAGCCTTAAGACAAATTAAGATGTTTGTTAGACTCACCTTTGTCTCACAGTTCTGAAACATCTCTAGAGCTTCCTCAACCTGGGCCTCATCATAGCCGAGTTCACACAGTCGATCACAAGCTACGAGGTAACTCAGGATCTGCACGGGCGGCATAAAAGTCACTTTAATGGGCCATGAAACCACTTTTTCAAATTATTTTTTTTTTAGATGTTCACCAATCGACTATAACATTATGACCATCCACCTAATACTGAGTAGGTTTGTGGTTAACACAGCCCCAGTCGCAGTCAAATTGAGATGTCTGAGCATTCTTCTATCCCGGGGTAGGCATCTCCGGTCCTGGAGGTTTTCCTTACTACCTGATCAGTCTCTTCTTTTGGTTATCTACCTGAGACCAGGTGTGAATGTTCTGAAATCTAGTTGGAGGGAAAACCTCCAGGACACCAGGAGTTTCCTACCCCTGTTCTATCCCTTTATTATATTAATGGAATCGCATGCACATTTTAATAAATCCCGCTTTCTGTATCAGGGAGTTTGTTCAGCTTTCTCACGTATAAGACAGACATGGAACGTGATTTTTCTACCAACCGACCAGGTCTTAAGTGCCACCGGTTAGCTTTGCCTTTTGCGACGAAACTTGAGAAGTGAACTTGGCATGAGATGCATCTCATCTACAGTCCTCTTACAGTGGGAAGGGGAAACACACTCTGATTAATCTCCATAACGACTCGGTCTGTTGATTGAATGCTGATCGTTTTACTGCACCAGCTGTCTGCTGCTAGTATGCTAGAGTTTCCTTGGATTTCCATGGATTGACTCCTGTGTTGGTGTTTTGAACAATATTTAAGTCATCTGGGTTTGGAGGGTCGAATGCGAGGTGGTGGAGTGCAGAAGGTCATAAAAGATCAAGGATTCCCTTTTAAGAGTTTCACATCCACTTTGTTCCGCATGATTCTACCCTCCCACAAGAGGCTTAAGATCAAAGTCGATGCTTTGGGAGTCAGACTTCTGCTGCATATCTTCAGTATCCTGATCATTTTTTCCCTTAAAGGGATTGAATCTCCTGGTTTTCAGCTCTGCCCTCCACCTCAGCCTTTCAAAGATGCTATCATGCACTGGAACTGAAATGATCACACTGGAGCTGCTTATGCGCCTTTGTATCTTTGAATAAAACTACATGATAAGCCTCATGTTTAATTGCACACTATAACCCTAGTCACAGCCCTTCAACATTGCTAATGTGTTCTCACTCATTTTATCTCTTGAGAAAAATGGCTGGGACCAAGCTAGTAAATAGCAGGTTTTGGATGTGATGTCTGTTTTTATTATTGTGTTGTTTTTTCCCATCTCATCATGACCAGAGTCGGATTAAAGTAGCTGGATCCAGATGTTTTCTGCTTACAGAGGATCTTAAGCAATATGTTTAGTATGACAAAAAATGCACAGAAATTCTGGCCGTGCTGGCTTATGTCCTTAATTAAGAAGGTCTAAAATTGATATTCATGCATTAGTTAAGTGAATGATTTATTCAGGGGAAAAAGGTGACATCCAAAGTAGTGGAGACCCAATTTGGTCCAAGTTTTCTACGTGTATCAACAGTTTAGAAATCCAAAACTAATATCACTTTGATAAGAAGCGTTTTGAACAAAAGTATAATAAAATACTGTATATATTTTAAAGGAGCCAAATGTATAAAAACACGAAAAATTCAACTATTAATTTGCTGTTTTTCCTTTAATGGACAAATTATCCAATGAAAACACTCATAGCATGATTGAAGGACTGGTGGGAATTATGGGAAAAGTCAACACATAAATGAGTGTATGAATTGGCCAGTGGCATTGTGGGTAACTCTGCCAACCCAATATACCACCAACTGTGATTCAAGGACATTCTGCTCTGAGTTTTTCCCTTCATTCTATTCCAGACTCAAATTTCAGAATTCCACTCTCATCTATCTCTCAGCTCCCCCGCCCCCACCCACTGACCTGTTCCGGGTTTCGTTGTCCGCTTTTCTGCAGTGCCACGATGGCGGTACGCAGCGAGTAGCCTTGCTCCGTCACCGCCTCCAGCAGCTGCTGCTCTTCGGGGCTGAGAGCCGAGAGCAGTTCCACGGAGGAGTCCGGCGGAGCGGCGTGGGAACCCAGCAGCCGAGAGGGGGCCTGGGGCGGCCTGGAGCACGGGCTCCGAGTCTGGGGTGCGGGGAACAACAATAACAACACCAGAGCTTTAAACGTCACAGTTCCCCAGAGAGACATGGAAAGGAAACACCACACTACTGCTGAGAAGTTGACTATGGAAAAATGCCGGGACGGAGTGGTGCTTTGTATAAATGAATGAGAAGGACATGAGAATTCTGGAAGTGAAAAATGCTAATTTCACTTTTATAGAATTATTATCCAACGGAGATAGTCCAAAATGCACATATAACAAAAGAATATGAACATTAGAAATAAAGACACTAGTGTGTCAAAAAAGGTGATAAATATGATAGAAAACATGTTTTAGGAACTAGAAATCATGTGAAAATGGGGTATTTTAAATGTGCAAACAATGCTAAGAAAATCTGGATTAATACTAGGGTTCGACTGATTATTAAACATTTTTATGGCTATCGGTATTGATCATTTTTGAGCAAAATGTAGCCAATAATATGTTCCTTTGGCTCAGAAGTGGTCACTTACTATATCTGCTTGGGCCCCAGAAACTGGGATTATTAATTATTAATTAATTATTGAGAAACAAATTTCCAACTAATTTTAAACTTTAGGATTTAAAAAAATTTATTCATTCGTTTACATCCTTTTTTGACATTTTATTCAAAAATGGCTGCTGGAAGCTCTATTTGTGTTAAGAATGTTTCATAACATTCTCAAAATTAATTTACATTTTGGTTCAGAGTACTATAGAGTAATTTTTACTTCTACAGCAGACATATATCAGTTCAAAATATCAGTTATTGTTTTTCTTGTTTAATCAGTATCAGTAACGGCCTTGAAAACAATATATCGTCCGATTCCTAGTTGATACAATGCTCCGCGTATGGGACATAGCATGCAGTCGAGGTCATGGACGGTGAAAACTGATAGTGCTGGTTTTGGCCATCACCTTGTCATTGACCTTGCAACTTATCTTAACTGAGAGAGACACCAACTGGCCTGTTCCATGTGATAATCCCAGCGAACTTGCTGTAACTTGGGAGGATTCCAGGAACAGACTTTACGCTGACTAATATTAGCTGGTTCATCTTTAGGGACATGTGAGAAATGGGGATTGTTAAAGACGTGAAAATAGCCGGGGGAAGTCAGTGGGATGAATGACTCGACTGCTCACAAAATCTTTCCAGAAAAACCCAAAACTGTACCGTTATCACTGCAGAAACACCACAAATAGATTATGGTTTAACTCTAATAATAAATAAATTCTAAATAGATTTATATCCGTGCATAGCTCTGAGGAAACTCATTCTGGAGTTTAAAATACTTTACTTGGTTCATTTAGGTGCTAGGGCAAGTCACAGATTGCATTCATCATTCATAACCAGGTTTGCAGAACTGGATTGTGTGAATAAATGGCATGTTAAATGTAAAATATTGAGTGAATGTTATATAACACAACACAGTCGGCAGATTGAAATGAGTTTGCCTTGTACGGAGAGCAGATAAGGAGTAAAATCTGGGGGGATTTCTCTCTCCTGTGATCTTTTCAAGACAAATAAACACTGATGCCTTTGTGAGTGTGAAGCCAAGAAGTGCAACGGAACAGAGTCATTGCAAAGTCAGTAGCCAGTGAAATACAGTACGTTACAGACCAATTAAAGGTGTATTATTTTGAATTTGAAAAATATCAAGTCAAAGTCAAGTAAAAATAAACTTTATTGTCATCTCTGATATATTTTGTATAAGTAAACAGAGAGACGAGACGACATGGCTCCAGTTTTAACAGTAAAATGGATATTTTGTTTGGCATTAAGTGAATAATTTTTAAAATTAGACTTTTTTGGCAAGGTGAATAACGAGCATATTGTCATTATTGATTTATATTTTCTTGAATTTATTTATATGAATTTCTTATACGCCTTGGCCTAGTCTTGGTAACATGCAGTACCAATGGAGATTAACCACCAATCACCATATATATATATGATATTTTCCCTTTTTTATGTTAAAGAAACATTTTGTCGCTGTTGGGTAAAAACCTTTTATGTCCAAAACTGTAATTTTTCAGGAAATTGATAAAACAACGTATATTCTAAATATATCAATACTGCGTCGTCAAAATTGGTATCTCATCTTAAGATATGGTCATATGCTTGTGTGTAATATAAAACTGACCAATAGAATTGTTTTATGACAAAAAATAAAAATGACCAAAAATGAGGTTTCTATAATTTAATTTGCATCATTTAATTTTGTACTTCAAAAATATTACCCCTTTCTTTTCTTAAAATGCTGTGATTGTTTATATATTTACCTGTGCGGTAGATGTGGTGAGACTCTCTGATCTCTTGACTACCTGCTGATTTCCAACAGAGCTGTGACTTTTCTGGAACTTGCTCCCTCCCGCATTCGAGGAGCTTGCACTGCGTTGTGCAGAGAGACCGCAGGACGAAGGCAGGTTGAGGAAATTCGAGGAGCAGCAAGACTGCAGATCGTTCACACCCGGCCTTGGTCTTTTCAGGCCCGAAACTCTGGATTTTGAGCCTTCGTTCTTTTGTGAGGAAGCCTCCTCGTTGTCACAGTAGCTCTCGTCCTCGGAGTCGGAGATGGTGAACTTGACGCGGTCGTTCATGGCATGGTAGTGGTTCGCATTGAGGCTCCGGCTCCTGGGCCTGGGGTTGGGCTCCCAAAAATCGCTGCTCCAGCGGCTGGCCAGTCGGCTCTCCTGAGGGCTGCTGAACATCATCCAGTACGGAGGGCACGATGCAGGCGATTCTGAGGACGAGTGCGGGAAGGAGGAAGGTTGATGACTGGTGTAGCCGCCCTGCAGGCCCGTCAGTACCCAGTTCTCCAAACTGAAGACGTACTGCGTATAAAAATTACATATAACAGGAAGTTTAGAAGAACCGCTGCCCTTAAACTAATGATTTCTGGTGTTTTTATTTTGGATTGATGCTTTAGGTTTGCAGATCGATGAATCTGTTTATCGATATAGATCAATTTAAATATTACATGGACATAAAACAGCATTAATACAATGAAAATCCTTTTGGAGGTCAACTTGACTCTCTCCATCATCGAAATGATGGATCGCAGATCCACACTTCAGAAGACATGCATGTGGCAAAGCTCAGTCAACAGTTACGCAACCAAAATTTGGCCCATTCATCCCACTTTAACATAATACCGTGCAAAAATGCGCTCGGAGGCAGGTACACAATGTTGGTTCTGGACTCTCAAAGGCAAATAAGAAGCAGCCGATTGCCATAAAAGGTTCGTCAGAAAGCTTGTTTCTGATCAGATAATGACCGCCATCAGCTCTCCACTTAAACGAACAGTGAAGGGAAGCCTTCCTCCCTTTAAGAGCCCTCAGCCTTAAAAACATGAACGTTTGGACCTAAAAGAGCTGCTGGCGTCCAGTCAAAACAACATCTACAGTGCTATCTAATGTCAATAACAGTTGTCGTCCAACAGCCTTTTTATGGATGGCGTTGTTGCCTTGATTCGAATCTTGTGTCCTGAGGAGAAATCTCTTTTTAAAAATTGTGCAAAACAGCAACATGGCAACTGTTGAGCATCTAAACCGACATCAGCAGGACAATCACAAAAGCCTGGCATATGGAGATGGCCATGCACGGATGAGCGTGTTTTCCCATGACGTTGCTGGTGTTCTTAGCGATAATTACATTAGACGGAGTGAACTCTTGCAGCCAGCAGATGTTCTAGCTCAATTACACTGAATCCACATCGAGGTCAGGGCTGCACTACTTTGGAAGTGGAGGTAAAATATGTGAAAACTTCAGAAAAACTTTCCAAAAACAACTTTGAGTCGATATGAACAACTTTGGCCGATATGAAAGACGTTACGTTAAAAGCACGTTTGCTGGTTATTTTTGGTTTTTCAGTGCTGGTCAGAGTGGTCAGAAGTTACACATTATACACTAACATGGCGCCAAATCTTAAGGTATATCTTAAATATACCTGTAAAATGGGTTCTTATTGAGCATCTTAAGCATTTGACCAACTAAAACCAGTTCAAAGCGAGTTTTTTTTTCAGAAGTTTCATCACAATACTATATTATGTCGGTTCAATGTCAAACGATATCACAAGGTCTGCTACAACACAAGATGACACATAGAGCTGTTCTTTTTCTAACCTCTGTCTCCTTGAGGACCTTCAGGTAGTCAGGTGCGCTGATTTCCGGGGTGCTGACGAGTTCTACTTTCTCTTTAACCTCTTCTAGAGAGCCGAGGGGGATTTTGAGGGGCACCTCATCCAGGCCGGCCATTTAGGACACTCAATAGAAACAATCTGCAAATAATCAGACATTTATTAATGCATTCGCAACTATTAGCGCAAATTCACCCAATTCCTATGAATTCATTACTACCGTGCAATTTTGATCAATTACAGCAACCTTTCTGCAATTTTTGACCAATAATTGTCGTTTCCTGCAAAGCGTTGAGCCGTCAGCGAACTCACTTCCTTCTTACATTTAGAAGACACAGGAAATGTGTGATAAAAACGCCTACGTTTACCTTCAAAAATAACTAAATGATTGATTGTTAATAAAAATAATAGTGGTTTTGTTCCCTTCATTTAATCTGATTGTTAAAGAATCATTATAAAGGGGGACAATTTTTTCCAGAACTTTGACTTGCTCCCGCAACTTTATTGAAACAAAATGTCTAAAAACACTCCAACTTTCATCACAATTTTTTAGAAAAGCTGCCACAAAATCAGGCGTTTAAGGCCACAACGGTCTCAAAAAAGCCCCCAAAATCCTGGAGGGACTGTTATAAAGTAAACGTTAACAGGAGTGTTAATGCCTTAAAAGAATTGACCCTTAAAGCGCAGCATCACAATAATTTCAGTGTCGCCACGATACAATATTATATCGATTCAATGGGCAACAATTCAGTGTCTGCCGATATCACAAAGTCTGCTACAGTACGATTTTTTATGTGATTTAATTCATGAGCCAGCGATCGATATGAGACAATATCATATGCTGATTTTAACCCATCACATTAATAATAAATCACAAAAAGCAACTAAAAATATAATTTGACATTATTTATTTCTGAACTCAACCTGAAAAACAAACTCCTCTTTTAATAACAACGGACCTGATCAATATAAAGTGATGATACAACATCGATGCTGGGTGTTTGTTGAATATTGAATTGAGGTATGTTGATGTATGATTACATTTTCAAGTGAATAGTAAAATGTGGTCACTGTGCTAAAACCCTCCGTTAGCCTCCATTCGTTTTTAGCTGTACAAGTTATATTTGCCATATTACGCAATAGTGGTCACAGACACAGGATTAGGGATTAGAGATTACGGCATCTTCACCATCTGACTGTCTCAACTGATGCATGGTGATGCATTGCAGTCTGTGTGTAAACAGGCCCTTTTGGGAAGACTTTTTAAACTTTATTTTTAGGAAACGTTAACATACAAAAAGACCACATGTCTTAAATAGCCGTGTGTGAAGACTGAACCTTAACAGCTGGCCACACAACAACAGCTGGATATTGCTGGCCTGAAATCAGTTTTGTAAACACTTTCTGTCCCACATATATGATGTGAAAAAGTAGAGAAGCTGTTTCAAGCTCAGCACAAAAAAACAGAGACTCATCTGGTGGGTCATTGGCTTCACCGGTCAGCTGACCGACCGTAAAGATCTCGGACATGCCGGACGGAGTCAGACGTAACAAAGCCTGTGGCAGAACATTGGAAAATCTGCTCGGCCTCCACCGGTGTGACACTTCAAAACTAACAGAAGCAGATGGTTCCAGACTTTAAAACCAAACCTGGGTCTTAACTGCCAGATGCTCAGTAAGCTCTTAAGTTGTTTTGCTGCTCGGGAAGGACAAGAACAATGGAAAGTTCAAGAAGTCAGATGGTGTTTGTCTCCAGCAAGAGCAAAAGAAATTGGTCTAAAATCAATGATTTGACTTGAGGAACTGCATAAAATTTAATAACGAAAATTTAGGTGTTTACAGATGACACAGGTGACAAAGTAACAGAAGTATCTAAATATGTGATAAATAAGTTTGAGATAATTTTAGGAATTTCACAATATTTTAACAACGAAATACTATGAATTTGACATTTTTGCAGTGTCACAGAGATTGAAGGCACTGCAGACTAGACATAGGATAAATCAATTTAAGAATTCATTTTAAAAGATTTTTATAATGTTTTTTTAACTACATACTGTAAAATTGTGTAAATTCACTGTGGCTGACAGCTTCGGTAAAATACACTGCAAAACTATACTGTCTAGACATGGAGTAAATAATTTTAAGAAAAGATTAGCAATTTTACAACACTTTCTGTGCTATATTCTGTAAATTTAAGATGATTTTTTTCTCTCAGACCGAGACCGAAGGCTTCTGACAAAGGCTTGAATCTTACTAACATTGTAAACCTCCTGTAAATGTTTAAAGTTGCTCTCAAATATTTACGTCCAACATAACACATTTCCATCTCTGTTAAAGAAGACATCGTCACATATATGACTAAATTCCCAATGAATCCATTTCAAGTTTAGACAGAATTACAAACACCAAAACACCTGCTTTACCATTCAGACCTTTTATAGCCAAAACGTTTCAAACCCTCTCCGTCCTGGCAGCATGTTACCAATTTCTCAAACAAAAAGCCCTCTTGTGCTTACACAAACCCTTACATAAATATCTTACACCAGTTCTCAGCTAGTTTGCTTCCTCCTCTTTAAAAAGAATGTGTCATATTTTGACAAATAAACAGAGAAACCTGGAAGCATCGTTTCAGAAACACTTTGACTTAAAAGAGAACTTTGAGATGTGGATCACCTACCTTAAATTCCTCTGTGCGTGCGTGTATATGTGTGTGTGTGTCTATGTAAGTCACGCCTGACGACAAGGATAACGCTCACAGCTTCACTAATCCACTGACATAACACTTTGTCATCTGCTGTTTACATGAGACTGGAACTAAGCAGAGGTTCTCAACGTGTCTGAAGCACAACAAATCCCAGGTTGGGAGCAAGCACATGACCACATCTTGGAAGTGGAAGCAGCAACAAAATTTTTGGTGGGTCAGTTGGTAGCGTAACGTGATCATGAGGTCACTGGTTCAAGTCCTGGTTGGGTAAAGGTACCACTGAGGTACTCGTGAGCAAGTTCCATTCCCAAACAAAACGCTTAAAAAGCTGCTCACTGCTCCTTCACGTAGGGGTCAAATGCAGAGGTCACATTTTGTTGTGGTGCAGCGTGCTGTGCTGTGTTCACGTAGACAAACACTCACATAAATTCACTTAAATACTCACTTAAAAAGGCGAGGTGAATAAAGTCATTTTCATTATTGTTATCCTACACATAAGAAATTATTAAAGGAACGTGAGAGACAACACAGTTTCTGTCCATGTTATTTCAATTTAATAGAACAAAAATTTGGCTCGGGTGACACAGAGGCGCAGTGATTATGGATGTCGCCTCACAGCAAGAATATCCTGGGTCAGCCATGGGTTTGTTCCGTGTGGGGTTCGCGTGGGTTTTCTCCGGGTGCTCCGGTTTACTCCCACAGTCCAAAAGCATGCCCTATAGGTTGATTGGTTGGCCCCATAAGTTGTGAATGTGTTTGTGTGTGTTTTCTGCAGTGTGTTGATGACCACCCAGGCTTGGTCTCCGCCTTGCGCCTGTATTCCCATTACAGGCTCTGGTCCCCGTGACCCCAATAGGCCTTATGAGCAACATTAGTTCCGTATTCGTTAAACAGGAACAGAACGCAATGGAAATCTACTGCAAGAATGTTCGAGGCTGAGGTAGAATGAAATCCCGTCTTTTTTTGTAAGAATCCTGGCCAGACGCATTTTTTAGGTCTGAAAAAGAGGACGTCTGGTCACCTTATCATTATATACCATTTACATATACAGTAAAAGGTATACAAGACTCACTTCCTTAAAAGAGCTGACACAATAATATCAGTGATAGAAATATGCATTTTATTGACCATTTACAGGGACCTACAAAATACACATTTGACTGAATAGTAAAAAGAACTCTGTAAATAATCCCACTGCAGCCAGAGTAGTGGCCACATGTAAACACAGCATCGCCTGTAAATCCACGGTAAACAGTCCAAAAGAAAACACTGAGCAATCGCCAGGCGAGTCACATAATCGCAGAGACGCACTCCAAGCTCAGCTATTTGCCTAAATCTGGAAAACTACTCAGAGTGATCGTGCCTTCGTTTATCTTCTCAGAAGAATCCAGAGTTCTTAGGCAGCACTGACTCAGTACAAAACATACACAAGTCACACAAAAATAATTCCTGATTTTCTTCAGAAAGTTCCATCCAAACTGGGGACATTCAAGCCATCTCCGGTGGCAGCAGCATAGTGTGTGTGTAATCAGTCAGCATTATGGAGTAGAAGAGGATTAGACCAGTTCATTTCTCCAGAGCGGTGGCCCAGACCTCGTCTGCCGGAGGGTCGGGTAAAACCCAGCTGGCAGGGACCGGGGTGCCGTCTGGGTGATCTACAGGAACCAAAAACTGATCCCACTCTCTCCTGTAGGGGAATAAAAAGCGTGTAAGATTCAAGATTCTTTATGTGTCACACACATGGCTATTCAAGTACAACATGTAGTGAACAATATCCAGATCTTATCTAAAACAGTGAATATTAAAATTAACAACAGATTAACAAAGAGAAAGCTTACAAGACCCCTGTGCTGTGGTGTATTCCCAATGACAAATAATCACTCACTCACTAAAGACTAAATCTAAAGAATAAAACTATATAGAAAAACATAAACGATTTGTAAAGATTTATTTATACTATAAGCAGTAACTGTATATGTGCATATTATGGTAAAACTATAAAGTGCAGTGTCTTTTGTTGTGAAATGGACATGGGCAGGTGACACATAGGAACAGTTCACATTATAACAACACAGTTTTATAAATGCCAGCATTTATTAAAGGTATTAGGTATAGTGTATATATAAAGCATAAAGAAACAGCACTTTTACAAAATCATTTTTGTAAGGGTTTTATACCTTATTTGGACCAGGGCAGGTAGGGAATGTTCTGCTTGTGTGTAAAAGTCTAGGAAGGGTTGAAGTGGATGATCAGGGGGCAGTTCAGCTTAAAAAAAAGAAGAAAAGCACATAAGAGAGACAAAATCACAAATAGTAAAACTAAAGATAAGCAATGGCTAACAAAAGCATTTTGGTAATGCACTTCACTCCCAAAATCCCAAAAATCTTAACACAAAAAGTTATGAACTGTCATCATCCGTTAAAAATAAAAGACATTGGGCCTCATTCATCAACTGTACTTAAGGAGAAATAAGTTCTTAAAACCCACTTTTAACAATGATTCTGATATTAACAAATGTTCGCTTATTTAAGATTTGTACATAAACAACTCTCTTAAGAACAAATTTAGGAAAAATCTTGGTGAATGAGGTCCAACGCTGACATAAAATCCTCCAAATGTAACACTGCCATCTACTGGTGGTTAGAAGAAGCTCAGGCTCCTGCTTGATCAAATCAAACCTGGACCAGCGTAAAGATGTTTACCTCCAAACAGCATGGCGTCTATCTCCCGCTTCTTAAGCAGCAGCTTTTCCATCTCCTTCTTCTGTCGTTTCTCACGGTCTCTTTTCCGCTCCTCTTCCTGCTCTCCTTCCAGCATCACCCTGAGGGCTTTCTCCTCAGCCGCGTATACAGCCGTGCGTTTCTTAATCAGACTCCTCAAGCGCGTCAGGTGGCCCTCGAACGTCTCGTCGTGCGCCTTCTCGGGAAACAAGCCTGACGAAGAAAAGATAAAGTTCACCCACACTGTTGGAACGTGACACTGAAGGGCACTGTTAGTAAGTATAAAGTTTAAAGTTACAGAATTCTGGATCAAATATAAACAACATAATGCATATAATACACAATAACAGAATTTACTATTACAGAGTAAAGGCAAAATGATGACTTAATGCTTTTTCAGGTATTTTATGAGGTTGAAGCGTAAAAATACACTTGTATGAAGGTTCAATCTTGGAGTGCTTCTTTCATGCGTCCATTTTAACTACTACTCTAATGTGAAAATGAGAAAAACCGTTTCAAAGTGTCCACCTTTCCGAGATGCAGCCTCTTTGCGGAGTTTTCTCAGCTTTTCAAGTGCCTTCAGGATGTCAGTCATCCTCTTGGAATCAGTTTGTTTCTTCCTCACCTCGGAGAGGACGGCATCAGCAGCAAGCTTCAGTTCTTCCTCCTGTGGAAATACAGAGTATAGCCACTCGTGATGTTAAACTGAAGATATCAGTGTCTTACAAACATCTACTAAAAGCTTTGTGTAAATTCTCTCATTTTATTTCATGCCACATTGAAGGTTATTTCCTATAATTGTTGACTTCTCAGTTAATTTTATTCCAAGGGAGCATTTCCCTCAGATAATAGCTAACAGAAATGGGACAATCACGACCTAGGTTGTAAGAACATCTCACCCTTTTCTTTTCCTCCATCTCCTGCACCTTCTTCATCAGCCGCTTGTCTATAGCCGCCTCCCTCTCGGCAGCCCTCTCCTCCTCCTCCTTCTTCTCCTCCACTAGCTCAGCTTTCCTTCTGCGCATTCTCGCCCGTTTCTTCTTCACCTGTATCAGCTTCTTCTGGACGGCACTCACAGATTCAGGATCTCGTAAAACGCTCAGACTCTCCTGCAAGCTGCTCTTCAGCTCCATCGCTTTTGCATAGGAGTCTTTCCAGGCGCTTTCATTCTCCAAGTTGGTTTTTAAGGTTTGGCAAACTAAAGTGAGCTCAGACACCATTTTAAGAGCACCGTACAGCTTCTCCCTGAAGTCAGGAATGGACTGCTTGGAGGGTTTCGGAGTTAGAACTTTACGCCTCACAGTGTGTCCTCTCTTCTGCAAGAAACTTTTAATCCATTCTTCATCTTGCATTCTCTGCCTTTCATCTTCTTCACCTGGGACTTTTCTGATGCTTTTTTCTTGACCTCTATGTGAGCTGCCCGACCAGGTTCTGTCTGATAATTGGTTTGTAAATCCTTGATGTAAGTCCAAGTTGAAGTTCGGACCAGAGTTCTCAGAATTTTGCTTCAACTGAAAGCCGGTTTGGTAAGACTGTGCAGGAAGGTGTGAAAAAGGAAGATTTTCTCCAATATGGGGTTGAAAGTCTCTAGAGGAATGCGGCCAAGCTCCAGCCCGACCACCCTCTTCACGTCCTGGCCCGGCTCCGACTCCGGGTGATGGTCCAAAGAAACCTGGAGGCGGTCTGCTGGGGTCGAAATGCGGTGGTGGAGGAAACGGAGGTCCGCCCGGAGGTACCGGGGGAAACTGGGGCCAGTGGCCCGGCGGAAGTGGCGGCGGAGCGGCTTGGTAAGGAGGCCAAGGCGACCCGGGAGGGGGGACGGGGGGTGGCCTATTAAAACCATCGTTGCCATGGAAAATATTGCCATCCGCATTCACTGGGACCCTTGAATATTGTTGTGAGGAATCCATATTCCCTTGTAAAGGTATCGCAGTTATAGGAAAAATATTCTGTTTTGCAGTTTATTTAAGATAATACCAGGCGCCTCTCTCCAGCGTCGCTTCTCTGACGATAACTTCCTGTGCAGCATTTTAAAATCTCCCACTCTGAAACGCAGGACCCGCACATTAGTTCCGTCTCCTTTATTACGGGCAAAAATATTTAACATTTAATTTAATACGTTCTTTTTTATTTATCCGGTAATAAGGATGAAGATATTTTTAAAATCCTTTATTAGCATTTTTATGTTTGCCAAATATTACGTACATAAATGTATGCCTCTCTTTTCGATTATAATTATTGAAATCTTTTAAACTATTTTTAGATAGTATGAAGTTTAAATTCTAAATTAAGAATGTTTAAATTCTAATCATTTTAAATATATATTTTGTCTGTGCATATGTGAGAAAATTAGGATAAACCTTTGATTTTGTGATTAACTCTGGTCTTGGAATATAGTGCAAAAACAGTGGCATCATTTTAATACATTTATATTCCTGCCTTGTGCTTAATCTGGCTTTGTCCTAAAAAGAGATTATATAAATGCCTCTAGGAAAGTCATATTTTACCAGAGTGAGATTATGGGAAACTTAAATGAAAAAGATTTGAGACAATAAAAAAAGATTGGAGCAATTCACACAAAACCTATGAGAAAGTGAGGGAGAGCTTTTATTTTATTGATCAATACACTTTACAAGATTCTCTACAAAAGACTAAAGAGGGGGGATCGAGTCTATCAAGCAGCTCATCGAGGATGTGAATCTACAATCATCTCCGTTTCCAAACCTCTTCTGTGAAATATGCATTTAATTTGTGGCACACTGAGCTCTAGGGAGATATCTATGAAGAACACAATTAGATTAAGAGGTTTTCTGTTTGGAAGTTTTATCACAGGAGAGGTACACGTTTGTTTGGAGAGGGGCAGACAATTTGAGACTTTGCCTGGCTGGGAAAGAACTGAAACCCTTAAAATTCAATTGGAAACAATTCGGCATGTAACATTAACATCTGCAGGAGAGCCGATGATGAAAAATCAAGCTCCACACCTTCCGTGTAGAACATGCCACTCGGATAAAAATAATACCTTTTACACCTTATTTGAGAGCATTCTTTTTAGAATACATAACAGTTGAATAATGGTGGTCTTTTTAATCTCCACTGCTCGTATATGCAAGTAATTCACAGTTATTATTGTGGGACACCTTGCTGAAATGAACTTAGGAGCACATACGGGCAGAAGAAAGCAAAAAATGAATAATGAGGACAAACAGTTCATTCATCCAGACGGACGTAAAACATCAAATACGCCACACATTTCTTAAATTTCATCTTTCGAAGGACCAGTGACTCAACCGCGTTCAGGAGCAGACTCACCATCATGTCATAGTACATTCAAAAATATCTCCATGCACAAAAATATTACAGCTTGTGGGTTATATTAACAGCAGCAGTTTCTGGTATATAGAACTATAAAAACCTGATTACAAAGTCAATTAGATGAGATCCCAACCTGGGGTCTCATAGCACATATAGTCAGAGAGATTCCCTAAAAAATGTATTTGCACAATCAACTAAGAGCTTTATAATAAGAAGGAAATAAAGTACCTCAATTGATAAAACCCAAATCATAATGCGGTGTGACATGATGACCAGCAGAACAAGACAGAAATTACGCCCTTTATCTGCTCAAAGAACCCCCAAAAAGCTCTTAAAATCAAGCACATCATCCGGATAGAAATAAAATCTCTATTTTTACATTAACAGTCGCTCACTTGAGGCGTTGTTGATAAAGTACTTAATTTTTTTTTTCTTTTTTTCACAAAAAAATAACTTGGGTAATGGATATTCTGCATTATAACTTACAATTGGACACTTTGCTATTAGAACACATCTTTTACGGCTAGCTCATTTCTAGGTGTAAATGGACCCTGTAAATTGGTGTGGAGAACAAACGCTTGCTTATGGGACTGAAAATACTCAAATAAGGAGGTTTGTTTTCTTGAGCTCTTCTAATTCTTGGCTGCATCAACCTGCCTGGTCCAGTTCTCATCTTCCATTCCAGAATCATACTCTTCGTCCGCCGTCTCTTTAGCTGGTGCTCTGTGGGAAGAGACGAGAGCGAGAGTTCTGCTTTCAAAGAAAACCTTGAGCCAAAAGTCAGAAGCATCTGCAATAAGGTTCAACCTGTACCGGGAGGACACAGCAATCGCATAAATTTATAATTCCTCTGAAGTCTGTGCAACATTCTTCTTGTTCAGAGCACTGTGTCCTGGGCTATTTTCTCACACTTCACCATCAAGATCAAATATTAGGGATTAACGATAATATTGGAATCGGACGATTTTTAAGTCATCGACACTGGGCCGATCCTTAGATTTGCCTGATATTTTCAGCCGATATTTTATGACGCACTTATTGTACATCGGAAAGGTAGCATTTGCCCCAGGCATGTCCAAAGTCCGAGGTGGGATTTTACACGGTCCACGCCCACTTGGCGAATGTGAGCGGGCACATGGGCTGAGTCCCGAGTTGTGTACTGATGCACCTAACAGTATGGAGCTAAGGTGCTCTTATCGTACTTTTCTATGTGGTAGTATGCATCTCAGGAAATAGTCAAGGTTGTAGCGTAACAGCTCTCTACACACCAGGTAGTGCACATAGTACCTGGTACACCACATAGGGCGGGAAGTGAATTTTCTTAAAATGTTGTGCACTACGGTCAAAGTGCTTCACCCTCGCTCCACTCTGCTTTCACACTCATTTTACTTGGCACTGTGTTAGAAATTCCAGAGTTATGGCGCTGTTTTTTTGGAAAAATTCTGAGTGTGCAGTGGAACTTTGGCAAGCAAAATCTCGCCTTTAAGCCCTCAACTCCACCTGCGTTCACACTCAACTCTGCCTTCCTCATTTATCGGAATCGGTAAGATACAAGGTTGAAAAACAGCGGATATCAGCATTGACCAAAAATAATTCCCATATTATGCATATATACAGTACATTATATATACACACACACACACACACACACACACAACTGATCCCTTGACTACTAGAACAGTATGATCAAACAAAAAGTGTGGAAAATAAGTAATGAGGAAATGAAACAGATGAGAATGTTCATACCAATCTCAGACAAAGGACTAATGGAATTTCCCACATCGTCATCATCATCAGTCCTCACCTTATGTACCGAGGTCCCGCTTTGCCAAGGACGGCATCTTTGTTTACTTCTACGCCTACAATGTCTGAGTGTGGCACATCAAACATGGGGTCCAGCAGCAGTTTCTCCTGTCAAGCGACAACAGCAATAAGGAATGAAATTCATTTTATTTTTACACCTTTAGTTTAGAGTTGATACTTTAGAGCCTATATTTATATATGTATATTCTATGTGCCTTCTTCAGGCCCGTAGCCAGGGGGGGTTCGGGTGGTTCGAACGACCCCCCGCCCCAGCCAAAGGTCCCAAATTTGTTTGGTTTTTTTGGTAATAAAGTATTCTTTTAAATAATGATGCATAATAATTGGAATCCCTCAAAAAAAAAAAATCTAAACCAAACTGAAGCCCTAATAACCACTTCTGTGATTCTCCTTGATGGCACGCGACATATAACAACCCACTGCGCAGCAACTGACGTGTTTTTTTTTTTTGTTTGCTTGTTTTTTTTATCTGTGAGGCGGCATCCTACATCCATATAATATGGGGCGAAAAGAGCAGGAGAGACGGAAGAGAAAGCAGGCAGCAGCGTCATTATCGCAGAATATCGAACATATGTTCAAAAAGACTGCTAAACAGAGTAAGGCTGTTATACCTCAAGATCTGATTATCAGATTTTGAGGTATAACAGCCTTACTCTGTTTAGCAGTCTAAGCAATTTGGCTTAAATGTTTACATATACTTGTGTTATATTTTATTATTGTTGGAACAGTAGCCATAAGGCTCAGCAAAAGAAGTGGCTTCAATATCAAAAAGCAAAAAAGACAAGCCTTTGATGCAAGACATGCTGCAGATAAATAAAGTGAAAGTTTTTTTGATGAAACCTTCGGTACGGATATTTTTACATACAGTTTGCTACTGACACTGAAACATGTACTCCATGTGAATTAACGTAGATGGTCAGAAGTGTAAAAACCATTACATAAAGTAGTCATTAAATAGAAAGCGCAAGAAGAACGTGAAATTCTATATTCTAGAGTGGAAAAAGTATTGTGATAAAAGTTTTTACCATTGTCAAGCTCTAGATCTCTACATTTTGTCTTCATGCACAAATTTCATTACAAATCCTTTAGCGAGGAAACAAAAGTACAAAGACACAAAAACAAAGAAATATGATGACTCACCATGATGGACCGAAGTCCTCGGGCGCCCGTCTTACGTTCCAGTGCCATTCTGGCAATAGCTCGAAGGGCCTCAGGGGTCACAGTGAGATCACACTGTGAGCAGAAGAAAGTTGTGTTTAAAAAGTATTTACTATTTATTTAAACTTTACAAATGGTTTGTGGGTACGCGCGTGTGTGTATGTGTGTTTTGCACCTTGTCCATGCTGAAGAGTGCCTGGTACTGGGGCACCACGGCGTTGCGTGGTTCGGTCAGGATCCGGACCAGCGTGTCCTCGTCCAGGCTGTGCAGCGGCACCACCACGGGCAGCCGGCCCACGAACTCGGGGATCATGCCGAACTCGATCAGGTCCCGGGCCTCCACGTGCTTCAGGAGGCGGTCCTTCTCCTCGATTTCGGCCACGGCGTCCACCTCCCCGCCCGTGATGTTGGCCACGTCGGCCGCCGCTGCAGCCCGCCTACCTTTACCCAGGTTAGAGGGGGTGCCGAAGCCCAAATACTGGCACCACAAAGAAACGGGGATTTGGTCAAATAGCAATATATGGATCACAAATTGGCAGGTGATTATCAGTTTTGGGCTTTATTTTAATTTGCCTTACGTTTAACGTTTTCTGGAAGAACTGCATGGACATAAAGGGCGCAATAAAGAAGATTTTAGGCGCCTTGCTCACTTCTCACCCATTCTTTTGAGCTGATATCCAGTTTTTTATCAGCATATTTTCTTAAACTAAGGTAATAAAATCTCTCTCAGAAATGTGTACACAATGGAAAAAAGATTCTGTTTTTAAGGTGAGGGTTGTGCCCATAAAAATCTGTACATAACATAAAAATAGGTTTTGGACCAACGCTGAAAATTTTAATTTGACCAGTACAGCTCCATACTTAAACACTGATAAACCTTCTCAAATTCAGAAAATAATCTAAAATTCATGAATATTCTTTGGGAAAATGTTCTGATTGTTAATAAGAAGCCAGTGATCCCAAGATGATAAACAGGATTGATTAATATTCAGCCCCCCCACCTCAAGCAGACGTGTAGTCTCAATTAGGGCTGTGCAATACGACTAAAATCTCACATCCTGATAACGATATAAATCTATATACATAGTACATTTTCTGTAAATTCGGTAGAACTTTCGCAAGACAAATCTTGTGTTGAAGCGCCAAAGGTGCCACAATTCACCTATATTTTTTTTAATGCATTCGACAGTAAAACATCTGCTTTTTATGACGTGAGTGATTACTGTGAACACACCACAGCACAGCATACAGTGACCTCAACAAAATGTGACCCCTGCGTTTGACCCATCCGTGAAGGAGCAGTGGGCAGCTAACATGGGGGCGGTTTTGCGACACCACAAAATATAAGAAAGAGTAAAATATGAAATGATCGATGTTTTCACTTTGTCATCTGATATATTTCGTCATATTGTTTGTAATCTTTTTTTTGCTAGAGACGAGGATGAGTCAAAAAGAACAGTAAAAAATGCCCACGAACAACAAACCTTTTCATTCTTTCTCCTGCTGATTATACGGTCCAGCCCATTAAAAGCACCTGATGCTACAAACAAGATGTTTGTGGTGTCGACTTGAACAGTCTCTCCTCTCAGCTTCCTGGTGTTTTTCTCAGGAACATTTACAATCGTGCCCTCGAGTAGCTTCAGCAAACCCTGAAACACCAGGAACCAAAGATCATGTAAAAATTTGATGTAACAATTTCATTCAGAATATTCACGTCAACTTCTTTTTATAGATTTGAGGTCTGACCTGCTGAACTCCTTCTCCGCCCACGTCTCTTAACTGATGAATGCCAGGCACACTGCCAATCTTGTCCACTTCATCCAGGAAAACAATGCCTGTCAAATACACACAAAAGTCAAACACGCCACAATCTGCACACTCGCTTCAGTAAGGTGTGCAACAGGACCTCCTGCTCCCTCCCCACCCTGCTGAGCTTTCTCTATCACGTAGTTGGCGTCCTGCAGGAGCTTGGCAATGACGGACTCGATGTCTTCGCCGACGTAGCCGGCCTGCGTGAGCGTGGTGCAGTCGCAGATGGCAAACGGGACGTCCAGGCATTTGGCCAGAGTTTGTGCCAGGAGGGTTTTACCTGCATTGCAAACATTCATTCAGGGTAATATTACTAAATATTTCCTCTTTCTTTAACCTGTGTTTAAAAACACAACAAGCAGTTTGTACGGACCGGAGCCGGTGGGGCCGAGCAGCACGATGTTGCTCTTCTCCAGCTTGATCTCAGCGTGGTTGGAGTCGAGCACCTCGCCTCCTCTCCGCTCCTGAGGGGCCTGCTGGTTCACCTGCTGCTGCATTGACGCCCCCAACGCGTTGCCATGGGGACTGATGCCTGCGATCTGCAGCAGCTCTGAAACACGAAAACACCACAGACACTTTACACTTATGATCTGTATAGTGCTCCACAGTCAACTTTTTAATGGAAGGTCTGCAGAAATTAGGCAAAGTAGCATAAAAATAATTTCCTGCTTAATTACAAGAAGAAAGAAGTTAATGCAGCCATAGCTTCAAAATAGCTCATTTTCACAGAATTACTCAAAATGTGGAATGTTATTCGGCTTTAAAATTTCATAATTTAAATAATTTCTTATTTCATAATTTATGTAGTCAATTACAAAGCTGACCAATTATCCATTTTGTACTTTGTGATCATTTCCAGTGTAAACGCGCAGGCATTTTAAGCACGCTACCTAACACCTGCACCCAGTGGTCTTATTTTCACAGCTGAGTCTTTCAGCAGGATTATTCACAGCAGGACAAAAGCTGTTTTCATTTGTCTCCCAGGAAAAAAGGACCTAATCCCAGCCGCTGAATGCTGCTAGAGTGGCATAGCTGACATTGAGGGGGGGATCGGAAGGGATTTCCTGTGGTAAAAAATCATTACCACAGCAACTGAACAAGCACGGAGGATTCATCACTCAAACAGTATTTCGATCTTAAATGTCAGAGTTCCACCATTTATTTTGTACTTTGAGCCAACGCCAAATGAACTGGTATAACAAGAACCATCAACCTCTTTGGCGTCTCTGTCTGGCCATCATAAAGCAGCTTTGTCATTTCACACGTATGTACTGTTTTTATATGAAAAATTGTAATATTGCACAAAGCGCTCTATTTAGAACACAAAACAAATTCAGCGCTCAAACATTACTTTGATTGAAACTGTCAGAAGTAAATCATTTATTTTGCACTTAGACCACATGAAAAAAACAACTTTTCATGTGTAGCACCATCAAATTGTTGGTGTATTTTTGGGGGCCGGGAACAGACTCATTTCTTAAAAGTTCGAGAACTGAGGTCCCACTGGATATGAAGTGTATTCTTTACTCAACTATTATGAAATTCCTTCCGTTGGAATAACCTTGATTCTAATACTACTACCAAAACGTACTTAACCAAACCCTTCTGAAAAAGTTCTTCCAAATGTTTTTCATCGATACAAAAATCTCAGGAAGTCATCCTTGGGCAACCTATAAATAGCACTTCTGTTGTATTGAACTGACCTGGCTACACAGTCATAACACGCTGGAACTTCCCGGTATTCGTTTTGAAATGCTTGTCCTTTGTGCTGACGTGGGCAGCGTGTTGCGTAACGATCTGGGACACTCCCGCAAGCTTTTACTTAGCTGAGAAACTGGAGCTGATGGGCCACGAGCCCGCCACACACACACACACACACTTTTACGTAACACAGCGGTCCGCACCTCTACCAAACTCACTCCCACCCCCCTCACCTCACCCCACCCCACCCCACCCACGCACACAGATGGGCATTTGATGGAAAAAGAAGACGGACGAACACAAGTTGTTTGGCATTTGTACAACAAAGCATCTGATTAGTGAAACCAAATTAAAAGAAGGGAAAATGAGGGGGATTACTTTTAGGAAGAAAAAGAAACAACCAAAAGGTTATGGGCGTTATTAACAAACACTTACTTGTGAATCTGTACTCATCCTCCCGCCGTCTTAGCTCTAGCTCTACAGAGAAAGTAGGAGATTTACAATGACATCACTACAATTAATGCACATAACATGTTACTATAGCGATTACTGGTTTTTGGTAATTGTACAAATGCCAAATCACGACATGCACAATCTCCTGTATAAGGGGAATGAACGGCATATGCAGGGCTGTGCGATATGATGAAATATATCAGGTGACGAAATTAAAATGTCTATCGTTTCATAATAAAGCAAGCTAAATTCTGTGTTTGTGCACGCTCAACTCTGCCTACACTCGCGCAAAAGCTGTCATAATTCGCCTTAAAGGCACCTTACTAGAGTGGCGTAAAAAAGACATTTTATGTCGTAAAAAGGGGCATTAGAGCGCCAAGTTTTGAATGGTGTAAAAAGTGGCGTTATATTAGAGAGCAATTTTCAACAAATAACCCGGCACTTAAAACGGCCGATTTACTGTCAGTTCCGTAAAAATATAGGTGAACTGTGGCATCTTTGGCACTCCATATGTGTGTTTCGAAGCTGAGTTGAGCATGCACAGACACAAGATTTTGCTTGTGAAAGTTACACTGAATTTACAGGAAATGTACTATATTGTAATATCTACCATTACCGGGATATGAAATAACATATCAGGATATAAGATTTTGGTCATATCACACAGCACATACGCAGCCCTAGGGATATGTTAGTACTAATACAACCAGTGTCACCAGTAAGAAGAGAATTAATGAGAGTTGGGTAAAGAATCAGTATCATATAGAGACCCCGTACTGAACTGCTCATTACAGAAATACTGATTTCTAGACATCATATCTGTATTTTTGTAATGTTAATCTCATTCTAACCCTAGCAGCATTTCCAAATGCCTAACCATCATCATCACAGTTAGAGTAAAGCGTTCTAAAATGTGAGCACACTTAATTACGTCAATAAAATGTGGCTAAATGTGCAAATTCATACAATACTAAGTTTAGTCAGTGCAAAGCAGAAGTCGGGCATCAAAGTCCAACCCGTTCTCAATCACTAAACATGAAAAAATCATCCAGGAAAAAGTGACTGAGCAGTCCCACAGCTGTGAAAGATTTACAGTCTTCACTACGCTGCAGTTGTGTTGGTGTAGCTATGAATAGCACAGAACAAACTGATACAAGCTCTACATTTGGTTTTGCTTATTACGGTTTTATATAGAGAGCACAAGTCATATCATCATTTAAAACGATTGATATCAGTATGATATGGTTACGCTGGCGATTCTTATGTTAATTTTAAATATTACACAACACACGCAAAAAGAACCATCACTGCTAACGCATGTCTCAGATTGGAATGGAGGAAACAGTGTAAGTCTTATCAGTTCTTACACTAGCTCCAAACCAGCAGTAAAATAAGGAAACAAATCACAACCCAAATATTTTCCAAAAAGACAATGACAATCTTTATGTTGAGTCTGTATTAACATTGCAGGTTTGATGACCTTAAAGCACATTGTATGGTAAACGTTGTGCGAGTTACGAACCTCGAGGTGTGAGGGAGGTTTGCTTGTCCACCTCCACCTGCTGCTGCCTGGATCCGGCTGGCATGTTATTGTAAATGCGCTTGTAGTGGTTGTACACAGCCACTGACAGAACCTTCTTGGCATGAGCCTGGCCCACTACAAACTTGTCCAGATAGGCATAGATCTGATACGGAAAATTAGACATTTTAATACAGGTTTTCATTCAGCAGAAAATGTAATCAATCAATCAGTGTAATTACAAGAAGGGTATCAGAGACTGAATAGCATTATAAAGTAAGACGCATTTTTTTTTTTTTTAAACAATGGTCCTCATTCATCAATATTTTCTTAAATTTTTCCATTAATGTGAGCTTAAGAAAGTACACATATACAGTTGTATAAAATTATACAACTGTAGAATGAACGAGGAAAGACTGAGAAGACCCAATAAGGTAATGTTTGCACAAGTAGGTATGCAATAAAATTTGTGTAATAGTGCTCTAGGATTATTCTGTTCTTATCCAGCAATAAACATTAAAAAAACACTGGTGAATGTCAGAATTTTCGTCATAACTGGAAGTGGATTTTAAGAACTTTTTGTCTTCTTAAAAATGGCTAGTGTATTTTTTGGCCGTGGAACACATTACCTTTTTGGGAGGTGGTGGAGGTTTCTGCTGAAACGCCAGCTTGACGGCTTCAGCAGCTGATTCCGGGTCTTTGCTCATACTCTTCTTAGTGTCCGTTTCCGACAGCACCACGAAAAAATGATGGCATTTTTCACATTTGACAAACCTAGTTGAGGCTGAAAAAGAGACACAGGACATCAAATCTGAATAGCAGGACATCAAATTAGAAACATCAAAATCTTACAGTATGAGGATAATAAAACACAAATTACCAACTTAACATAGATAGAAAGCTCACAAATTTGTGTTTTAATGATGTTGAGATTATGAAATTACATAATTTCTGAATGAACTGCTGAAAAAACGTTGTTGGCAAAAGTATTAGTTCCAGTAATAAAACGTGTTCAGTTGCATGCCAGACATTGCACACTGAGATGTCGAAGGCCAACTGTCACCTTAACATGTGAAAGAGGGTCGGGGTAAAATTTTAACAGCTTGCAGCAACAGCAGAGTAAATACAGACATGCTGTCACACAACACAATGTACCACTGAACATGAAGAGACTATATCAAAATATTAATCAGCATGGTGCAGGGTGATAAAATGTCAATTATGTCAATATGTTGAATATTTTTCTTTTTGGTTATTAAAAATTTGGTAAGTTTTTTTTTTGCATATAATTTGATACCGGATGTTGATGAAAAACATTTAAGCATCTTTCTTTACTCTTAGTCATAGAGATGGTCAGTATAATCTGTAACAAGAATGTGAAATTCTATATCTTTACTCACAGACAAACGTTTCCACATGGGTACAGGGGTCGCCACATTTGGGACAACGGAGCTGACTTCCCCCTTTCCCAGCACCAGAATTGGATCTTTTCCCACTTCCTTCACTCACAGACTTCTAGAAAGGAAAAGCAGCAAAACAATGGTGAAGTGTGTTGGCTCAGACTTTGTTGTTTTCTGGAAACATGTGACAAAATGGCCAGTGCCAAAGGAAAGTGGTGTGTGGCAGAAAATAACAAGGGAAAAGCAATTTACCTTTCCTCCATCTCCATCTTTCACCCCATCCTTGGACGCAAAATACACCGAGGTCTCTGAGAAGGGCCTGACGGGGACGTTGCGCACCTGACGGATTTCATGAGTTCCCGGTCGGCTCAGACTAAGCAGCTGTACTCTTGAGCTACAGATCCCTAAAGCACAAAGAAAAGTGGAAAAGATTAAACTACACAAATAAATTACCAATAATAAGCATATACAAACACACTTCATAACAAATCATAAAATTTATTTTGGAACTAAATTTACTATCAATAATAACTAAAGTCAACAATTTACTGACTTAAATAACACTTGTAAGGAATATTCCTCCAAAAGATGCTAACGTGGCTAACATTATGTGAACTCTAAGGGGAACGTTAAATATTTCTTTCTGAATAACTTCACCAATAGTTGTCACCTGCCTAATAACAACCAAAAAAACAACAATAATCAATTAATTATAACAATTACTAAGTGACAACAGTTTAATAATAAATAACTTACGACCAAAATCTACAGATTTTGTTTTAGCTCCTTAAAGAACACTCCTCTGAAGGATGCTAACTGACAACGTGTGGAATCATATGGGAACGTTAAGCATTCCTTTTGGATCAACTTCACCTATAACTGTCAAATAATCCAAACATATAACTGTATTAATGTCTTATTCGCTAAAATAGTAAAAAGAAGAGGATAGCAATGCAAAGAACCTAACGGAAGCGTTTAGCATTTGTGTCGCTTGACATTCGCCGTTAGCTTCCGTTCACTGTCAAGTCACACTGGACGGACTTTCCCTTTAATAGCTATCGACCTACTAAACAGCTTTTTAATTTCAGCACGCGGTTAGACTGCTATTAAACCTGGCATTAACAAATATGTTCCCTAAATAACTACGTGACGTGTCACTAAAACACGTTTAAGAACTAATCAGTCAAGAGTCCATAAAAAGGTGATCCTGTCACTAGCTAGCCAGATCGCGTTAGCCGTGTTGCATATTAATACAGCCAGCGCGATGCTAAGCTAAACTTTTACGTGACTACTAAAGTAGACGCGATGGCGTAATAAAGCTCGTCTTACCTCGGTGTGCCGAATTTATTAAGAGTCTGGCCGCCGACGTGCAAGGACAGGACATGGTTTCGCGGTTTGGTGAAGTTTTTTCGTGTAGGCGAAAATCTATGAGCCGCCGTGTACCATACCAGTCAATAACGCTGGCGACAGTGCTAACTAGCCAGTTTATTTAAGGTGAACTTGATGCTAAAATAAGATCTTTACTACTACTTTACTTTAGTCGCTCGAAAAGAATGGACTATATCAGAAGTTAGTTTTAGAAAATGCCCATGGAGACATTACAAGGGAAGCCTAAACGTTAACCTCTGCTCAGTGACAAAGCAAAGCTAGCTAGGTAGCTAACCTAGCTGGAAGTTAAAGTCAAGCGGCTAACGGAGCATAGCCTAGCTTAGAGATAGGATAGAGTAGCTAGATAAACACGGGGCACGGTACAATTTGTTCTTCACTCACTATCTAGGTGCACTACAATCGTTTTGGGTCTGCAACTACTCACAAATCAAATACAAACAAAACCATTTTCACTTGTCGACTTACACTAAGTAGTAGGAACTTTGTGTAACATGTACTAAAATGAATTAAAACGACTTTATTTGAATAATAGCATATTTGTTATTATACCCTATAAAACAATAAAAATTTCTACAAAGTGTAACATGCTTTTTCACAATTGATATTAACCTTTTAAACCGAGTTTAAGAAAAAATTCCATTTTTTCTTCTTTGTATCACCAGTCGTTTAGAAAGAAAAAAATCCCAGCTTGGAAACTACTGCACATTAAATTGTGATTTAAATAATAATCAGAATCAAACCAACAAATGCATACTACTCATGTTTTCTTTCTACGCTGGCTTCTCTTTGCTGATTTTACGTGCACTTTATATGGATTGTAAAGCGGCTTATTTGATGTGCACTACATAGGGGATAGGGAGCCATTAAGACATTCATGGATTCGCCACAAACCACATAACATCGTACTACACAGCATGTAGAAACACCAACGGTGGTCATGATATTTCGGCTTGCTATGCATTACGGTGGACTGTAGTTTGGGACGGGGATGTGACGACATCAAATGAGTTGTCAAAATTCAGGAGGTTCGATTTCATTTCAGGCAATGGTTCTTTTTATAAGGTCCTTACAGGATCAGATCATTTGTATGAAAGAGAAGAAGAGGGAAGATCAATTTTGTGTTGGTCAGGCCTTTAGAGATAAGCCAGTTAAAATCCAAAATCTTATTTAATATCAATTGAGTCATTAACTAATATTGATTAGCCGTGTCAAGAAATTAATGCAACCGGAAGAATTGAAAATATTTTTACGCTTTCGTTAGAAATTTCTCTTTAAAATATACTTTATGTGAATGACGAGTCATTTTAGTTTTTTCGAACAAATGATTTTTTTTATTACTTCATGAGTTATCTTTTTCTTTGCTAATAAAAGAGAATTTTGCAAAGGCAAAAAGCAGTTGCATCATTTATTAGACCATTCGCAATCTTCACACTTTGAGACTGGCTGATTATCTGCATGTGTCTGTATTGGTGAACTTCCATGTATTATTGGAATGGTTTTTCTGATGTGTATATTGTATTGACAGGTAACAGAAACCAATCTACAATGTATAAATACAGTTGATGTAATTATTTATTATAGATTTATTTACTGTAATTAAAGATTTTTTTTAAAATGTATTATGAGTCGCAAGCTGTATATATTTATGTTAACTCTGAAGGCGGCTTTATACCAGTAACACTTTGAACTGGAACTTGCACTTGTACCAAAAGTACACACCAGTAGCATATCCTGTGACATTTTACCTGTTTTTTTTAGTGGTGTACATATGAAAGGAAATCCTGAGACAATAAAGCAAAATTGCTCATTTTGCCTTCAATGCGTAACATTTATTCCGCAGTATTCGTGCCCCTTTAAACTCTCTTATGGGCGGGGAGGGAAAGGGCAGTGCGCATGCGCAGTGGTTTGACACGGAAGGCGCTGTCTTATGACTGCGCTAGGAATGTGACAATGTTGCTAATCCGAGGATAAAAGTCTTCAAAAAGGTAAATAAATCACCAAAAACCCGGCGGTAATGTATGAGTAGCTGTTTATCTGGAGACCTGCGGATGACGTGCTGTTGTTAATGTGTAGACTGTTTCAGGATTTCGCCTTTAGATGTAGGATATAAAAGTGTAAAGTGCAGCTGTGATGCGGATCGTCGTGTGCTTTTTAAGCTCCGTAACGTCGCTTGTTTTTGCTTTGTGTTTACTGAAACTCTGTTGTTGTTTAACAACTCTATTGTTGTCCTAAAGTTAAACGCAACAAACAGCGACTATGTCCACGGTTTTGTTTTGATCCCACAGCCTTACAACCAATAATGATGTGTTATTTATTAACTAGGACTGGGTGATATGAAATCAAATCAGTATCACGATTCATCAACGTGGATTACGATTAATTACTAGTTATTTTTTCCTTTATCTTTTAGTTTTTGCCCTCATAGTTCACTGACAAGGGTTGTACTGTAAATGTGCTCAACTATTAACTTAACTATTCCTAATGTAAGAGTGGATATCTTTAGGGTTGTGAAATAACTGAAGAAAACACAGATGTAGTCGCAGACTATGTGTTCCTGAAGCCGGTGATCGTACATGAACACACAGTGGAAAGTATTAACAGAATTTTGAAAAATAATTGCTATGGCAAAGATTATGTCAATTAGAGGTTCTTATTCTTGGTTTTGATTAATTTTCAATTAATTGCCCATCCCTTTGTTAACTTAAACTCATTAATAACTTAAAATCAATAATGCAACCACTTTTAAAAGCACGAAACGGTACCCTCATATTAGAGTTTGAAGCATTGATTCAAGTTATTGTTTCTTTTTCTTATTGATTAGTAGTAGCAGCATATACTGTACATGTATTTGTTTTACTATAAAATCCAAAAAGAATACATTCATCTTGTTGATCCATGGGGAAAGTAGATCATTTTATAGAAGTTGATACCAGTAACTTGTAATTGCTTTCTTCCTAACCTGTAAATTCTTCTGTCAGACATGGAGGAGATCAGGGTGTCTCCTGATTACAACTGGTTTCGAAGCACTGTGCCACTGAAAAGAGTGAGTTTGGGCCTTATGTTGCTTGTTTGACTTTAGTTTTTTTATCCGATTATTCTGATTTACGATCCATCGTCTCTTTTATTTCATTCTAGTGTGTCTGATTTGGGTGCCGTTTGTGTTCTTAACTCACTGAGCGTTTCACAGTGTGAGCCATGTGAGAGCCTTGTGATCTGCCACCTTCTGGAATGTGACTTTGATTACGGCTGCTGCCCCACTAACACTCTGCCACATTTTCGGCCTTCAGATTATTGTGGACGATGACGACAGTAAAGTCTGGTCGCTGTACGACGCCGGACCCAAAACAATCAGGTGTCCCATCATCTTCCTCCCTCCTGTGAGCGGCACGGCCGAGGTTTTCTTTCAGCAGGTGCTGGCTCTCACAGGCTGGGGCTACCGAGTTATTTCGGTGAGAATCTGAACGGCAGACTTTATTCTGTCAAAACTGTTTGATGGAGAGTTGTTTGAACCAAATGTCCTTACTGTCTAAGCACTGGGCCGAATTATGAATTATTTACAAATTATCCAAATCTCTTATCAGGCAGTTTTTGTCCAAACGAATATAATAAAAGTGTACTACCTGCATACTTTTTGTTTGCAGCTTACATTAAACTCCTTTAAATACAGTATAAATGTGTTATTATTCATTATTTATATGCATGTTCTTATTTTGAAATCCATTATTTATTTATATCATTGTTTAGGTAACTATGTTAAATAATTGTGACGCTTACTTGAATTTAACCACTCGTTCTGTCTGTTCAGTTTTGCAGTGGTTGTTCTGAAACTACTTTTTCTTTTTGGAAATTACATGTAAATCTAGGGTACAAAGGTGTCATACATTTTTACATACTCCCAAAAAAGGAGTAACATAGAAAGAGGAAGTAATGCAGAGGAAGTAAACACAGCTGAGGCACAGCTGTTCACTGTGGCCACCATTTTGTTACATTTTATTTAGTTGTTATTAATCCTGTTTATATTGTGTGTTGTTGTACACGTCAGTGTGTCCCAGTTGGCATGCATCTGTGCAGTTGTTTAAGTTTTAAGTTTTACACCTCCAAAACAACTGCCTTCCATTTCTTAAGCAAGTCGAGTAACTCCTTTTATTTCCTGTTCTGCAGCTCCAGTATCCTGTGTATTGGGACCTTTTGGAATTCTGTGATGGATTTCGGAAACTTCTAGACCACTTACAACTTGACAAGGTCTGGCGCTGTTGATTTCAAAGTTCTCGTTTCAGAAACTCTCAGTTGCTTAAATAATAACCCGAATCCTTTTACTTCAGGTGCATTTATTTGGCGCGTCCCTGGGAGGATTTCTAGCTCAGAAGTTTGCTGAGGTCACGCACAAATCGCCTCGAGTGCATTCTCTCATCCTCTGCAATTCGTTTAGCGACACATCGATTTTTAACCAAACATGGACAGCAAACAGGTTGAAAATTGTTTTGTGTATTTTTGTCGATCACCTTTAAATTACATTTTTCCTCACACACATTGGTTTAATTTCAGTTTCTGGTTGATGCCAGCCTTTATGCTGAAGAAGATTGTTTTGGGCAACTTTGCCAAAGGACCCATGGACCCCAAAATGGCAGATGCGATTGATTTTATGGTGGACAGAGTGAGTATTTAACATTTCCACCTGAACTTGGTTATTTTCATTTACACTTCTGTGCAGTGAGAAGTTAAATGTCCTCATTTAAAGGAACAGACCTGAGTGTTTACTTTTACAGTATATATTATGCATGCAAAGTTTGCACTGTAAATGTACATACAGCCTAAATTTGTCCTTAAGGTGACTAAGCATTTTTTAGGTAACAAAAGCTCTTTTCCAGTGCCTGTAAAATATTCAGGTTTTCATCTCCTCAACCGGCTAACAAAGCGTGGTCTTTGTGTTGCTCTTTCAGCTGGAGAGCCTGAACCAGAGCGAACTGGCCTCTCGGCTCACCCTCAACTGCCAAAACTCCTATGTCGAGCCTCACAAAATAAAGGACATTGCAGTCACCATCATGGATGTAAGTTCTGCTTCTCTTTAACATACTCCAGTACTAGTAAAAGCAACTTGCCCTACTGGCGTCGATTCACTGAAATGACGTGAAAGTGAGTGATTATTTGTCATTGTGAAAACACCACAGCACAGCACACAGTGAACCACAACCAAATGTGACCTCTGCATTTAACCCATCCGTGAAGGAGCAGTGGGCAGCTAACAAGCGCCCTGGGAGCAGTGCTTGGGGACGGTACCTTGCTCATGAGTACTTCAGTGGTAACTTTACCGGCCCTGTGACCTTCTGATCACGGGGCGAACACCCTACCGTTACGCCACCAACTGCCCTACAGTTGGGCCTACAGTCATGTAATTTTTCATCTCTTGTGAGCATTGCATTCCTTTAATGTGTTTTGCGTTTTTTTTCTGGAAGGTTTTTGACCAGAGTGCACTTTCCCAAGAGGCGAAGGAGGAGATGTACAAGCTGTATCCCAATGCCAGAAGGGCTCACCTCAAAACGGGCGGAAACTTCCCTTACCTTTGTAGAAGTGCTGAAGTCAACCTTTACATACAGGTGGGTTTTAGTATTTTTTTAAGTGTCCCTTTCTCAAGGTCATAGAGCCACCAACTCGTCGGTAAGAGTAGTTCTAGCTAAATGGTCATGACTCAAAGACTCACATCTCAAAATCTTGCCCTTGCTTTGGATTAGAAGATCTGATATTTTTCTGTTATTATGTGACATATCAATCACTCACTTTCACTTAATATCCACAATGAGCTGCAGACTTGCTCAGGTCTGTTTTATAATGAGGTTTCAGGCGAGCACAACCCACTACATGTAAATCCAAAAACGACAAGTCTGATTTAGTTGAAATGTGTCAAGTATAAACCAGGCTTTAACCAGATAAACATCTGCGCTGGAGGTATCGGTGGAAATTTGGGCCAAATTTGGTCAGATGATCATGGTAAAATTGATTGTGTTATGTTTCTAAAGAAACAATGTTTTTTTAAATTCATTTTAACTGTCAAATTTAACAAAATGTATACAAAAATACTAATTATATGCAAATAATTGTATTTCATAATCATTTTTATAGTAGAGTACTGTTATTGACTTTCGATTCTTATTACTGTGGCTGTAGATACATCTGCGACAGTTCCACGGTACGAGATACGCTGCCATCGACCCGGCAATGGTCAGCGCAGAGGAGCTCGAGGTTCAGAGAAGTCACCTCAACAACTGCAGAGAGAGCGACGAGGAGGCGTAAATAAACTTTCACCGAACCTGCAGCACTAAAACACCGTTTCTGAAACTCCGGACCTTCAAACACTTCAGCTTCCGCTCTCGTGGGTTTTTCTACCACAGTTTCAGTCAAACACCATGGACTAAAAGAGCCTATTTTTACTTTACAGAAACAATATTTTGATAAGTATTATAACTGTAAATAATTTGAGTTGTTTGAGTGTTCATTCATAGATAATTCCTTTTCGAACTGGCTGCCTTACGTGATATTTTCTGCATTTGACATTTTGCACTTTTTGTCGTTTTTCTGCATTTTTCCCCTCTTTGTTCTTGCAGTCACTTTTTTGTTATTGTAACTCAAACTCTGATTAAAGTAATATCTTCAATCTTTGTGGGGATGGCATTTATATATGTTGAATAATTAATTAGAATTATTTATGGCCATATTGTATGAGCAGATGTTCGCATGATTATTTAAGAACTAAAATTATCTCCATACCTTGCGTAAGTCGGTCACATGGCTCAGAGATATTGTGCTGATTCATGAGTGTGAACCATGAGACATCAGATAGTTCAAATATCATGTGTTTAGACCTCTGAGATCTTTAAATAAATAGAATATTAAATAAATAACAAAAGTTTCTGAAAAAGTTCTAACCAATCACCAGAACATGTGAATAGCTGTTAATGTTTAATATGATCTTTTATTTAGTCCATTCCAGTTTATTAAGTTAATAATATCCTTCTGAAAATCTGTCAAAGATGGAATCAGGACATTTACAACTGTAACCTGAGTACAGGATACACAATATGATACTGAAAAATCTTACAATGTATAACTGTCCTGGAATTGAAGCCAGAATATGTTTGATATTTTCCCTCAGTATGTCCCGATTCCATCTTTAAACTTTTAAAACATTTCAACTTTGCATAATTAGTTTTCAGCCTTTACACTGTTTATTTACATATAAATAAAGTCAAGTCAAAAACCTTAAGTACGAGCCATGCGTTGTGCACACATTCGCTTTATGTGCAAAAATTGTGCATATTTAAACCACATACCCAATTTTTTTTATTTAAAAATCTTTTTAGCACATTCATGCTAAATAAGACCAAGAAAATAACAGTCTTGGTCCAATAAGTAAAACAGCATAGCGACGTGAATAAACATTTACATAAATTACGACAATAAATGTAGGGTTTAACTGTTTAAATATAAAATAAGTATGAAACATAACTTGGTGTTTAAGTTCAAAGTCTCTTAGTCCTGTATTACTGTTCTCACGTGGCAGATTCGAGGGGTACGATTAGGGGTGGGAACTGATAAGTTTTTATTTGTTTTTTGAGTGTGAAAAAATGAGTTTGACACAGTCTTCAGCAGCAAAAGCCACCATTTAATTTCCCCCCAAAATGATGTCTGCACAAGACTGTGAACATGAACACATTCATACTCATATTCAGAGTTTTTATTGTGCAGACATTCTATGGTTTAGTACCATGAGGAAAAATAAGGTTAGTGCAGGTGGAAACACTTCTTTATCCATCTGGAATACATCTGGAAATAGAATAAAATTATTTGATAATAAATAATGCATTTTTCTATATTTCTTACTCTCTAATATTATAGAATGGGGCAGAATATTTTCTGATTAAGGCAAAAATGAAGAAATACTGGCGTTATTACAATTTTTGAGCTTTCGGACTCATTTTGGCCTATAACCTTTTGACTCATTTCTGGGAGAGAAGTACGTTTTTGTCATGAGGGCTTCCATATGAGAGCCGCGGAACAATAACGCTGTGTTGGCGCATTGTCAGCTAAAATATAAGTTTTGTCTGTAATAAATGGGAAGATTTAACTGGACTGGAAGGTTGGACTTCCCTGTGAGAGTCGTGCGCACTAACAAACAAGCATGTGTGTTTACATTGAGAAAAATATCATTTATGCGTCATGATTCCTTGAGGTTGAAGGTCAAGTCGCAGAGAGAGTGACGTAATGAACCGCGACGCAAAACTTAGTGAGAACCGGAAAACGTTGTGCTGGGAAAAGAGAGAATTGTTAAGAAGAATCGATCACGTTGGAAGTGAACAATTCCGATGGAACTGATCAACCGGTTTTCGATTCCCACCCCTAAGTACGATTGTCTAGTTGCCGTTCTGGAGTTCTCGGTTTTAATTAAATTAACAATTCCATATGTCGGAGTCTCTATTGCTAGTGTTCATTTGTTGCAGGTGATTTAACCAGAAATTTCCAGGACAGTGCTCTTCTCCTCCTGACCAGTAGAGGCAAAAAAGAGGTCCGTTCTTCACATTGTCGTGCATTTTTTTGGAGAGCTGGGGTCTGCGTTGGCCTGCTGTCGTACGCTTTCTGTTAGAAAAATGCAGAATAATTCTTAAACTGGGAACAAAACAAACAACAACATGATGCAAGTAAAAACGTCCACATTCTCACCTGCTAAATCCGTCCGTGAAATTTCACTCAACCCTTCATACAGGCCTTTAATGGGATTTTCGCTGGCAGTTAACACACCGTGCAGCCAAATGAGCAGCATGCGGTGACCGTGTTCCTTATAACTTTTTGTACCTAAAAACAACACATACAAATCATCATTTCCTGACCGCAAACTGGACGTTCTGACTTGTTGGGGAGCAACTAAGTAAAACTAGAAATGTATTTCCACAAGAAAATGTTTTGTAGCTGTGACATGAAAACTGGAAGACTTTGACTAAAATGCATTGAACCGAATGGGGGAGGAATGAGGGATGATGAAAGCAAAAAAAAAAGACGAGTGCAGGTGGAAACAGGTTGAGATGTGTGTTCAGTGAGGTGGTCTGAGGTGTTGACTGTCGTGTGAAAACAGGTGAAGGAAATCTTTCAAGTCTCAAATTCCATGTATTCTTAACGGCAGAAAACAAATGGGTTCCTATGGGGAAAAATAAACGACAGGAAAAAAGGATGAAAAAGATGAGTGCGGGTCGTGACGGTTACAGATATGCGAAGAGGGTCACGGGCCCTCGAATCGCGTCAGATTTGGTGGCTTTGTGAAGAACGGTGGGCGTGCAGTAACGCGTGGAAATTTGAGCTCCATGTTAGTCTATGGGGGAAAAAACGGACAAAAAATGGACAGAACTTGCAAACGAGTGCACGAATTAAAAACATCTATAAAAAGCACCCCACACCGCTATAGGCTGCACGTTGGAATGGAGTTTCTAGCACAAAAGCTGTAGAAGGAGTAGCGGATCACACATTTCAGATGCTGCACCTGTCCATTGATGCTCTATAGCTCGTACGTGAGCGTCTGTAAACCTCCAGTGCTGAGCCAACGTCTTCCACTCCCCGGGTTTCAGGTATTTCGTGGCCAGTTTCCACAAGACGGAGCGCATGTGCTGCGTCTCCTGCCGGTGGTCCTGTCTGAAGGTCAGGTTTCTGCCCGCTAGCGAGTCAAAGTCACCATTCATGTTGTCCTAAAAAGTTAAAATGTACAGTTGCGTGAAGGTTCGACATTGGAGCACTTTCTTCATATCTCTTGTTGTTGTTGTGTTGACAGATAAGGTTTATTTAAACTTGGGGCTTTCGTATCCTTTTAGCAAATTAATAAAGGCAAAATCTGTCAGCAAACTCATTTAATAAATGCTGTTGTAGGTTTAAGGCATTCTTATAATGGAAGCTGAAAGCAAAACATACTGTATTCATATTTTCCACTGACGTGTAGGGGATGGGCAAAAAAAAGAATCGAATCGCGATTCTTTCTCTGTCGATTCAAAATCGATTAATATTTTTCAACTAACGTTACAGCACTAGTTCACTTTTTCCCCCGACACGAGTTCAGCTCGAAATCTGCCCGGATAGACCTCCTTCGCGTGAGCATGAAGGAAATGCAGCCAGTATGTGTACATATGCATTATATTTAGTAAACTTTGTTTAGTAAAGTTTGATTTAGTGTGATTTTTTAACTGATCTGCCACAGATGAAAAAAGTGAGAAAATTAAATCTTGAATCATTTATGAATTGCGAATCGATTTGAAGAATTGGAACCGAATGGCATCGTCCACCCTTACTGCCTTGTCTTCTGTGAGAGTGAAGTCCTACCTGCTCCCACTTGTAAAATCGATCGGCTTTGATGATCATATCCACCACGTTGACGTGATTTCCTCTGGCTGCGACGTCCAGCGCCGTCTTTTCCTGCTGCAGATGTTTGAATAGCAAAATTCTCATTGATTAACATGGCTCTGAAATCAAGCAATGAAATTAAAGCCGAGCGTCCTTCCTAACTTCAGGGACAGTCTCTCTGGAGCAACTTGGGGTTAAGGGTTTGGCTCAGGAACCCAATGATGGTAGTGTAGGAGGTAGGATTCGAACCCATGACCTCTTGGCCTAGAGACGAATACCGGTGCTGGCCTTGCACCAAAACACCGCTGAGTATGTTATATAATTATGAGGTAGGAGTGTAAATCACAAGCTGTATCGACTGGCTGTATCGACTGCTGATATAATACTGCTATGATACAATTTCAGTTCGATTTGATTCAGGATCGATATGAAACAATATCATATACTGATATAACACCATCACTTCATATAACACATAACACAAAATCAACCAAAAAATCATAAAAGTTGTAACCAAACCAGCTGACGTCTCTGCTATTACTTCACGAGGAACATTACAATATGTATGAAGTCTGATTTTCTTTTTGTATCAATGCTATGGGATAGTCACTGGATCGTTCGCTCTATCGGAAGACCGATGTACTGTTACGCCCCTATGTTAAATCAGCCTTTCTGGGCAACGCCAGGTCTTGTTTGTGTTAACCTGGAGAGCAGATTCATACCTTGTCCAGCAGTCGAAGGTTGACTCCCGCAATAAGGATCATTTCGGCGATGTTTTGCCGTCCGTGTTCTGCTGCTATGTGCAAGGCGGTCTGTAATCTCTAGAAACAAAATAAATCAATGAAAGTCTAAAGATTAAAATGAGCTTGTGGTTCTTTGGGAGGTAAAAACGTCTGCACTTAGACCTTAACCATTTTAAAAAAGTTTTAAAGTAGGAAATCATATATAAATACATAAATGATGTATGTAAAATTAAAATGCAGGCTGACGGAGTGGATAAAGACGTCTACTCACACTATCAAAGATGTCCAGGTCACATTCTGCATCAATGAGGATTTTGACAACTTCTGCATAGTTGTTGAACGCTGCCAGGTGTAATGCTGAGGAGTGATTCTGACAATGTAATAATGAAGTGAGATGAGTTTTTAAACTCGTGATACTACTTGCGTAGTTTAAATCCCAATGCATTATGCAATAAATCACTCTCCAGTTCACAGTGGTGGCTTAAATCAAGGCTCGTTAAATCTATTCTATAAAGGGTGAGCTGTAAAAGCTTTAAAACCAATGTAATATATTATTAATATGTATTTACATTATTAATATTTTAGATGTATAATGTAGAAAAAGAGTGCAAATTAAAGCTCTACGATTAGATCTATCAAAATGAAGTGCTGACACACTGCTCACACACTAGAACACACTGATCCATCAAACGGGCACAGCACCGAAAGAGATTCAAGAAGAAAAGCAGACGAAGATTTCTAACAGGATGTGGGGAAGAAGATCTCAAGCGCTAGAGGTAGGAGAACACGTCAGCGTAACCTCACAGGGTTCACCACAAACCACTAGCTAGGCCTCAAGAACACCCAAGCTTTGGTGGAGGCCTAAAATAAAGTTTCATGTTCTAATTATAATTCATGGTCTGCAAAATAGCGCCCCCTATTGGATGGGCCTCCTTTTTAAAAAAGTTGTGTAAAAAGGTCTGTAATTCCTAGAAAGCTTCATTTCTGCACTTCAACGTTCAACCCACATCCAATAAATTGCAATACAGAATCAAAAAAGAAGAGGCATCATTTTCAGTGATGCTCTGTGATCGTCTTTCACTGTTGCTTTCAGGAAAAATATTATAAAAAATTAATTTGCAACAAAGTGCTGATTATATTGATTATATATTGATTATTATATTATGATTACAAAGTGCTTATTATTATATATCACTTCTAAAACATCTAGCACCAACACATTCCAAAACGCAAAAATTATTAAACATTCTGGACATTTTTGCAAATCATTATTGAATTGAAAATCATTATTGAATTTTACTAAGTTCTCGTGCATCATTCATATTCAAATATCATTTGATCGTTCAGTCATTCATATGAAAAATATCATTTAGGACAGCTACACATTCAAGATGGGGAATATGACAATCACTATTTTATCTGACAACTTTACATTAGTTCTTAACAGTCCTTAATCACATTGTTGCTTATTTAATTCTGAATGCAACATTGAAAGTATTTTGTAAAAATATAAACTTACAGTATCTACTGAGTCCAGACTGACTCCGGCCTCCACGAGCAGCCTGGCTTCCCTTTCAAAACCACGCTGGGCTGCCAAGTGTAGGGCAGTCATGTTTCTCTGAAGGTGGAAACGGAAATAATACATTTACTGTCTTGTTCTTGTACTTAACCAGCCATGCAGTAGATATATTGCTCAAACAAGGTGAAATGCTGAGAAAAACCATGAGGCTGTTGAAAAGCTCTGTATAGAAACATTCATAAAGTTCTGAAACGGAATTCATATTTAAGTTCTTCATTAAACAAAAATGCTAGAAGTTATTACATACATTGCTTAGCTCGTTAACACTGCAGCGAGCCTCCAGAAGCAGGCTGACACATTCATAATGCCCACCGTCCACAGCCAAATGTAAAGCCGTCATGCCATCCTAAAAGAAAACAGAATAAAGTGCCACCTGATGAGACGACGCTCCCCCCCAAAAATAATAAACTGGTTACAGATGGTCACCACCTGAATCCAAACATCACAAGTTGTTTGTTTGGAAACCTACAAACTGGTTTTGGAAAAAACAAAATAAAATGCTCTTTGCTTACTATGTTCCTCTCGTTGGTGCTCTCCCCCATTTCTAGAACCTTCTGGAGGACGTCAACGTGACCGTTTTTCGTCGCCAGGTGGAGGGCAGTGTTCTCCTCCTGCCGACACACACATCGCATAGTACCACGAGCAAAGCAAAGCTGCTTTCAAATAGCTTAAAAGCAACCTTTGATTTTGACCAACAACCTTCTTTCCTAAAACATGATATTAAACCTAAAAATAATTCATCAAGCTTTAGAAGCAAAGTGATACAAATATAAATATAGCGACAAGTGGCAACAAATGGGTCCAAGCTAAAGTCACAAAAAGCAGCAAAAAAGCAGCTGATGCAGCAAGCAGTAAACATTAGGACAGGTCAACAAATACATTTGACAACTCATTGCTCTAATCAGCCTAGAAGGAATTAGCAAAAGTCTGTTTAGTATAGTATGCAAGTTAGATGGACAGATCACTACGCTTTTCTTTAAATGCTAAGCAACACACCTTCCCTACTTATTGACCAAGGTTCAGCTTTATGTGACTTTATGTAGCATTTTTAGCTTCCCCTATTGTTCAAATAGCGTCATATTTTAATTAGCACCTCAGTGAATCAGACTGCATAAATTTCTGTAGCATTTTAGTGCCCCTAGAGGTCAGAATGCATTTTCCTTCGCTATATATACGTAGATCCCTTGGGGCAGTTGGTGGCGTAACGGTGATCAGAAAGTCGCAGGTTCGAATCCAGGGCCGGTAAAGTTACCACTGAGGTACTCACGAGCAAGGCACCGTCCCCAAGCACTGCTCCCTGGGCACTTGTAAGCTGCCCACTGCTCCTTCACGGATGGGTCAAATGCAGAGGTCACATTTGGTTGTGGTGCTGTGCTGTGTTCACAATGACAAATAATCACTCACTTTCACTATAGCGCTAATTATAGGCTGATCACTACACTTTTCAGCCTACGCCCAGATCGCACACCATTCCTACTTACCCTGAAAATTTCAGCTTTCTGCCACTTATAGTTCGAGCTGCACAATCCGGTTTGTAGGGGAAAAAACAATTACAAGAGGGTTCCATTACACTTTGTGCTTGGACCCCCAAAAAGAATCCACCCCGTTTCCTGGTAATTGTGGGGCAGTTGGTAGCGTAACGGTTGGGTAGTTTGTCTTGTGATCAGAAGGACGATGGGTCAAGTTCTGGACTGGTTAAGGTACCACTGAGGTACTCATGAGCAAGGTACCATCCCCAAGCAGTGCTGACAGATGACTCAACGCACAGCATCTACTGAACTCGTCTAACCAGGAAGGTCACAGCTTCACCTTCAACTTCAACTCAGCAGAAGGCTGTTAATTATTGAGACGGGCAGGGGGTCGAAACCAAAACAGAGACCTGGTGCAGCGTCTCACCTTGTCCTTGAGGTGGTGAGCGCAGCCCATGCCGATGAGGAACTCCACCGCCTCCAGCTGGCCGTGTTCCGCTGCCAGGTGGAACGCTGTCTTACCTGACTGGCACACAGCAGCAGCACGACTCAAAAACAGACCAAAACAGCATCTCTTACTGATCTTTACGTCTTGCAACAAATTATAACATAGAATATTATAGGGATATTTTTGGGCCAGTATCAGAATAGCAGCACACAAAGTTGTCCTGAACATAATAAAAGGGCTGTACAAAAATTAACGCAAAAATGGACATAACTTTTTAATGGAAAGTATTACAAAAGTTGCTTAGACTATGAAGAGCAAGATCCTAAAACACTTCAAGCCACCTCTGTCAGTTCATAAAAACTTTATGTCCAATTTTAAATTATTTCAGGTACAAACTTGGTAAATAAAATAAAACCAGCTTAAATGAAGCATCAAATCTCAAGAGCAGGCCTTAATGACCACAGTCATGCCCTCGGTTATGACACTATTTAGTTTAGTTGAGAGTTTGGGGAAGTTGAATTCGTCTTCAAACGGCCTGTAAAGCACAAAGGTCTCCAAGACGCTCTCATAAACATTGACATGTTGCAGACGGTCTCGCTTCACTGCACGCAACTCGAGTTTTCTCAGCCGGCGATAAGGGCCTTTGCTCAGTTAAGTCAACAAACTTGTTCCTTGTGTCTAAAGAATGTTTAAAGCGGTGTAATCATCACTTCCTTGTGTTTGCAGAGACAAGGTAATTATTTGTCTTTGCCACATTGAAACTTGTGCAATGCAGATCTAAACTCAGTCCTTTATTTCCACCCACATAGACTGCAAAAGAAGACCAAATCTGGAAATCTGGGCCAGTAATATATTACTGTTCTGTGACTTAACTTGTTTTATATTACAAACCATCAGAGCAGATTCAGTCGGATTTTCATGCTGTATTGTATCACACAACACACACACACACATATATATATATATGTAAAGGGTTGACCGATTATCGGGGGCCAATATTAGCCACTTTGCTGATTATTGAGAGCGGAGAACTCTTCTTCACCACAACCTGCTGCTGTTGCTTAATTTGGAGTACTAAAACGTTTAAGTTTCAAATTTCAGTTTCAGAGTTTTAAATGTTACTAAAATGTTTATTTAAGTTAAAATAAAACAATGTAAAATGATTTTTTGTGTTGGTGTTTTTAAAATACAACATTTTAACAGAGATTGCCTTCCTATGTTTGGATATCGGTTCCAAATATCGGTTAACCGTTAACTAGCAAAAATCGGTATCGATATCGGACACGATAGTATATGTACATATATTAGTGGTCAACCAATATTGGTTTTTCGTGGCCGATATCGATATACAAACAGAATGACTCACAACTGGAGCAGTTTATACAATTTAAATATGAGCATGGCCTTAATCTCTACGGTGCTCAGAGTATTTGTAATGCTGAAGTCTTAAAATGGTACTTCATAAAATATTGTAAAATCTGCTATCAATGCAACCCTACTGAAATATGTCGTGAACAATTCCTGAATTTTTAAATTGTGAAATATACTTTTACTACCAATAGTTCTACATCAGTTCTACAGAATGTCCCCAAAATGATAATGGAGTAAAAGTGTGTGCCTAAAAAGCATAAGCACCTTGTCGGTTCTGTCGGGTCGCACGTCCTCCAGGTCTTCAGTGATGAACTCCAGAATGTGGATGTGACCTCGCTGAGCCGCGCAGTGCAGCAGACTCAAGCCATTCTAAAAATGAATTAAAGATGCGTATTATGGGACAACATTTACGCACTGAAAAACTGATGCTGCAAGAATTGGCTTAAAATATACAGAAATGAAACTTTAATAAGTATCTTACTTTATTTTCCGAGTTGAGTTTTGCACCAGAAGAGACAAGGATCTGCAGGATTTTGAGGTGGCCAAACCACGCGGCCAAGAGCAGTGCACTCATTCCAAACTAGACATCACACACACACACACACACACACACAATTAAAATAACATCTCCAGTTAAGCTAAATTTGCTCATTTAACGTGGCTTAACTACAATTCAAGCGTCTGAATTTTGGAGTTTACAAAGAGACGCCTCAAATAGGCACAGTGTGTGTGTTATGTAATAATAAAGATAAAATATTATGACCGGCGCTCTACTTCCACAAGCATAATTATGTAGTTTCTATTATAAGCCTTTTGTGAACACACAAAGGGGAAGAACGCACGCAAGCGGAGTGACTCTCCGTCAGTGTAGCAGGTGACTAAACACAGGGTTATGAAATATTCATCATCATCATCATCATCATAATGTGCTTTGCACACAAGCAATGACAGGACATTAGATAAAATAAGAAAATAAAATAGTCCATAACTTAAAAGATGCTTTTAACTATTTATCTGGCAGTGTGACTAATAGGTCAACATCTAATTAATAATTACAGTATACCCATATGAAGTTATGGAGTATATATATTAAAATATAAATGGTAAGAACTTTTTAATATTAAATAGGGATGCACAATTTGGGAATTATAGATTGATACAGACGTCCAATGTTTTTCATGCTTATCTCTGCCAATGACCATAAATGAGGAAGGCAATTATCGGACGATTCCGATACGATTCCGGTATCATTGTGCATCCCAAAAGTAAAATTCATCATTCATTCATTTTCCGAACTGCCGTAAGCCCAACTGGGGTCGCGGGGGGACCGGAGCCTATCCCGGCAACTTTCGAGCGCGAGGCGGGGAACAGCCCTGGGCAGGCCAAAAGTAAAATGTTTCCTCAAATTAACTCTAGCAATTTATCATTGTTAAATGTGCACTGTTTTTAGTTTTATACTGAATATACTATTACACTATATTCACCAACAAGCCAAAACATTATCACATTATTTATATATGGCCCAACAAACTGTGACGTGCTGTGTGTTCGAACTACTTTCTATGAGGACTTGGGCACTGTCGAAGTCACTCAAATCCTTACCCTTTACCCATTTTGTATGATTCAAGTACATTAACTTCAAGGATAAAATGTTCAATTGCTGCCTAATATATCTCAGATACATAACCAGAGGCTGTTCGGTGTACACTGTGGAGAGACTCAAAGGAATCAGAGTTGGAGGAAATCAGGGAACTAAGCAAAGACACCAGTTGTTTTCTCCTGTATTCGGTCCTACGCCTCTCAAAAACTTAAGACTGACTTAATATTCTCTGAATAATTTAGTCAATAAAGACCAGAGGTCCACTGCTCTCTTTTTGGACTCATCGACTCGTTCTGGGTACCTACACTGTCCACATCGTCCACGTCGGTGTCGTGGTCCAACAGCAAACGCAGGGCATCTTCACTTCCGGTTCCGGCGGCCCAATGTAGTGCTTTACGTTCCTCCTGCACAACAGGGTAAATCCCACACAATGGTATAGAGATTCAACTGACAACGGACTGCCGATATCACGAAGTCTCCTAGGATACCATTTTGATTCGATGCATGTCAATAGCCAGTGACGAATATGAGACAATATCATATGCTGATTTAACACAATCACTTCCATTCATATCAAATCACAAAAAGTAAATTAAATCTCACTTGACTTACTTAATTCCTGAGGTCAAGCAGATGTTTAAATGAAACACAAACTTTTAATAAAAATAGACCTCCTGTTCAATATAAATAGACATTACAATACATATGGGTGATGTTTGATCGATGTTTGCATTCTGCATCATTGCTATGAGCTTGATTACTGAATCAATGTTTCATTACCACATCTACCCGGGGAACGAAGACAACACCGAGATCCAGATGATACTCAAACATTGACCCAGCAGTTGTCTCGTCTGAGCCTTAAGACAACATGCCAACCCAATGAGTGCTGTAAAGGTTTATTCAGGCAGAACAGAAAATTTCAGCCATGTTTGCCCTGGTGTCGGGGAGCAGCTATTGTCTTAACAGGGTGAAATATGGGTCACATCCTGCGATAAGGCTAGAAATGAGTGGGTTTCCTCTGCCCTGGTACATACTTGAGGATCTGACACACATGGCAGACTGCAACACTTCCTGGAGATCAATTTCCTTTTAATTTGCTGTTGATTTTAACCCATTTAAAGGCAACTGGGCCTTGATTTTTCTTAGGGCCAAGTTTAAGTTTAAGTGAGTGAATATTTCTCATTGTGAACACATCACGAGTACCTCAGTTGTACTTTTACGAGTCCGGCAACCCTCTATTCGCTTCATTTAAAAGTCTGGTTGCACAGTAACTCATAGGTTCACACCAACTCACGTGAGGTTGAAACTTACTTTATTTTTGACTTTGACGTCCACACCTTTCCTAATGAGCTCCAGCATTTTCCCTGTGTCGTTCCTTTTGGCAGCGTCATGAAACTGCTTCTCTGAGCGAAGCACTGCAAAGACAAGGTGACAATATATAAATAGGTCCAACCTGGTACAGGTGGCACGGTGTCAGCACACAGCAAGAAGTTTCTGGGTTCAATCCCCGGGCCGGCCGTGGGGTCTTTCTGTGTGGAGTTTGTGTGCTCAGCCCGTCTTCGCGTGGGTTTTCTTCAGGTGCTCCGTTTTCCTCCCACAAATGGTTCCAAATGGTGCACTATAGATTGACTGGTGATTCTACATGGTCCCATGGGTGTGTATGTGAGTATGTTTGTGTGAGTGTGTGTGTGCCCAGGGGTGTGTTGGTGCCCGCCCAGGGTTGGTCCCTGCTGCACACCCATAGTCCCGGGATAGGCTCCGGTCCCCGTGACCCCCATGGGGATTATATTACATATAACTTTTTGAAACGACAGAAAGAAAAACTCCCTTGTCCTGGATTATTCTTCTTTTCTTTAAAGACATGTCAGATATATTTCTCTTCATTTCTTTGGCTTCTGTACAGATATATAGGTCAGCCCTAGTTGCCGCAGCCTGAATCTGTAATTCTGTAAGATACAGTAGAAACTGCAGCACAGAAATGCAGGGCAAAAAGAGCTTGTAAAATTTCTCACACCTCAAGCACAATTAGTTGCTCACCAGTCATTTCACGCCTTATTAACCATATCAATTCATCAATTTTTCCAGTTACATTCATCAATGTCAGCCTGAGTGATGCTCATATTTCTATTTTATTCAAGCAGCAAACTTGGGGTTTTATTCTAGTCATATCCGGAAAGTAATAAATTAATGCACGATTTATAATCTTCATTTTAAGCACAATTTTTCCAATTAAAGCAGAACAAAAGCTATGCAATATGCCGAACACAATGCAGATTTTTTTACAGCTCCTCTAATTGCACAAACACATCGAAGATGAATAAATGCACACTGCCATGTGGATCACCTACACCCAGAAGTAGCTCGGGCGCTGTTTTATTGATTTACTACCACTGTAGTTTTTACTATAATATTGGAATGATTACAAACGCGTTACTCACATATATCATCCTCCGACGCCAAACCGTCCTCCATCCTCCCGCTAAACCTGTGTGTGCTGGTCCAGATTCGTCCTCCAGCAGCTGCAGTTTTACATCCAGCTTTAAGGAATCTTTAAATTCGCCCGGAGTGGATCCAGATCCGCTTACTCAAGCCCGCCGCCAGAGACTCTTCCCACTTCCTATAGAGCCAGCAGCAGCACACGCCCCCTGCAGTACCCGCTCTTATCCACAAGGGGGAGGTCGCGAGTGAGTCCATAATGAACAGGCGTTATCATGATGCAAGATTCTTTATTTGTCACATGCAAATTATACACGTACAACATGCAGTGAAATGTGTCCTGATCCGCTCTTTCAACCGTGCAATTTAGGCAAAAATTAAAAACAAAAATGGAGATACAAATACAAACTTAAAATAAGAAGATAGGGGAAATAAAGATTAAAAAAATAAAAATAACCATTCCCTTTATATTAGAATAAAAGCCACACATGTGCAGAAGGCATGGAGTATAATTTAACTGAAGACCTATGCGGGGTGTACAGGTGTATCTGCATGTATGTATGAATAAAAATGTACTTAAGTTTACAAAATTATTCTAAAGACAGATAACAGGTGCAATGAGACTGTTTTGAAGGAAAGCAGCTGCACAGCACTTCACTGTGGCTAAGGCACAATAATAATACACACACACACAATAATAATAACAACAATAAATATTATTATTATAATTATAAATTAATAAATAATAATTAATTATATTATAAATAATAATAATAATAATTTTATTATTATTATTGTTATATGTTATATGTTATATGTTATATATATATATTATAATTATAATATTATTGTATTATAAATATTATCAAATTTTTTATTAATTTATTACATACACACACACACACACACATTTTAACTTTTTTCTAATAAAATCTAAGTTGACTACATATATGGAGACAGTTATATATGTAAATTAAGTTGTATTATGTACAAATATATTGAGAGATGAAGAGATAAGACGACGTAGCTACAGTTTCTACAGTGTTTAAACAAAAATAAGTTATACAGAATAAGCAAATACTAATAACCATTAGTACAATATGAACTCTAAGCCAGATGTACAAAAAGAGAATGTGCAGTTTAGTTACATGCGGTATTCAAATTACAATTACGGTCCTGGAATTGTTCTGGACATGAGATCTGCAGCAGCTCAGTATGAACAATTCTCAACAGACAATTTAATTTTTAAAAAGTATCCTTATAAAGGCCAAGCTAACTATGTGAGGAGTTCGATAATATGCAGAAATGTTATGACATTGTAATAGCAGTCAAGGGGAGAATATGTTATGGGTTAATGAATCGAATGTGAAAAGTGTAATGAATATATGTATATTATTAATAATATAGTTAATTATATAACATAATTTATAACTTCATGGTGTGGCTTTACAGTCCTTAGTGACATGCTGCTATAAACCGTTTATTAAGTGTATGTACTTAAAATAATTATTAATGAGATGTAATCTGAATTGTATAAATTAAATTGGAGGTAAACATAATTTACAACGTAATAATATTGTTTCGTGTGTCTATATCAAGCTGTTTTGTGGAATAAGTCATTAGCACTGCAGCTATCAAAGCTCTTTCTGCACTACAGCCAACAGGGCCCATAATAACAGAGAGTCCATAATGGCCGGGCAGTGTAGCGAGCCACACGCCTAAAAACGTTGACCACATATATTATAAAATAGATATGAGTGATAGTTGTTCTATTTTCTATAAATGAATGCAAGGTTAGGAATGAAAACATAATTTACAACATAATGTGCTAGCAAAGCATCTGCTGAGCGCTAAACCTTTATTTTATAGCTGTTTCGTATTAATTGTATTACATCCAAACATCCGCTAGGGGTGATCGCGAGTGAGTCCACAATGGATATTCGAGAAAGGCACCACACGGGTAATTTCGTTCTCACATACATTTAAAATACAAATTAGGGATTTTTTTCCGAAATAATAAATGATAGGTTAAAAGTGAAAACATAATTATGATATAACAATATGTTTTAGTGGCTAAGTCGCTAGCACTTCAGCTATTGCGCGCCAGAGCTTCAATATATTTAGCTGGTTTCATACAGTGTTACCCTCTTTGTGTTTTTAAATATGTGGTTAGAGGGGAAATTTATTTAAATTTATTATTAATATTATTTATTATTAAAAATGATTTAATGACCCATAGCGCAGGAGTATGAAGACTTTAGCCGTCTGTCAGGGACCCATGAGGCAAACTGGTAAAAAGCTCTACTTTGGACGATGATGAGAGGATTTGTTTAATGATATTGAGCAAAAGTCTTAAACAAAATGTCAAGTTTCTTGAGTTTTTAAGAGTTAGAACGCCACTTGGATTGAGAGCATTCTTATTATTGTGATTCTTATTATTACCACAAGAGGGCGCGGTGATTTATTCTATATTCCGGCCAGTCACTCCAGCTTGTGAAATTCCACCTTTAAAAATCACACTAAAACATGTCAATAAAACAGTTTTGTTTTAGCTTACAACCTCAACTCTCATTCTAATTAGTCCTTAAAGACCCTGACGAGAAACATACAGCATCTTACATTTAATTTCTGATAACTGTGTGCACTGCTACGACATTGTCAAAACTCCTCAATAATTTTCCCTGATTTTATATCATTTAAATATTTCATGCTGAAAATCACTCTTGGTCTGCACACACACTGCAGCTGGCTATACCTGTTACCGTGGAGACAAAACATAACAGTAGAATACAACTTTACTTCCAACAGCAGGGAGACAGGGATGCTACTGAACAAGACATCTGAATGTCTACTGTAAAATCATTCCTACTGCTGTCTATAGATAAAAGTCACCAAAACACTGGATATTTCATTATTACTCTCACACTGACATTTCATTGTCAGTGGTATAATGACAAAAAAGTGGAGAACTGGATTTGCTCCGGCAAGTTTTTCTTTAAGTGTCTAACTGGGGACCTTACTTTGCCCTATTTGGTGACTTAACTACTTTTACAGTTTAAAAAACACACTTCCTGGATTACAATGTTAAGCCTATGAAGAACTTGAAACTTTTTTTCAGGCTGACCACCCTAACCCCTGCTAATTTCTTCTTTTTTTTTAAACCACACTGTATCACTCTGCATCACTGCCTTTGCACATTTTGCTTCTTGGTGTACAGCTTCTCTGACATTTGGTTTCCCATTCTCTGGTGCAGAGGTTGAGATGGTGTGATTCTTCAGTTGAAATGGGGCTTTTGTTGCACCCAACACGACGATGTACAGTGCTGTGCAAAAGTTTTAGGCAGGTGTGAAAAAATGCTGTAAACAAAGAATGTTTTCAAAAATGGAAGTGTTAATCATTTATTTTCATCAATCAACAAAATGCAGTGAAAGAACAAAAGAGAAATCTAAATCAAATCAATATTTGTGTGACCATTCTGCCTTCAAAAACAGCATCAATTCTTCTAGGTACACTTGGGCACACAAATGAAGGAAACCCGCTGGTAGGTTGTATCTTGGAGAACTAACCAGATCTATAATCCTATAATCCTGCCACAAAATAATATAATGACTATAATCTACAAAACTCCTTGACTTTGTGCAAGTGTACCTATAAGAATTGATGCTATTTGAAGGAAAGGTAGTAACACCAAATATTGATTTGATTTAGATTTTTCTTTTGTTCGCTCACTTTGCATTTTGTAAATTGATAAAAATAAACAATCATTATTTATATTTCTGAAAGCATTCTTTGTTTACAGCATTTTTTCACGCCTGTCTAAAACTTTTGCACAGTACTGTACAATATTCTGATTTTTTTTTAGATGCAGTAGCCACAGGGTCTTTTATTCACTGTGCAAGATATATATGTGTATATATATATATATATATATATATATTTCAATAAATATATAAAATCTCACGAAAACCAGAAATCCAGTATCTCAAATGATCATTTCGATTCTGATTACACTAATGTTCTTCATTAGTAATGTACTTCACTTTACATGTAATAAAAAAAGTATATTTTAAGGTTTACCTTTTGGAAAGACATTTAAAAAAAAAAAATCTTTATTAACATTAACATTTAAAGGAACGGAAACTGTGAAAGTGACTATTGCAGGTATTACATTACAGTTTTGTGTGTTTAACCCTTCGTGTTGTTTCGTGTCACTGCATGTTTCATGCGAGGGTCCATAGATCAGCAGAATTGCTGATTATAATTTGATTATTTACAAAATGCTTTTGTCCATTATTTGAAAACCATATATAAAGTGCAGGCTTATGGTCGATTCTCAGTTCTGTGTAATGTGAGTGGCAGTGTGTGAGAAGGAATCGGTTCTTTAAGTTGACGAACACACATGCTAATTATTTACACACAGACAGAATACTGAACCGTATTGCTGCCACACCATAACAAAAAATATTTATCACGTTATAACGTAAAACTGTATCACCCTCTTACATGAAAATTACCTGGAAAACAGGACGACTATACAAATTATTCAAGTTATTCAAGAAAATAAAATCAAGTTAATCCCTTCATACTTTAGACTTTCAAATGAGCTGTATTTAAGTATTAATAATTTCCTATAATGTCTGAAATAGTATAATACTTCATGAAAGAGCACAAGCCTAATTCTGTGAAATTTCACATTATCCATACAACACACTTGAACTAGATCAATAATGTGATAATACATCCCCCTATAATAAATATGCTCTAAAACAGGAATTTCTGTATTTGCCCACAATTTCCATAAATGCTTGTAAAAGCATATGACCTCATGAAAGAGCATAAGCTCCACTATCAAAACTACAGCATTTGAGAAATTAATTATTGATTTGAACTAATATAACATGATGCATGTCATAAAACAACATGAAACCCCATCACGTTATGTGACACGATTTGTTATTACATGTTAAGGTTCATGTTATAACGTGTGTTTTCTCACATTATAACGTGATAATTTCATGTTATAGCATGATTGTCATATCATTTTCTAATATTTATGGCTTGGCATCAGTACGCTTCATTAGCTAAGCTACTTTGAAAACGCTGTAACATTTCCAGTAACTAGCTTTCCCCCTTAAAATAGCGATGTAGCAAAACACTGTGTCTTTACACAAAAATAACTTCATTTAATTTTTTATCGCTTTACAAACATCAGTATTTTAAAGTAGCAGGTATTTCTAATTGGTGTTGAAGTGAGATAACCCTGGTGAATATGAAAGCACGAAAATGTGGCTATGTTTATCTAAATTTATGGTTTTGAATTTTTGCATTTGAGAGAAAACACGTTTCACATTTTGAGTTAATACGTTTTAGGAGTAACATATAGCACAAATATAAAATATTGCTGGATCTAAGTTATTTCTAGGATGTTGTTTAGTTTTTCTTTGTAGCTAGTAGTGCTTGTGGCTGTAACTTAGCAACCGTTTAATTATTATTAGCATGTAGCTTGAAAAGCTACCATTTAAAAGTAGCTTCCACAAAAAATAAAATAAAGATTACGCTTTAACATCTTCTATTTTTATTTCGATGAAATGCATTAATGAATTATTGAATTTTTTCAATAAAAATTACAGTACATATGTGGTCATTAGCTAATTTTTAAGAGAAACTCAATCCTCTGTGCACCATCAAGCAAAACTGAGAATTTTGTCACGAATTAATGAATTAATGAAATAAATCTCAAAACTGAATGGCTTGCACTTACTACAAAGTCTTTTTTATAAAGTACAAACATAGAGTAGATAAATTTTTTTATTAATAAAGGCTTAGCAAGCAATGTGTTAAGTCTGTCCGGCAAAAGCACCGGACATTTAGGACTTTATTAGTCAAGTTAGTAAATCATTAACTCAATTAATATATTACAGGATAATTCCATAAAATCTGCACAATCTTAACAGTAAACATCAGTACAAAAGGGCTTGTTCGCTAAACATTAGTTTTGATTTATAAGGAAACAGCAAACAAAGACTGACAGAATATTAATAACTTAAATATTAAGTGATTCACTGGTAGAAATGTTATTTACAAATTCATATTAAAACATACTCATTAATTACTCGAGCCATCTTTTACAAAATAAAAAAAGTCTTGAAGCTGAAAAAGCTATACAATATGTCTGGGAAGGGAGACATGGAAAATGTGTTTAAAAAGAATAGAATCAGATTTTGCATGGGAACTATAATCTATTTACATCTGATTTTTTTTATTTTTATTGCTTAATAATAAAACTGTAAATGTTATAAAATGTTACATTTCACATTGCGTATAACACCTTTAATGGCTGGATATTTGATCTGTATCTATAACACTGTAAATTACAACTAGAATTGTTCACAAAAAAAGGAGAAGAACTTGGAAGCTGGGTGGGAAGGACGTTTTGTTAAACACGATCAGCCCTAGAATAGGAGAAATGAAAAGGAGGCACTTCTGTTCAGCCATATCAACACGAATAAAATCATTTGCAAGACGGGGACGTTAAGTTTTCCTCCCTGCACTAAACACGAAAGGTGCTCGACACTGCGAATCAGTCAGGAAGCGGCCAGTTCCTGTTCGCGTTACTGTGTAAAGGGCGTAAACAAGACCGCCAGTCGTCATTATTTTGAGCGTGAATGTGGGTAAGACAGCACGCAAAATAGCACTGCTCTCGTTATTGCGGTGGCTTTCCTGCCTGCTTGCATGATAGCTTGTGCAACAGTTTTGTGACGCACTGAATGCATTCACCAAACGAAATGTTTCTGTACACATTAAATAAGATATCGATTATCACTCCTTCATTCGTTTTTGTCCTTCAAACCTTAAAGCATAAATCCAAAAAGTCTTTATTGTTTCCAAAATCCATTGATATGTGCCCAAAGGAAAATCCAAATGGAATAAGGATGCACCATTTAAGTGCAAAATAGAAAAACAACTGTTCGTTTTAGTTTTGGAGCTTGTTTTTGGGTTTCGGTTTTAAAAATGAAAGTTGAAAACTAAATGAACGCCAATTAAAAAGGAACACAGCAGGGGAAAAGCTGTGGCCCGCTATTATTTTTTGACATCTCTTAAGATATGTTAGATATGCAGGTGTTCATATGAAGCTTGTTGATCTGCATGGCTCTGGTCTGTTTTGGAACCAGCATTAACATTTTCAGCAATTTGAGCTAAGCATGCTCCTCTGTTGGATCGGACACAAGCAGCCTTCACTCCCCATTAGGACTATAAATCTCAAGTTTCATCACGATATTATATCGATTCAAAGGACAACGATATGACATCTTGTGTGGTGAAGGCACGGTGTAATCCACAGTCAGAGATGGTGCTGAAACTCTCCTCCCTCAAAAAAGAAAACTGCGTAAGCGGGATTAAAGAATGTAGATGTTGGGAAACAAATACAGTAAATGAACGAAAAAAAACAAACCCTGTCAATTACTACAATATGTGCCACTTCTCCCATTACCAACTTGTTCTATTGCTTTTGTTCTCCAGCTCTTTAAAACTCTTGGCTTCTTTCAAGAACTGCTCAGCTTTCCGAAGCTTCTCCATGGCAGTGGTGAGGAGGACTTCCGGCTCGCTCTTCATCGGGGCCAATTTATCCAGCAGCTCCTCCATCTCCTCCAGCTCCTTGGACACTTTACTCTGCAAGTCCTTCATGTCGCTGGCTTGCGGCGGCGCCGGCAGCTCCACAAGGTTTCCCGTGGACGCCGATCGCGTCTTGGAGTTGAGCGCTTGCTTGGTTTCTGGGGCGGGATTTGGTTGTTGGACGCTCTGCGTCGTCGAGGTCGGGTTGCTGTCGGAAGGCTCCAGGTCGTCCTCGCTGGTCTCCAGGTCGAGACCCTGTAGACTTCCTTGCAGACCTTTGTCCGAAGACGGAGTCAGCCGGTCGCCGATTTCAGAACCTTCAGCGGAGAGACGACCGCTGTCCGTTGATTTTTCTTCGACGTCAGGAGCGGATACTGCATCCAACTCCTCGGCGTTGACGGGCGACGGCGTCGCGATCTGCCTCCCGTCGCTGGGTTCGGAGGAGACAGGTTTTGTTGCTTCTGAGGGAACCTGTTCCGAAACGTTACTGACGACCACAGGTTCCTTCTGGGCGTCTTCGTTGTCTAATTTGATTGGTTTTTTGAGAGGTTTCTTCTTGGGAGGAGCTGGGGGACCGGTGCTCTTTTTAACAGCCTCGGGTGTGGAATGTGGTGTCAATTTGAGGTCTTGTTTGGAGTGTTCGACGTTTAAAGTCGTTGCCACACTTGTTTCACTTGATTTGGACTTGTTCACGTCTTGGTTGCCAGTGCTTGGCGAATCCCACATCACTCCTTGGGGTTTTGGGATGGTATCTGAGAGAGTGAACATAACAACATCCTCTGTCTTGATTGCCTTGGTCTCTTCTTCCATCGTCTTGTCCGAATGAGCATCTTTAACCTCTTTGCCTTCTTCGTCGTTGGAAAACACTTCTTTATCCGTCTCCTCGGGTTTCAAGTCTTTGGATGCGGGACAAACAGGAGGAACAGACTTTCCCTCTGAGGATTTGCTGGATTCTGAATCCTCTGTCTCTTCCAGAGCTGCACTTGGTTTGGAAGTTGCGGAAGTTTCTCCCGACTCTTCGCCACTATCTTCACCGCTCTCTCCTCTCAAATCTCCTCCGACCGTCAGGACTGGTTTGTTCTCCTTGGACGGTGGCATGGGCGGCTTCGCTGCTTTCTTCTCCCCGGCTTCTTCACTTGGTTTCTCCTCTTCCTTATTTTCGCAGGACTTCTTCTCCTTCGAGGGTGGCATCGGCGGCGTGAGGATCTTCTTCTCAGCGACGGGCTCCTCGTTTTTTGTCTCGGATTCCTGCTTTTCACCAGGTTTGTTCTCCTTCGATGGAGGCATGGGGGGCTTCACCGTTTTCTTCTCCCCAGCTTCCTCGCTTGGTTTTTCCTCCTCTTTATTCTCTGTGGATTTCTTGTCCTTCGAGGGCGGCATCGGCGGCGTGAGGACCTTTTTCTCCACGGCGGGTTCCTCATTTTTGGTCTCGTCCTCCTGCTTTTCGTTGGGTTTGTTCTCTTTCGATGGCGGCATGGGTATTTTCACCGTTTTCTTCACTGGTGCGGAATCTTCCTCGTCAGAAGATTTGGGAACATCCGTTTGAGTGTTTGATTTTTCGTTCCGTTCCTCGCTTGGGAAGTGTGTCCCGTTAGGCGTGTTGTCGACAATCTCCAGGTCCAACCTTAAGATTCCATCGGTTGTACTATTTGCGGCCTGTTAAAAGAAGTCATAATTTAATTTTTTGAATGTTGAGACAGGATTCTTGTGTTGTTATCAATATATGAGTTGTACAGAAATGAAATCACTGGGCCTCGTTCACTAACATCTTTTCATAATTTGTTCTAAAGAGTATAACTGTAGAACTGGTGAATGAGGCCCATTGATTTGTCAGTTTTCTGTTTCTCTGAATCATCTAGACAAACCTCCTTCATGTGTATCCTGGTCGGGGGTCTCCTGCCACGGTTTCCTTTAGGTCGGGAGCGAGTTACGTGCTCTAAAGACGAACTCTCATCTACTTTTACCTGGGATGAAGGATAATACAATAAAATAGTAAGACAAGAAATTTAATTTATATTAGATTTTTTATGCAGTTGCCCTGCGATCAATGTATTAGGGATCATAAGTGCAATTGTTTGAACAATACCTCATCAAATATCTTATTTTTGGCCCTGTTAATTCCATCAGACAGCGCTTTGATCCAAGCCTCCTTCTCTTCCGGGGTTTGGGCCTGCAGTTTCACATCACTCACCTAAAAGCAAAAAATTGAGGGTAAAAATGTGATATTTACCAGGAATCGATCAGAGGAATAATTTAAGATAAATGAACGTTATATTTGTAATATGAGCAATATTACAATGTATTAAAAAGACCGTGGTGCAACATTCTGCCAAAAGACAAAGGAATGTGTCAAAAATGCCCCTGAACTTTCAGACCTAAATTTAGGAGTGGGAATTAATAAGATTTGATCAATATCAATGCCACTGTTGATTCTGCATATCAATCCAATTCCTTATCAATTCTCTTATCGATTCCTGAGTGATGTCTGCAGAAGACTGTGAAACACGACTTTATCCATTTGGAGTCCATCTGGATATAGAATAAAATTATTTTATTATAAGAAATAATGCATTTTTCTATATTTATGTTTTACTCTCTAACATTATAGAATGGGAAAAGAAAATTCCGATTAATGAAAAATGAAGAAATACTGAAGTTTTGGCAATTCTTGAGCATTTATAACATTTATAATATTTTGGCCTATAACTCATTTTTGACTCATTTCTGGGAGAGAAGTACATTTTTGCCGCGGCACAACTGACTTCTTAAACGTTTATTTAAGTCGTTTACAGCCTTTGTTTTACTGCAAATACAGACAAAATTAGATTATGTTAAATTAGATTAGACCAGCATTTTTGCAATGTTGATACACTTAAGAAAAATGAAAAATTCAGCTATTAAAACATTTTTTATTAGTGTCAGCACTCTCACTTTTAGAGTTTGTGAAGTGTGTCACATCCTGATTTTTCTCTAGAACGATGCCGGATTATGTCGTATACGGAAACTTTCTTTGAGTTATTTTTAAACTGCTAAAAGTAAACTACACTGGTCATCTTACAGCACCAATGTTTATAATTGACTTATAATGAATGTACAGTGCAAAAATCTCCAGCCAACCTCACATTTCAACATATTTTGTTTCTACAGAGCCAGACATTTTTCATTTTTATTTTCTTAAGCATTTTTAAAGCAGTCTTGAGCAACAGTATTCACGTGTTGCAATAAATCACTGTACCTACTGTCTCATCTTTCTAGCAAAATATAAATAAAATGCCATTTCTCGACAACTATGACGTGAGATTTGGGACTAAAATGAAGACGTGGGCCGTCGTGCAGTCTGACTCACACAGCCGCCTGGTCATTGTATTCAGGAGAGAGGAAAAAGTGACAGGGTTTGGCTGCACCACGCACACACACACACATTTTACATCTGTTAAACTCCCCGCAGCTCGCCAACGCTCTTCACTCTCGTCATCTGTTAGTAATACTGCCTGTTTCACTCCTGAGGTATCTCCTCTGCATTTTTTGAAGCGTCCAAGAGACTCGGAATTTTCTACTCAAGCACTCAGTGTGCAGATTCTACTGTAGAGTCCCGCCTTCTTAACAAATATGACGACTATCCTTCGCCTGAAATGAAAGTGAGTTAATGGAAATTCACAGAAATAAAAATATGTCATACTGTAATTAGCCCCGAGAGTATATTACTTAACCCCGGGCATGTCAGTGAAGGTCTTACTTGGGTGCCAGCAATAAAAAAGAATATTCAGAGGCGGGGAAACGTCTAAGAAATATCTAAGAATCCAGACGTGAAGGACTTGGTGTTGGGGAGACAGAAGAATGCAAACAGCTAGACGAATGTTTTGAACTCTTAGATTAACTAGACATACTTTTTAGCGTGCCAACTCAACTCCACACCAGAGGGTTTTGTTGCCATTCTGAAACTAAAAGAATGCTCATTTAGATGAATCAGAAATACTTTAAGGGCGGCACGGTGGCGCAGTGGTTAGAGCTGCCGCCTCACAGCGAGAAGGTCCTGGGTCCGAGCCCCAGGGACGGCCGTAGGGTCTTTCTGTGTGGAGTTTGCATGCTCTCCCTGTGTTTGCGTGGGTTTCCTCCAGGTGCTCCGGCTTCCTCCCGCAGTCCAAAGGCATGCGTTATAGGTTAACTGGCGACTCTAAATTGGCCCCTTGAGGTGTGAATGTGTGTGTGAGTGTGTGTGTGCCCTGCGGTGTGTTGACGCCCTGCGCCCGAAATCTGCCAGGATAGGCTCCGGTCCCCCCGCGACCCCAGCTGTTATTAAGCGGTTCGGAAAATGAACGAATGAATGAAATACTTTAAACTCTCTAGGGTTGTAAAGATTTGTTAAAAATGTGTTATTAAAGACATTTACCTTTAAAATGCCCCTTCACCCACCACCACCACCTTTAATTCAGCTTCACACACACCGCCTGGCTTGCGGCACAAAACGTCCTACTCTCAGCATGCTGCTTTTCTGGCTAGAATAAAACCAAGTTAATCTCACATTTTAACTAGGGGTCGACAGATATGTATTTTCAAGGCCGATACTGATACTGATTAACGCTAATCAAAAAGACTGACAACCGATAATGCGAACCTTTATATACTGGTGTAAAAAAAGAAAACAAAATTTACATGCCTTTTAGTGAAAGTGAAAGTGAGTGATTTTGTCATCTTGAACACACCACAGCACCGCACACAGTGCACCGCAACAAAATGTGACCTCTGCATTTGACCCATCCGTGAAGGAGCAGTGGGCAGCTAACGAGGGCTAACCTTGCTCATGAGTACCTCAATGGTAACTTTACCAGTCCTGGATTCGAACCTGTAACCTTCTGATCACGGGGCGAGCACCCTACAGTTATGCCACCAACATTTTTAAACATAGAAAGTTCAGGGATTTCCCAGCAACCAGTTTTTAAATAAAGTGAAACAATAAAAATAAAAAATGTGCCATACTGCAATTAACTTGGGTGCCAGCAACAAAAATGAATATTTAGAGGCGGGAAAATGTCTATGAAATGTCTGAGAATTCAAGAATCCAGAAGCGAAGGACTTGCAGTCGGGGAAACCAAAGAATGCGAACAATAAGAACGTTTTGCTCACTTATGGCCTGCTTACATGTATACGTCTATTTTTTAAAATTGCGTTTATACAGCATTCTGTAATAAAAAAAAGGCCTGTTTACACATATGCAGATATTTTTATAAACGCATATTTTTAAAATATGTTTGGACGTTTTTTTTACACGCATCCACAGAATCCAGCGTTTTGAAAAATCTTCACTTTAGAGGGCGTTTTTATAGATATGCGTTATGCGTCTGTTTACATATAAACGAAAGGCTCAAACATATAAAAAATTATGCGTTCATAAACATATCTGCATACATGTAAACAGGTTCTCAGATTTACTAGACTTACCAGCCAATATTTTGAACCATTCTATATTGGTATAACCAGTTTTTACTGTTTTTAACACAGAAAGTTAAACAAAAAATGAAATAAATATAAAAATAGATCCCTGAAGTTTTATAAACTAATGAGCAAAAGGGAAATTTGTCTCTCAAGCTGTCATCCTAATTTAGCAGCACCATCTTGTGAAGAAGACAAAAGTAGCACATTTTTAAATTCATCCCCATATTAGCTAAAACACAGTCAATACCGATAATCACAATTAATCAATTATCACAATATCGACACCGATAATCACTCAACAGATAACTGTAGGTACTGTAGATAATCAATACACTAGGTTACAACCAATGCTAAACAATTTTTGAAAATAAGATGAGCCTGAAAAAGAGAGTCAGAGATTCAGTAAAGAAATGGAAAGTCAAACGCAAAGTAAAATGGTGTTGGAACGACACGACACCTGGGTTTGACTTCTGCACACTTAAAAGCCAGCAGCGGCAGTTTGTGGCCGTTTTCATCTACCACAACCATGCGCACGGTCAGGAAGAAGGATCGTTCCTCCCACTTTTACCAACATAAGCAGCGAGTTAAAAGTTGTTGAGTTAGCCCAGAGCTCAGTTAGAAAAAAACAGCTATGTGACCAGCTCTGTTACGTGACCAGCTCAGTCAGAAAAAAACAGTAACGTGACCAACGTGGTCAGTGGTCATCTTTTAGCTCAGAGATGTGTGTGATTCATAACGCTGCACACACAAAGAGCCAGTGTGTTTCTCCCACACGCCGTATTGGGCTGATGACATCACAGGCTGCTGCTCTGACCTCGCCATGCGTTGCATTGTTAATCGATGAGAGTCGCTCTTTATATCATAGACAAGAGGCCAGTGGAACGGCTGGTTGCGAGCGACATGGCCGTGACATGGCTGATGATGAGCGGTCAGCAGTGTTGGGGAGTAGCTAACTTCACGGAGCTAAGCTATTAATTTAACTACTTATTAGCTTAAAAGTAGTGGTTACTTTTTAAATACTGTAACAGTGTTTTGATTGGCTAGCAGGAGAGAAGGGACATTGACAAGCTGACCGACTCCATCGATGTCTCTTATTTCCGCTGAAGGCGCTTAGCGCTCAATGGCGTAGTAACATATTTAACCAATAGATGCCACTATTTGGCCTGATTGTGGTAATTTTCTGTCTATGGATGCAGCAGGTTTTTTTTTAATAAATTTTTTTAAAGCAACCTAAAAAAATACTTTTTCACATATAGAGATGTTACAAAATTGGTTGAAAGATTGGTTGAATTGGCACAAAAGCCATCTGAGAGGCTACCGTTCCCACATGGAGCACACTAATTGAAACGCAGTGTGCTCCTCGCAACTTGGCCAAGAAGGAGGTTTCAAAGTAGCTTCCCCAACACCGGCAATCAGCATCGAACCCTCACCTTATTCCCGCTCTTGGGAGCTCGTATTAATATCAGTCGGTTCTTCTTCTTGAAGGGGGTTCGCAGCTCGTGACACTTGTCGAAGTGTTCCAGGTCCAGGCGCTCGATGCAGTTCTCCAAGTCCTAAGTGAAAAAGCAGGAAAACTTTATGTATTAAGAGATAGGGCTGGACGATACTGAACATTTCACCTTGATTGCGATTTTTGAACAATGATATAGTTTTGACGTTTTTGCCCTCATAGTTCACTAACAAGGTCCGTACTGTAATATCTTCAACTATTCAAGCTGCAATATTTTAATGAATAAGTGGATATCGACATGATTTTAAAATAAGTAGACTGGACGGTGAGAAGTCACATGACAACACACAGGGGAAGTTATAAACTGAAATAAAAAATGTTAAATGAATTTCAAAAATAAACGTCATGGGTGAGATTATGTCGACTAAAGGTTCTGAAAGACAGTTTCGATTAATTTTCCAGCCCTGTGAAGAGCTATGAAAAGAAGGGAAATGGTAGCTGTTTGTAATCATCATAGCTAGTCATTATTAATATCTATTTTAGGATAATCATCATCATCACATTTGTTTATATACAACATTTTGGGCATTAAATCCCAAAAAGCATAGTTGCTAATGTATTGCTAACTATGTTAGCAACCCTATATTAGTTGCTATTGTACACTATGTTTGTTGCTAATGTACACTATATTAGTTGCTAATGTAAACTATGTTTGTTGGTAATGTTAGCTGCTAATGTATACTATGTTAGTTGCTAATGTTAGCTGCTAATGTACACTATGTTAGTTGCTAATGTTAGCTGCTAATGTACACTATATTAGTTGCTAATGTAAACTATGTTTGTTGGTAATGTTAGCTGCTAATGTACACTATATTAGTTGCTAATGTAAACTATGTTTGTTGGTAATGTTAGCTGCTAATGTACACTATGTTAGTTGCTAATGTTAGCTGCTAATGTACACTATGTTAGTTGCTAATGCACACTATGTTAGTTGCTAATTTACACTTTGTTAGCTGCTAATGTTAGCTGCTAATGTACACTATGTTAGTTGCTAATGCACACTATGTTAGTTGCTAATTTACACTTTGTTAGTTGCTAATGTACACTATGTTAGTTGCTAATGTTAGTTGCTAATTTACACTATGTTAGTTGCTAATGTTAGATGCTAATGTACACTATGTTAGTTGCTAATGTACACTGTTAGTTGCAAATGTTAGTTGCTAATGTACACTATGTTAGTTGCTAATGTTAGCTGCTAATGTACACTATGTTAGTTGCTAATGTTAGCTGCTAATGTACACTATGTTAGTTGCTAATGTTAGCTGCTAATGTACACTATGTTAGTTGCTAATGTACAGTATTTAGTTGCTAATGTACACTATGTTAGTTACTAATGTACACTATGTTAGTTGCTAATGTACACTATGTTAGTTGCTAATGTACAGTATTTAGTTGCTAATGTACACTATGTTAGTTGCTAATGTACAATATGTTAATTGCTAATGTACACTATGTTAGCTGCTAATGTACAGTATTTAGTTGCAAATGTACACTATGTTAGTTGCTAATGTACACTATGTTAGCTGCTAATGTACACTATGTTAATTGCTAATGTACACTATGTTAATTGCTAATGTACACTATGTTAGCTGCTACTGTACACTATGTTTGTTGCTAATGTACACTTTTCATTTCAGTCTTTACCTCATTGTCATACACGACAATCTCAGTTTTGTCCAGCTGGACGTAACGGTCCTTGTAGCTGCTCAGGAGCTTCCCGGAGCTCTTCTTCAGCCAGCCGGCCTTTCCCATGAACTTCACCTCAGTATTGGCCTTGGCTGGCTCTTCTTTAACACCCTGCGTGCAACAGAGAGAAAGGAGGATGTGGAATTAAATCGATGTTGCCCAGTGGGAGGACTCAGCTGCTTCATTTGCCCCAGATAATTTCCCCTTTGCCCGATTCCTGAGTGGGTATTATGGGTGAGACGTGGATAGTGGTGATATGAGTCACTTTATTGAGGTCATTTTTTGCTGAAGCAGAAGCTACAAGTGACTCACACAGCGGTTTCTGACCTCACAGGAGAAACATTCACAGTCACTTTGGCTATTTTTACGCTAATCACCTTCACCTCTGCCGGAAAGGGAGATTCCTGCTGAAGTGGTTTAATACTTCAGCACTTTCTTGTCACAATCCTTTTAAAACACAGAAAGACTCCTGAGTGAAAACAAGGCCAGCGCAGAAGAGAGGAAGATGCAAAACCGAAACCGACTTTTTAACCACGCGAATGAAACCACACGCTGAGCTTCAGGTTCCTATTTCGGTTGAGGGAAGTAGAGTGTCCACATACTCATGGTTTATGAAGTTAACACCCTTAAAGAGACAGCAGCTAACGGCCAGCAGGTAATACAGGACTAAAATCCATCCTGCAATGCACTTACGTTTTCTGCTGAAATGGATAGAACAGATAGAAGAATAAAATCGAAATCCAATCCAAAAATGACAATGTATGGCACCAGAATTTTGGACTGGATTTAGTTTTCATCCTTCTGTCCGTCTGTCTGTTTTCTCTCCTTCTTTCTTTCTTTCTTTCTTTCTGTCTGTCTGTCTGTCTGTCTGTCTATTGTTTATCTATCTATCTATCTATCTATCTATCTATCTATTGTTTATCTATCTATCTATCTATCTATCTATCTATCTATCTATCTATCTATCTATCTATCTATCGTTTATCTGTCTGTCTATCTATCTATCTGTCTGTCTATCCATCCACCCACTTTTACATCTGTGTCTGTGCTGTTCTGTCTTCATCTTTATCTGTCTATCTGCCTGTCTATCTATTGCTATCTGTCTCTTGTCCATCTGTCTTTCTGTGTCTATCTATCTGTCTGTCTATCGCTATCTGCCTGTCTATGTATCCATCTATCCACCTGATCATCCATCCATCCATTTGTATATCTGTTCATCCATCCATCTTTATCTATCTATCTATCTATCTATCTATCTATCTATCTATCTATCTATCTATCTATCTATCTATCCATTCAACCATCCATTTAGTCTCCATCCATGTATCCATCCACACCTTCACCATCCACATGTCTATCTATCTATCAATCCATCCATCATCCCTCTATCCATCTAATAATGCCACCACATTCTGAATTCTCATGCTGTTCAGTGAGTGAGAGGAAATTCCTCAGGATGTCTTTTTAAAGGTTGATCGGAGCTGTTTTTCCACTTTCACTGGGCCGGTGGAAAGTTGGGCTTTGCGCTCACCAGGACGAGGTAGCTGTCAGAGGGAGGAAAAGCTTGCCAATAACAGCAACAACAGCAGCAGTAGCAATGTGCCTCGCGAGGTGGGCACCGCACTCCCACAATGCCTCTGTTCAGGAAACGTCCTTGAGCGCCAGGCCAGCGCAGGCTCCACCATCTCCCCCGTCTCCACCGAGCCAGGGAGGACAGACAGACAGAGACAGAGAGAGAAAGAGAGACGGTGGCGGAGGTGTGGAGGGGGGGACTTAACGCTGGAGCGCCGCTTTTGTTTTTTCCCGTACCGACTGGGGAAAGTGGAGCAGAGAGCGAACTGCAGCACAGTGCAACGACTGCCAAAAGTCTCGGGGAGGAAAATCCACAGTGTGAAAAATGGACTTTTCAGCTGTATCTATACTTCCATCCTTCTATCTACTCAACCATTCTTCTATCTATCTATCTATCTATCTATCTATCTATCTATCTGTCTGTCTGTCTGTCTATCTGTCCATCTATCCATCTATCTATCTATCTATCTATCTATGGGCTTGGACACACATCACTTTATTTGGATGTTTCACATTTCATACGAAAAGTATAAAAAGAGAGAGAGAGGAGAAGAGAGCAGATTTGGGGAGAGACGGCAGGCTGTAAGCCAATGAAGAGGTTGAAAGTTTAGGTTGAGACAGGAAATTATCAGAAACAAAATCTCCAGCGTGGGTTAGTCAAACAGGAAGCTCTGCTCTAAGAATGACTTCATCACAAAGATGCGAGTTTAGCCTTGCACAGATAATTAATAAATTTAAAAGGTTAAGAGTCTTGATGTAGGAGGTAAAGCTAAAAACGAACATGAAAAACATGTAAACAAGTGTACTGCGTTTCTAAATGGATCACAGCTCAAGAAACCTGGAAATATTGCATTTCTAAATGGATGACAGCTAAAGGAACCCGGGAATACTGAATCTTTATTGTGTAAAATTGTGTAAAGTGTTTCATCCATTACAACAAATACAAGCTTTCTTCTTTTTAAAGAGGCCAGTCTTTCTGCAGAAAGAGTCTGTCCATTAGACAAAGACCTTAAAAAGTTAAATCCCAGAGTTCATATGGTGTAAGAGTCAGCCAAGCTCTCTGCTTCGACGGGATTTGGGAAAAGGAGGGATTTTTTGGAGCGAGGCACACCTTAACCGACATGTGTTCCGTATAAAAGCTGCAGGCCGCGAGCTGAACGTGCCGCATCTGGGACGAATCTTACATCGTCCTCTGTGCCAAAGGCTGACCTGCTGCGATTCATCTCACCACACGGCTAAACTGGAATCAGCTGCACTTGCGTGCTGATCTCCTCCGTGCTGTAGCTGAAGGAGAGACTTACTAGGCTCACAGCTGAGCAATATGGACTTAAATGCCTTGTTTGATGCCAATAAGCTTTCAGCTGCAAATAAAAGTGGAGCTGTCACGATCTGATCCGAGGTCGATACTGAACCTGCTCAGGGCCTGTTTTAATAGATCGACGTGGGCTATATAAAGCCAGAACAAATTTGGATCTCCTTTGAGAAAATAAGTCTGTTTACAATGCAGGTTATAAAGATGCATCAGGTGGCAGAAAAATAAAACCATGAAAAATACCAAAAATGCACGTTTCTGCTTTTACAAATATTTATTAAAGGATTAAAATCTGAATCAATCTGACTTGCTTTGTTAACTAATGCACATCAAGTCATAGTTTTATCATGAAGGTATAAATATTGGATTTCGGATTAGAGTTACACTAGGGCAATCATCCAAATAATCATCATGGGTCAGACTTATGTTGATTAGAGCTTCTGAATGTTAGTTTTGATTAATGTTTGATTAATTGCCCAGCCATAAGTTACTCTAATTCAACTTTTTCAGTCCAAATAGCAATATACCCATGATTCAGGAATTTTTGCTTTACTTTTGAGTATATTGTGCTTTGGAAAATAAAACTATATTTAATCAATTAAGTATAAATAAAAATAAAAAAGTTGGAATTTAGGGCATTTAATTGAATTCTGCATAAATCATCCCATTTTTATTGATAATCAATCAGGCTAGTTGTGTCCATATCAGACCAATATCTGATATCAATATTGGCAAAAACACCTTGCTAGTTTATTAAGACACCATTAGGAGAGTAAATCACAAGTTTTATTACAATAGTTTGTTGATTACTGAATTGATGTATCAGTGTATACTGATGTATTGTTACAACCTTAGACATCTTTAGACATTCTTCTTTCAAGCAAGCTATCATCGCTCATCGCTGTACCAAAGCAGGCCATGCATCAGGCCTCAGTGTAAGGGTGGAGATTATTTTGCCATCCAACTAGTGAAAGATCACCTCGCAGCTTAGATACAAAGAGGAAATGAAATCCTTCCGTCGGGAGATTTAACAGGAATCGAAGCACACTTGCGCAAACAATGCTAACCACAGCCACCAACAATACCCGGGCAAGGACTGACCGTTTTGCATTGCCGTGTGAGGAAAAGGCCGAAAGTGCACGAACGAGGGGTCGTGTGCCAGCTCTTTCAGCATGTTTGGGTGACAAAAGCATGAGGAAACAATGGAGCAATCTAGGAAAACATCTTATATAAGATTGAGACACATATAAGGAAAGTTTTAAGAAGTAAATACTGTGCATTGAGCAATACACTGAGTATCCCTGTGTAAAAAAGGGAGTTCTGCACTACATAAACACAAATCTGCTCCACATCTAAAGCCCAACGCCCCTACAAACATCTGGTCTTTGTCTCTCAACCATAATAAACGGGGCTTGATTTTCCATTCCCTCCTTATCGTTGAACAAATGCATGTCTAAAGAGGTTTTTACGTGATCCGTGAGACAGAGGGGCATCAATCATGAGCTGAGACATGAGACACAAAGGCTGTTCAAGACGGCATAATTCAAAGATGCAAATATAATAAGAGTGTCTTATATAAATTTGAGGTTCTAAAAGAAACGCAGGTGTATTTTAGGACACATGCAAATAACTGGCTTGAAGCACAAGTGTGAGAACCCACGGTGATATCAGTGTTCTTACACTGGCTAAAACCTCTAGGCAACTACTTCCTCTTTAAACATTACATTTCCTGAAACTACACTCTTCACGGTACATCTGTTTGTTTGCTGTCATTGACACTTGTTGCAATGACAAATATACTGTAAGTCATTAAGAGGTTGTGATGTGAATACACTTATTCAGCATCGCTGCAACTCCAGCAACCATGACACGACTTGGCTTGTGCCACAATTTTGGTAGAAACAAATTATAAAACTAAAATTATTTAGTCATCTAAATTCAGAAGGTAAATGTGACACCATCATGATTGTCTGAGATGTAGAAACATCAGACGCCGTAAAAACAGACACTGCCCACGTGTGTGTGTGTGGGGGGGGAGGGGGCTGGCGAGGAGTAAAAATAGATGAACAAGTGAAGTTTGTCATTTTGAACTCACCACAGCACAGCACTCAATGCACCACAAGGAAATGTGACCTCTGCATTCGACTCATACTTGTAGGAGCAGGGGGACGCTTTTTTTGGGCAGTGCCTTGGGACAGTACCTTGCCCTTGAGTACCTCAGTGGTACCTTTACCTGTCTGGAATTCCACCCGGCGACCTTCCGATCACGGGGGAAAACTCCATAACCGCTATGCTAGCAACTGCCCCATTTGTGAAATGAGAGAAAAGGCGGGCAGATGAACAAATGAGAAGATACAAAGGTATAACTTTGGGGACTGGATCTCCACCCATGCATCAAAAATTTTTGACGGGTTGTATTGCCCAGTTTTAGTTTTTTTTTTGTCAACACTCATAAACATGTTGTAAATAAATATGCATCATGTATACTATGATTATTAAGAGATAAACAATAACTGAACAGGTGATGGAACAAAATCTGAGATGAGTCCACATCTGAAATCTCATGTCTCTCTTTAACGCCCCGTATGGGCGGAGCACGGAACTTTATGTCTTTATAACTCAGTAACTAACGCGAATAACATGTAAATTAATATCTAATAACAGATAATAACTAGGCTATCCCTTTAAGGCCTAATTACACCTTAATTCGGTGACTTCTTTTACGCCGACAAAAAATCAACTTTGCACTTCTTGGCGAAACTGATGCACAAGCAGCGGCGCCTGAATCTTCGGAGGCCAAGTTGTTGATTTAGTAAAAGTTTGTCGTAAATACGAGGTAAATGCACGTTTATTTAGACTGGACGTGTGATAAAGAGTTAGGTCAGACTTGTACGAAAAGTTTCGCGATGAATATTTTGGCGAACTTCACACTTCGGAACGCGGAGGAGAAGAAGCAGGAAGACTGCAGCGAGACAAACATATACTCACATCTTCCATGATAAAATACAAAACACTTAGTCCCGGTTGTGATGATGATGATGATGATGGTGGTGGTGGTGGCGATGTGGGGGGAAAAACGCTCGATGACGAAGACGATTCTTGTTTTTAAGAAGTCACTAAAGTAGTTTTGGTTAAAAAGTTGCTGGAGTCCGACATGACGCGATGATGAAGAAGACGGAACTGCTGCGATGTAACGGTGCTGAGACTCTCTCTCTCTCTCTGCTCATCTCTCTTTCCTCTTTCAGCTCGTACAAGTTGGAGGTGGGAAGAAAAAGACGTGGGTTTCCGGTTAAAGCTTCGAAAGCCTCCACCGTGCTTCACATTACTGTTAATACATTTTTTAAATGAATAAAATAACGGATACTTTGACATGCAAGCGCTGCTTTGCTCCCTAAATAAAGTGTGGGTAAAAATGGCAACGATGTCCCTGAAGAAACCCGTTGGTTTTTATTAGCAAAACGTTTGGTGTTTGGGGGCCCAGAGTCTTTGCCACCTAAAGAAGAAGGTTTACAACTCTTGAGTTTTCTTCAAACTACACAGTCATACCAATATAAGTTCCGAAATTGTAGGAATGAGGAATCGTTTATATTTGCTTTAGGCATCTACATTGTACTACCTTACAGATGCAGTTTATTTCTCGAACAGGTTGTCTGTATACTCATGTCAAACTGCTGCTGATCTTGTGCACAAAAATACCGTAGTTTTATCCACTGCTGTTACAATATTTGCACATATTATTGATTGAAGTTTTCTCCACTGACTGCTGTTATAATATTTGCATACTTATATATTTGTATAATTTGCTATTTGTAGTTTTCTCTACTGACTGCTGTTACAGTATTTGCATATGTTGTGAAAATCCTCACATAACGAAATCGCATATTTTTTTCCACTTCTAGCTCACTCTTTATTGAGATACTGTTAATTGTTTCAAACTTGCTGCACATTTTATTCACGTTCAATGCAGAAGACAGTTCCAGGACTGTTATTGCAGTTTTTCTCCACTTGACTGCTGTTGCAACGCTTGCATACACCATTGAATACCGCATGTTACTAAAATTGTACATTTTCTTGTTCTACCACGAGTTTAGAGTGTACATTTATAGTCTGTTTATATATGCATATTCTATGAGTCTCTTTGTTCTGGGTACTCTGTAAACATTGGAGCCACGTCATCTCATATCTCATCCATTTTTGGTGATGAACTAAAGTCTACACATCCGTTTTTAGACATAAATTCAGAAAGTAGCAGCTATTTTAAACAAAAAATTAATTCCACAGATTAAAGATAAAAAGGCTTAAATAGGTCAATAAACCTGACAGAAGAGCATACTGGAATATCACTGTGCAGAGGGAATAAAGATCAAAATGAACACAAAACTATTCTTAGACCGGCGTATATTGTATTTACTACACATATTTCAATGTGTATCCTGAAAAGACATTTTCAGAGTAATTTGGCTCTAATTAAGGCTGTCACAAAGAACCAAATTAAACTTCTTGCCTTGATAAAAACCATGTCTTAGATGTGCTGTTTTTTGACTTTAATGTCAACAGGAAATATACATTCACATGTTTACATCTAAAGACCATATAAGGCAAGATTTCTGGGTTAAATACACTTTAGATTGTTGATGTTTAACACCCTTTTAGTGTACATGCTGATTTACATGACACCTTTAACACATTTACATATGTTTTTTTCCTGCATGTCAAGGTCATTTTGTGACTAAGGGTGTATTGCAGAATCGTTTGATTAACATGCCCATACAACTCAACCCTGAAAGTGCCAAAGAGAAGTGACCACTGCTTCCCCTTCACAAGTTCTCCTATTTCTTATCGTGGTCGCATATATAACTGAAAAACCGAGAGTCTGTGAATCTTTTGCTAGCTTCTGCAATGCTTCTGTTAAAACCTCAAGGTTTAACTATGAACTGTACTTGTATGTCCAGAATCAAAATTTTGGGATTCCCCTTCCAAATACTTCCACTTTCTATATTGGTAAACACCATCTCAAAAGAGGATTTGTAAAATGCTCTCTTTATGAGATGAGTCCATCTCATCTGGACTTTTATTCCAACTTTTTAAAAAATAAACAGCTGCTATTTTGTGTGGCAAATTTTGAGTGTATTAGAGAAAAATGATGAACAGTCTAGACTACAACAGGAAGAAAAGTCGAAATAAGAGTTGTGTGTGTGAAGGTTCCCGCGGTGTATTAATATACCTGATGTGGGTTGTGTAGAATGGTGTGAAAATACATTTGCACTCATGAGTGTATTAGTGATGCTGTGTTGATCTTCGCAGACACAGTGACCGCCGCGGCCTGTGATTACACATGCATGTTTAACACTGCATCGAAGTTAATAATTAAAGACTTATTCACACACACAGAGCCACAAGGCCGACCCACAACCAACAGCTGAAAGAACTGAAACTGAGAAGATGGACAAAAACCGATAATTACACACCCCTCTTCTATCAGTTAGAACAATAAATTTAAACTCACAAATAGCGCCACCCCCAGGAAGTTTGAAGAAATGGGAGAAAAGAAGTGAATATATGACAAATATTAATATATTAAATATTTAATATATTTAATATATTATATAAAAATGTAATATACGGTCTTGTAAGAACCTGATATCATCACATAACATCTTTAAGTGAAATGAACAGTATCTTACAAAGAAGATACAAGAACATGACCAGGTGATTCTGCAATGTGGCCTTAAATGGGAGGAAATTACACCAGAAGAGAAATTTGCTTAATTTTTTGGCAAGTTTTGCATTCTGTGAACATGTGTTCAGTTTTACCTGTCCCCGTTTGTGTCTCCCGCCCTCACTTTATTCGTAAATCAATATGGAGTGTTAGTGTGAAGTCAGTTGTGACACTGAGAAGAAATGAGACATAAGGTCTAATAAAATGACCCCTATCCTTTTTCTTGTTTCTTGCAGGAATACGACTGCTATGTGTGTGTAAGTGTTTCGATCCAGGATATAATAAGAGTTGGGGTGTACACAACTGGACAAACGAGAACAGGTACATATATACAAAAAGCATTTTATCTATAATTATGCGTATATGCAAAAAAGAGTGAGTATGATATGTACAAGGACAGGTTGGGACTAAGATGACACCAAAGGAAAGAACAAAATAAAATAAAACGTCGCTAAACCAAACTTTGAGTTATAGAATCTGTTCTACCTTGGTCTCAAACAACAATCTTACCTAACTATTCTATAACTTCAAAAAACAAAACTTACAAGGGTGGTGTGGCATTTTCATAAAATTATAATAAAACTCCCACAGATCAAACCAACCCCTTCAAAAAACAGAGTAAAAAGAATTTTTATCATAAAACATATTGTGTTCTGCATAAAGTATATGTGAGTCTTTAATTCTTTATAATACTTTACCTAATTGCTTTTGTTTAGGTGGACTACTTTAGGAAACTAAGAAACAAGAAAGAGACAGAGAGAGAGAATGCCAGACAAAGAGAGTGAGGCAGATGAGTGCCAGCTTTGTGCCCACTTGCCCACCTATTTTATTCTGTTCCTGTTCCTATGGGGACCCTTATCCAACCTTAGAGGCAGTTTGGGGTGAATTTCCCCCCCAGCTCCCTCCCTCCCTCCTGCTCAAAAGCTCCTCTGTTCCACCAGCCCTGTTGGAATCAATGGCAAGCAAGCCATAAACATCCTGAAAGCGTCCAAGTGAAGAAGAAGAAGAAGAAGAAGAAGAGGAAGAACTTCTGTAATGACTCAACAACTCCCAGTTTGATCCAAACAGAACACTGGAATAGGAAGAATTGTGCTCGGAAAAATAGTGTTCATTTTTACAACTTTATACATTTTAATTGTATGAGAAATGTCCATCAACTGACATGTGTGATTATAAATCTGCTTGCATATTAAGATTTACATATTTGAAATTGTTCAAGAACTGATTCCTATAAATTTGGAATTAAATCATGTCTTCATAAATCAAAATAAATTAAAATATGGAACTTTTAATACTGTACAATTAAATGCATTTAATAGCACTTTGGTTTATATTGCTAAACTTAGTTCAAATAATTTCATTTAAGTTTATTAACTTTTGGGTTTCATACATTTAATAGAGTACTGCCTATTTTATTAAAGATAATCAAATAATTTATTTTAAACTTTAGTGGTAATGGTAACAGACGGCAACATTGACTTTAACAAGGTCAAATCTTGAGAGAATGTATTAGAGAAGGCAGAATCACCAGGACAGTACACTATGTTTAAAATACGACGCTCTTATTTCCACCCTCCAGTTCATTATAATCATCGATTGACCTTGTGTGGTACTTGCCATCGATTTCTCTCTCATTTGCCAGAGTTAATTAACTGGTAGAAAGCCCTCGAGTGGCATGACACCGCGGACAGCTTTCTGCAACTTCATTAAACCCTAATCTTTATGAAATGAGAGGTTTGGTGCAAGAAAAGAAAAGCTGTATTGGGATTAGTTGGGGCGAAGTGACTGCTGTATGTCACGCATAACAAATGGGCCTCCAGAGTGTTTCTTTGGAATCATATGGAATATATGTGCTATAACTGCTATAAATTAGATATTTTATTTTATTTTTAATCATTAAATAACTGTAATCATATTCAATTAAATGTTTCACTTCATTAATAATCCCTTTTATTAACCAAGAAACATCTTTTTGCTTTATCTGCTGCTCACCACAGCAGATGTTTCTGATCTGATTAAATATGTAGTGGGGGATTTTAACAATTTAAATATGAACTTAAAAAGGAAGACGGATTAAATTGTCTAGATTCCATTACAGACCTCTACTGACATCACACAGTCAGCTGTTCTTGTAAATTCTGCAATAACGATTTGCACCTTCGAAAATTTGTTGCAGGTGACAAAGTGTAATGAAAAAATATTCTGCACAAATAAAATTTAATCAGCAGATGGCAGCATTTTCATAGCAGTGCAAAACTGGAATTTGAAAGACTCAAAATGAAAGACAATGACAGCTCCATTTAACTATATAGATTACACAGTTAGTACATGATTAGTAAATGCAATTAATATTTATCTATTAAATTAATTATTATATTAACAAATTGCAATTAATGTCTGCGATTAAAACTCTGATGCGTATTTTGCATTACAGATGTTCTCAGAACATTTGTAAGTGCTAAAAATGTCCCGTAGCTCAGACGGTTGCTGCACAACACCCTGCAGTGTGACATCAGGCATCCATCTGCTGCATCCCAGATATGATTCATGGGGCGGCAACGTGCTGCTGCACACACCTGTAACCCTCACACAACAACCTGCCTGCCAACACACTGCACCACTGGCATTATTACACTGCCAAGTTATTTGCAGTTGCACACACACACACACACAAACACACACACTCTGTCTGTATCGGCTATGTGTGGGTAGTAGAGCTATGTAAATTGATCCCGTCACAGTTTGAGAGCCATTTTTAGCACATGGAAGGTAAATGTGTGTCTGTGTGTATACATATTCATATATATATATATATATAAAATCTTGAAGAAATCCTAATAATCTAATGTTTAGCACAAACATGCATGCAATAAAATCTGAGTAAGAGCAGTTGTAGATTCAGTTCTTATCTAGACGCAAATCTTAAATACGAAAACCCACTACCTCATTAGTTTCTGTTTCTACACAGTATATTGAACACTGACTATTGAATGCTTCCATCAAATATAAGAGAAAGTTCACAAGTAAAAGTGAGTATTTGTCATTGTGAACACGGCACGGCACAGCACACAGTGCACCACAATGAAATGTGACCTCTGCCTTTGACCCATCCGTGAAGCAGCAGTGGGCAGCTGTCATTGGCAACACCTGAGGGGCAGTGCTTGGGGGCGGTACCTCACTCACAAGTACCTCAGGGGTACCTTTACTAGTCTGGGATATATAGAGGTAAGCAGTAAGATCAAATATACAATATAAATTCTATGTACCCTTCTGATGAGGGTAAATCTGACTTTAAGTGCATTTGTTGCACACTTAAGCATGGTTGGCCTTCTTTGTTATTCTTCTCTGTATTTAATTTAATAGCACAAATTAGTCCTGATTACAGCTGATTCATTTTACAAATGACTAGCTTTCAGGACGTACCTGCCTCCATCATAATCATCTTTCAGTAAAATACTAATTGTAAGCCATTCTGGTAACATGACAGATGAGATGAAAACTCAAAAGAGAAAGTGAAAAGTCAACCCCACTTTGGTGTATTTATTATTCTTTTAATACTCCCTTTGCTAGGGATAAGTGATGCACATACAAAAAGCCATTGCAAACCACCAAAGCAATATTTCACCACCTCTTGGCTTGACACTTGAATAAACTTAATTTGGGCATGCCCGGGTAGCTCAGTCAGAAAATGGAGCGTCTGCAATTCCAGCCGCACCTAAAGACGCTGCACGCTTCTTTATAGGAATTCAGTAAATCCAGATTACACAGACATTAAACGTAAAGTTTATTTCTGTTTTTAGGGCCAGCTAATCAAGAGTGGGGTGCTGAGCTGTGAATAATTCCTATTGAATAAAGTCTGACCATAAAATGCTCTTTCAACTCTTTAAGCTGACCACTTCACTCTACACATCCTAAACTATGGCTTTTTTGGTTAGTTCTGGAGGCTATAATGATCAGTTTGGTATCCAGAACCTATTTTGAGATGTGTGAACAGAACTTTGGTCCATATCCTCTTACTCCCTGGGGAGGACACAGATGGCATGATTTGTAACAGGAAAAACAGGTCTAAAACTCACCTTCATTCGTCCATGAGCTATTTGGATATAAGCTATTAAGTACAAACTGTCTTCAATAAATCTTATATTAAATTTCATCTCAAAAATTGTTATTCCAACAGGATTTAAGTATTTCCATATCATGGTACTTCTATATTGATTTGTGTAATGTTTAAATTATATATAATATGTTATTCTCCACTAATTGTGTAATTAACTGCTTCTCCAACAGACCCTGACTCATAATGGACATTCAGGCTATGCATGAATACTTTATTTTTCTTGAAAACTGCATGTTAAACATATTTACCTGTTACACAAATTTTCTTAACCAAATGTTTCCACTTTCATCTTAACCACTAGGCACAAATTTATACCCTAAATAAATACTGAAAAGTCCATTCTCTGAGAAATAATATATTTGACCAGCTTTTAAACCCAACCCCAGCGAGAAACTGAGTGACCAAATCTCCAACAGAGTCTTACAAATTTGGTTGTCCTTCCTTATAACTTCTTATAATGTACTGTCAAGTCAATGTTCAGGGTTAGACATGATATGAGTTTGCTTTCCCAACATTCCAGCTGGACTTCCTGGACAGACTCATCTCTTCCATCCACAACACCAGGAAAAAATGTATTCCAAAAGTGGTTCTTGAGTCCAAAAATCTAAAAAACTGCTGATCAAATTTCTGAAGCATTTATAAGGATCAAAATCAGCTTGTCGGGTTGGGACATCCCAAAGGTATGTTATTACCGTGTGTTACCGTATTTGTGATTACCACTGTCCACCTTGAAATGTATGTATTTAAATAAATTAAATTGATTTAAATAAATTCCTCAACCTTAACTTTTCAGGCGTCATTGTTAAGTCATGCTATAATATACATGAACAGGAACCTTGACATTTTCTCTTCGTTTTTGTTTTGTGCCTCATCTTTTGGACTGGATTTCCCAAAAACTGTCACTTGTCTGTAGTGATCATCAGAAAATGGAAAAGACAATTGCTTACTGATTGCTGTGTATTTTATTGTATTTTTCTCATTTCTGTTTCTCACTTAACCATGAGTTATGGCTCTTAACTTGGGCGTATAAAATTTGCTGTACCTGCGCCATGGTCATAACACACCTCTCTCGCAATCACCCTTCAGCAGAAGAAGATGCTGATTGCAATACCTGTATTTCGTCAAGGGCTTGATTTGGAGGACTGTACTGGGACGGTTCACTTTTCCTGGTCAAACACTTTGCCTGGATTTGAAGAGGCCCTTGCATATTATAGAGGACACCCTCAACGTGATTGCGGCGACGGAAGGCAATTATCCCGCCGTTTTCTCAATGGCTGTCATGCTACGAAGCAGACGGTTGAAGAGCTCTGAATAATTCATTCATCCTGATTCTCTTAAAGCTCACGTGCACAATGAAAAGCGAAGGGAAAAGGAGACGCAATGGCTTGTGTTGACCTTTTGAGGATGTTAACCATATCAGTGTAGAGTATAAAATGATATATACTGAGTTGGATTAATGCATAATGGTTTTGTGTACTCGCAAACAGACCACAGCTCACTGGAACACCATGTAATGTGGTTACAGGCTTTGAGTGCCTGAGGAAACCCTTCAATATGACATATTATGTGCAAATATGACGCAGGCAGAATCTGAGAAATTTAGTAATTAAGCAGAAGTTTGCAGTTTAACCACCATCTATCCAAGTGGGTTTTAAGAACAAATTCTTATCTAAAAACGGTTGGTGAATGAGGTAATTTTTTTGCACTGATCAAGTTGCAAACAGATCTGTTGACTTAAAACATGTAGTGACAGCTTCCATACATTCCAGTAATGGATTCCACGCCTTCTGTCTAAACTCAATGAATAAGAAGTCATTACAGTATTATTACAACATGCTTTTTGATATCACTGATGATAACTGCAATACCAGAGGGTTCCTTAAAAGTCAAGAACATGGTGTTGAGCTTGAGGCACAACCACAGAAGGATTGTAGTTCTTGTCTGAAGTTCTTTCAGCTCACGTACAGATCACTGAAACCTCCTGAAGTGTTTCTTAAGATGTTTAGCATCACATATGTTCTGCCTCAGGTTCTGAAAGTTGTTTTCGATTAATTTTCAATGAAGTGTACAGAGCTAACTTATAGAATTTCCAGTTTCAGATGACAGGTTGACATAGACAAGGGCAAGGATTAAATACACATTTTATTGGACATTTCTTAACTTTAAGCAAGTTCAAAGAAACTTTACTCTGTTCACTTATAAAGCATAACAGGACAAGCATATTCTGGAAAGCAGGACACATTGTGTGGAACTGTACACATAAAGGCACTCCCACTAGTCTCCATGAAGTGGGGTCAGAATGAGAGAAAAAAACCCAGCATCTAACAAACGCTCTTGGTGCATTGAAATCATGGCGGGAGCAATAAAGGGATTTGTGAGTCTTGAACGCAAAGGAGAAGAAGCCAGTCACTTGTAAAGTGACTCTCAGAAAGCCAGAGAAGTGAAAATTCAGCAGGGGATCTGAAGCTTCACAGCAAGTGCCAAACCTCATACAATAGGCCACAGCCAGTCTTAAAGTCTTGAACTTGAAAGAAGTGTTGGTTGAGAAACTTTCAACTTTTTACTGTTTAAATGGAATGCAATTCAACATGCATTACAAAATTTAGGCTTAGTTTCCAAAAGTATTCCAGTTCTAGTGTTGCAGTTCTCCTTCAGAATTAGATATCTTTAATGGAATAAGGATTATCTGTATGTAACAGATTTTTCTAACAGATATTTGGTAGGACAATGGAGTTGAGGTCTTCACTTATTTGCCAAAATATGATTCTATTTTGGGGGCATATTGGCAAGTTTTATATATTGGGGCATGTATCCCAATGTATGTCCATGAGCCTACAGGAATAAAAGTACATTTATCATCTGAAAACAGTGTTACAATGTCTCTCAGTCTCTCAGTCAAGAGTTCAGATGCATTGCATAATCGTTCGTGTACTGCTGATAGTTTCAAGAAAACAATTTTGAATGTTCTCTCTTAAAATAGGTCTTCTAATTAAGTAATACCATCAAAAATGTTAAACTACAGTTAGCTATACACAGAACTTAAGTAGGCCTACCCCTTTTGTCTTAATACTGAACATTGTTCCTTCAAAAGTACTTGTGGGACAAGAATTTTCCACCAGGTTCTTGAAGTAAATCTATTTGAGTTATAACACTATTGTTATAACCCCAGAGAAAAACATGGCTTAAAATGTTTAATTGAAGAACACCGATCTGAATCTTGGCTTCATTTTTACTAGTTCTGACAAGAGAACAACAATGTTAAGTTATCTGTCGTCAACAACAACAACAACAACAACAACAACAACAACAACAACAACAACAACAACAACAACAACGTTCTAATTCAAATTCCAGTCTAAATCCTGCCTTAATTTTTTACAAGTTCTGACAGGGGAACAACAGCGTTAAGTTGTCTGTCGTCAAGGACAACAACGTTCCAAATTGAGTTCCAGACTAAATCCTGGTTTCAATTTTAAACTAATTCCGACAAAGGAACAACAATGTTAAGTTGTCTTTCGTCAACAACAACGACAACCTTCTAATCCGAGTTCTGGTCTAAATCCTTGCTTCACTTTTAACTAGTTCTGACAAGAGAACGACTCTAAATTGTCTGAGCTCAACAACAACAACAACAACAACAACAACAACAACAACAACAACAACAACAACAACAACAACAACACCGTTCTAATCCCAGTTCCACCAGACCAAATGCTAGTTTTGACAGGAGAACAACTGCGTTTAATTGTCCGTCGCCGGTGAGCTTGGTCTCACGCAAGTTTTTCCTCCCTCACGCCGCTCGGTTGCGGTGTCGGACTCGACCGTGCGGCGGCGCGAATTTAACGTTTAATTTCAGTCTCCCTGAATTAAACCGGCACTAGACATTCGGTGTTGTGAATGGTGTGGTGAGACTCCGGGGTTTGACCGAAGGGGCGGCCGTGTGTCTGACATGTATTTCGCCCGCGTTTGTGGTGGATTGAGGACGTGTGATGCTCACTCTCCCGCGCGTTCCGAAAAATCTGCGGGATTTTTGCTGCTGTTTTTCGCCTTCCAGGCGGCACAAAGTTAACAGCTCGACGACAAATATGCATTTAATTCTTATTTTTATATTCTCAACTTTTCTTGCTTGTCAAGCATCGCCCTCCCGGAGCGTTTATACCAACCACTGGGCTGTGAGGATCACCGGAGGACCTCAGGAGGCTGATAAACTTGCTTCGAAATATGGCTTCACCAATTTGGGTCAGGTAAGACAAGGCTTTTAAAAATCTAAATTTTGCTTTAGTTTCACGGAACCAATTTTACATATGTTTATCTGGATACAGATACAGTTTTACAACGCATTTTCATCAACGCGTCGTTTTTACGCAAAAGCGCCGTAGAAGCGCAACTTGCCTTATTTTGCGCGCAAGAAATCTGTTCGACATTAACGTTCCCGACCTGAATTTGAACACTGTTACTGTACTGTTTTGTCTCTCAAAATTGATCCCAGATTGTAAACAAACACTGAGACGCAGAAAGCTGGTGTTTACACATCATCAGTTAATGTATTTTACATTAACCCAACGTTATATTTGCGGCCAAAAAGTTTGAAGCCACATACATTGAGCCTTAGCCTTTATAAATGTTATCATTATTTTACATTTGGAGTTATGGATATATTGTAATGGAGACAATATGAAATATTTAAAAAGAGAGCATGCCAAACGTTTTTATTATTCAAACATGCTTGCCATCAATTATTAAGTCAGTGGATTTATGAATATAAGTTGTCATTATGAAATCAAAAATAATCCCATGTTCACCTGCTATCTGTCAGTATGTCTGTAAAAATTGCTTGAGAAGTTGTTAACTGGGGAGCTAAAGCTGCTGTATGAGAGAGTTGAGAATCTGCCGCTCCTCAGCATCAGCTGCTGTCCGTCTGGAGGAGGCTGCAGGTGTAAATGAGAGCTGTTCTGGTAAAATCCCTCCACTTCTCTGACCTGCTGCTGACTCAACACATTGTCACTTTGCTAATTACACGATCCCTGTCCACATACTGAGCAGTGAAACCTTGCAGAATTAGGGTGAAAGGACAGTTTTAGTGACCCATCACTATTGGAGTAATCTCTGACATTGAGATTTACCTTGACATACAGACATACCTGTTTGTGAAACTTTGGGGAAATGATTTTGTGAAAGCGAATGAGTGATTATTTGTCATTGTAAACACACTACGGCACAGCACACAGTGAACCACAACGCAATGTCACCTCTGCATTTGACCCATCTGTGAAACAGCACTGGGCAGCTGACATGGGCAGCGCCTGGGGAGCAGTGTTTGGGGACGGTACCTTGCTCATTGGTATCTCACGGGTACTTTTACTGGTCTGGGATTTGAACCGGCGACCCTCCGATCACAGGGCAAACGCCCTAACCATTACGCTACCAACTGTAAAAATAGGGAAAAGGATTTTGACCTATCGCTATTGGAAGAACCTTAACCTAAACGTAGAATCTTAAGCTTAACCTAGAATCTTAGCATTCTGACAAGTGCAAGACATTTTTCAGAATGACTTTGGATTTAAATATGATCTTTTACTAGCAGTGCACAATGAATAGAAGTTGTAACATATACATAACATAGTGTACATATATACACATTTTACATAAAACATTTACATTACATACAAAGCACATCATGTTGCTTGCATTTTGTTGGAATGAGCTCTATAGTTTAAAATAAGTTCATTCTTTAGGATCATTTTTGGATGCTCCCATGATTTTTTTGTATTGTAAACACAAATAGACAGCAAACTATCAAAAAATCTGTCTTTTAACTATCTGTATATTGTTTCTCGAAGTGTACAGACTCTGAACATGAGGAGATCTGCAAACAACCAAGAGAGGAAGATAAAGGAAAAATAAAATATGGTCTGAGTTCAGATACACAGACAGAAAGGCGTCTTGCCAAATGCACACATGCACACGCATTCCTATCTGGATTTCTGGGCCTGAAGTCTGATGTGTAATATTTAACACCACATGCTTTCAGTTTGGGAAGAACTTTGTCTTTTAGGTCAAAGACATTACATTACTTATGGACGTTACTCGGCTTGCTTGAAGAAAAGTCGGAAAATTCCACATTTTGGTAATTTCACAAACTGGCATCTAAACGTTTTGTAATAAATCCCAGTAAATCTAGCTGTTTATAGAAATAAATCTGGAGTGCCTCAACCACTTAAGAGTCAATAAGGGCAGAAGGCTGGAGATTGCAGGGTTTCTGTGGTCATCACAGCCACCCACTGGTTCCCATATGTTCGCATAGCTTTTTGCTTTTTGTGTACTCGTATGAAATGCTATAGGAGGAGTTGCTTAAGGTCACTATACTTTTATCTTAATTGGTCTCATTCACTAATATCTTTCTAAAAAATTGTGATAAAAGTTGCTGTGTTTTTGCCATTTTGCGATTTTGCCGCCCTTCTTTAACACTTATTTAAAATGAAGGAAACAAAACCACTATTAATTTATTAACCATTAAACATTTAGTTATTTTTTAAGGTAAATCTGAGGTGTTTTTATCATACACGTTTCTCGCGGCTTCTAAATGTAATAAGGAAGTGAGTTCGCTGACATATGGCTCAGCGTTTTGCGGGAAACGACAATGATTAGTAAAAACTGCACGGTAGTAATGAATTTGCAGGGATTGGCTGAATTTTGCATTAATAGTTGCGATGGCAACATCTCGAAATCCTGGAGGGTCTGAGATATATATTTTGTTTTTAAGCCACATCGTCCAACCCTAATCGCCTCATATCTGGCGTCGTCTCGTGTCTCTATGTATCTGTACAGTATATAGCAGAGATGACAATAAAGTTGACTTTGACTTTTTTGACTTTGACTTTGTTTATCTTTTTTAACCCAGATCGGGGGTCTGGAGGACCATTACCACTTCCATCATGGTCGAGTGGTGCGGAGGTCCACGTTTGCCACCAGAGGATCTCACAGCTTTATCCACATGGACCCCAAGGTGAGTCTCCTTATCCCTAGATTTAGACGTAGCCCAATATCGAGTATATCGTTGAATATATCGAGTGACACAATCTGCACAGTATTTTCTAATGCACCGGTTAAACAAAAAACCATCAAAGTCTATTAATTTAACAATAGTTTAATTTGTAGTGCATGATTTCTGCGGCGTGGGGCGTTTCCTAAATGCAGTCCTCGTTGTGACTAAAGCATTGTGACTCCTGCTTAGCATCTTTAAAGCCAGAAACAGTCGACAGACTTGCAGAATATCTGTGAAGTTGCTTGAAGGTTTGTGTACGAGTATATGATTCGATTACTTTAGTAGACTTGCCCTGAAAAAGCTTAAAAATAGAAAGGTTTCAATGTGCTCTTTTAAGCAACGTTTATTTGTTTATGAAACATAGCTTAAAAAGCATGCTGAAAATGTGTATTTTTAAGGATTTTCATGGCAAATCTACTAAAGTATTAAATGATAATTGGATTTCATGCATTAATATTTTTATGCATTTCTTGCACTGACTCGTATATTTTTCTGTGCATATACAGTAGATCCAGATATTTACACATAAGTATGATATAAATGAGTTTCATGAGTAAAAGTGGATAGGAAAAAATATCAACACATATCATAAATTGATATTTGTTCAAAAAATATTGGAATTTTTGAGTCAGGTCTCCCAGCCCTTACATAACTTTTAAGAGTAAAAAACATAAAAAAAGCATAATATTTAGCTCAGATTTGTAAAAAATATTGCATAAATATTGTATCAACATTGCGATATGGCTTTTGACTCATATCGCCCAGCCCCGCCTAGACCTCATCGAACTCTCCTTTCTTTCTGTGCCGGGAAAGCAGACGCTCTCTGAGATTCTAAGGCCAAAAAGGTTAAACCGTCTCTGCCCCTGACCCATTAATATAACATCCGTCCTGTTTGTCCACAACTTCAGCTGACAGTTCAGCCAAGCATTCAGAGTCAAGCTGTTTCCCAAAAGCCCGGAAGCCGACCCCTCTCCCTCTCTGTCTCTCTCTCTTTTTCTCGCTAAGATTATCTGCTCCCGACAGCCGGGATCTCGCGAGTAATAAAAGCTGCGGCGCGGCTCTATTGGTGGGCGGCTTTCGGAAGGCTCTCTGATCATATCATGCCGCGTGTTGTGCGTACAAATAGAGCGGCGTGGCAAATACCCAATAACCCATTTCATCAGTGTCGGGTCTGGAGGCGATGGAGCCGTGCAGCTTCAGTGATGAACGTTTCTCATCTGCCACGAGAAGTTGTCAGCTTGAAAAAAATGAAAATAAATGACACGGGATGCGCTAGGCATATGACTTCCGTTGTCATCACAAACAGACAGCCACCTTTACATTAATGAAGGACCGCGTGTAAATAGAATTTGCCAACCATAATGTTTATGCACGGCTGCACGCACTCCTGGGTGATGCCAGTTTACAGGAGCTGTACATTTCTGCATATACAAGATATAACTAGTTTTACATAGAGATGCACCATATAGGAATTATTGACCGATATCCGATATTTTTCCGATATTTTCATTTCAGGACGGTAGAGTCGAGCACGAGTGCAGGCATAGTTGAGCGCTTAAAGACGAGACATTTTGCCCCTCAAAGTTCCAATTTTGCCACAAAAATAACACCATAGCTCTGACATTTCTAACACAGCGCCAAGTCAAGCAAGAGTGAAAGCAGAGTGGAGTGAGGGCGCAGCATTTCCAGTGTAGTGTGCAACATTTTAAGAAAAAAGTCCTTTCCCACCCTATGTGGTGTACCAAGTCAAATAGGGCGTGTCTGACACTCCATGTGCACTACCTAGTGTGTAGAGAGCAGTTAAACTACAACCCGGGATATTTCCTGAGATGCATACTACCACATAGAAAGGTACGATGGCAGCGTCTTACCTACTATACTATTAAGTGCAGCAGTACGCGGCTCGGCTCACATTCGCTAAGTGAGGTAAACATTTGTTAGTTAACTAAAAAAAGTTTAAAAAAGTGTCCACGAAAGGACACGAGATTTTGCATGCGAACGTTCCACTGCAAATAAAATAATAAAATTTTAAATAAATGTTTAGACAGAAGGCATGGGTCAAATAAAATCCCATGTCGGACTTTGGACATGACCGGCACAAGCACTTCCTTTCCCCTGTATAATAAGTGCGTCATCAAATATTGGCGGAAAATATCAGACAAATCTAAGCATCAGTCCGATGCTGATGAAGAAGCACGTATTGGCCGTTTCCGACATAATTACGATATTATTGTGTATCCCTAGTTTCACAGCAATTGGTTACAGGAATTTTACAGTTATTTTTGTATTTGCAGAAATTAAATATCACCCGTTCCTCATTTCACAAAGCCGCAAGTTATATAGATAGCTGAAATAAGGTGAAATGACGCATATTTGCAGTGGGCAGCACAGCACCACAATACTGTAAAAGTAGTCACATTTTGTACAGTCTGTATCCAGGGAAGGAGCCCGTAGGATTTATAAATGAATAAATAAATTTAATCACAATGTCCCACCGGCCTCTTGAAGAAACCCATCCAAACGCATGATCTTTCTTTAAACCCGCTGCCCTGATTAGTGTCACTGCAGTGTGGGATTTTGTGACATGGCTGAGTGGCTTTTTCAATTAGTGGAATGACTATTATTAGGCTATTATATTCCCCTACTTTTATTACTTCGCCTCATTTTTGCTCAAGTCGCATTTAACTAGTGGTGTGAGGTCTGCGCCGATGTATGTGTGCTCCATACTAAGTGCACTATTAGCCTCATTACTGTTGATTTGAAACGCTGGCTGTCTGAAGTTTCTTAATTCTGTGTGAAGGCTTGTCTCGTAGTTTTGAGCAGCCGCATCAGCCTTAACCTGCAGAATTTCAAAGGTTAAAACTTCAGAACCTTCTCAAACTTCACTGCAACATATCTGAATCATAAAAACATTAGTATTTATCTTTAGAGAACTTGCATTAGTTACAACAAAGAGTGAAAAGACACATCAATAAGTCTCGTTTTATATATATACAGTATATATACAAATTTATAAAGTGAGTACAAATTGCATATAAATGCTTTCACACTGTAAAAATTCACTGTAAATCTGCAGTATAATTCTGGTTTCTGTATTTTACAATAAGCATGTTGTATTTGATATTTACAGTACAGTACTGTCAAAATAAAATGCGGCAAAGTATTTAATATTTACAGTAATACTGTATTTTTGCTGTGTTGCCTACTGCAAATTTTTTGTCCTATTTCACAAGCCACACTTCAAAATCTTTGTCTTATTTCAGAAACAACACTTCAAAATTTTTGTCTTATTTCAGAAGCCAAGTGTCACGTTTGTATAAATAAAATAAAAAAACTTGAGAGGACTAAAGAAGAGACTTAGTTTAAACTTAAGAAGAGACTTATTTAGTTTCCTTGCCTGAAAGCATGAGTCATTCACAGTGCAGAACCTGAACAAAAAGTTGGCTGTGAGTCAAAAGTAGACGTGTTGTTATAAAGCGGCGTTTATTGTGTGAAAGGTGATTGTGATGTGTTTTGACTTGTGTCATGGAGCTCCTTCTTATAAAGTTAATCTCTTGTCTCTGCAGGTCGACTGGATCGAGCAGCAGGTAGTAAAGTCGCGAGTGAAACGTTACGCCCGGAGCGACCCAAACTTTATCTACTTTGACGACCCCAAGTGGTCCAGCATGTGGTATATCGTAAGTATTTGCCTTATCGTTAACGTTGGACGCCGTGATTTTAACTTTGGCTGCACTAAATTCCCTGAATAATTTTATTAAGATCAAGAATCATTACTTTTATGTTTTACGTACAGCCTTTATTTCTGTGTTTCCCTCCCTTTTACTCCACGTAGTGTAACGTCTCAGATCTAAGCATTTCAGAGAGCACTTGTTCTGGTATTGAAATGACAGAGTGAATCACTCACCCATTGACTATATTTTCTTCATGGTCTTGTACTGGATTTGACCATGAACTGGTAGTAAGAACTGCGATGATGGCACACACACACACACACAATAACACCCCACTGGGTATTTTAAATTCACGCACCAATATTGCATCTCTATATCCAAGACCGAACGCAAAGGCCTTTAAGTAAGTAAGCATCAACAAAGTTTTAATTGTTAGAGCATTATCAATAATAATAATAATAATAATAATAATAATAATAATAATAATAATAATAAAACCCTTTTAATAGAAATTTTTTATTATATTATTAGGAGGCTCCCTAAGTTGGCAGCTTATTAAACACACAAATTAATATGTTTCAAAGTTTTAATTGTTGTCATTTTAATACATATATATATTTATTTATCATCCATAATCTTTTTAATGGCTTGCGCAGGCATTGTGCACCTGCAACAGTGCAGCAACATGGGGAATCAGCTGTGTGACTGTGAATCCCATAAATGTCCACCTTTTGTGTCTCTGTGTCCTTGTCCACATCCTCCCCTCTCCCAGGATATTGGAGCCATGTCCATTTTCATTTGTGTTTTCGCTCTCTCCTCACACCAAGTAAAAAACTAAAAACAATGCTGTTCTTCCTAACACCACTTTGCAATTTCTCCCCAGAAACTTATTCTGCAATGTCATTTCCTGGCCCACACCAAGATTTAGAAGATTACGCCGAGAGCCACGGCATGAAACCTCTTCCTCCGTCGTCATTGTGTTTGTTGTGAGATGAAATGTACCTGGCAAAATGTGGCCAAACTCGCTAATCTTCCCCCACAAGTCCAACATCAGCCCACTGCTGCTCTTTGCACAAGCCGTGATATCGCTAAATTAGACTTTGACAAAGTCTTTCTCCAGAACTACCCTTCTTTATTTTCTGGTGACGGTGTGGCGAATGCGTATACCAGGCTGAGAGTTTTATTTTTCCGACGCGGCGCTGTGACTACTGATGAATGGCAACGCTTAACAAAATGACTTTCCGGACGTGTTATGGTTGGAGAGTTTCTTTCAAGTGGCACTGATGGATATTAAAGAGTCGCGTTGCTCTTTCTTTGTCGCGCCGATATTTGGCTTACACGGGAATGCCAGACAGAAGCATCAGGGGCTAAAGCAGCGTTCGCTAAAGCTAAATTAGCATATGTAAAAGTGATAGCACGCTGTATTTTAATCATTCTCGCTTTTTCAGTTTACCGGAGACAACTGCAGACAAAACATTTTGTGTTAATTAGATTCTTCGTTATTTGCTATTTAAGTTTTGCTCAAAAAGACTTTTCCTTGATTAATTATTAATTTAATATTCCAGCCTATGCGTGATAAAACAGGTGGCAGGAGATGTATTATTATTATTATTATTATTATTATTATTATTATTATTATTATTATTATTATTATTATTATTATTATTATTATTATTAGCTGTATTTCATTTGTACAATTATTATTAGCCCTTTGATGGGAAATAATGCGTATAATTTATTTTACCAATTAATATTATTATTATTGTTGTTGTTACATATTATTAATACACAATACAACAATAATAATAAATAAATAACAACAACAATAAATAATAATAATAATAATAATAATAATAATAACTTCCATTAACACTCAGGGTTAAATACTTTAATGCGATTTTAAAAATTAATATATATTATGTGTATACATATTGTGTGATTTATTATGTAAATAAGATTGATTATTTATGAAATATATATTACTTATATTATTTTATAATTAATTATAATATAATAATATAATGTGTATACTACTACTATTATTATTATTATTATTATTATTATTATTATTATTATTATTATTATTTTATGTTAGTCTCAGGGTAAAAACTCTTTAATAGGAAATAACATAATAATAATAATAATAATCATCATCATCATCACTACTATTCCCATTAAAGAGTTACTAGGAATTATTATTATTATTATTATTATTATTAGTAGTAGTAGTAGTAGTAGTAGTAGTAGTAGTTTTAGTATTAAAGAGGTTAACCTCTAGGTTCCAGTGTTTTGTTGCTTTTATTACAGAAAACAACTTACATTTTGCAGTGAAGCCTTGGCTAGGTTTCTTCAACAGCAGATCGAAGGGAGAACATTTTTTATTACGTTCTGTCAAAAGCCTGGCGATCTAGTACGAGAATCTCAAGGACACACACACCTCCTCATCTGAATAAAACATGAAGTGGGCGCTTTTTTCTAATTTGGGTTTAGTTTTATGGGCTGACTTGAAAGTCGCGAGGTCACAGGGGCCCATAAAGGCTTGCACTGCATCAGGAGGACGCCAAGGCCCTGATGGACTTTCAGGATTTACCAGTAGCTCACACTTCAGAGTGGATTATTATCACCAAGGCTGAGTGAAAAATGTAATCCTGTTCTCAGTTTATTGCACACTGCTTTGTTCCAGGCCGCCAAACACTAGGTGTGTGCTGCATATTCTGCAAGTTACACGCCAAGTGCACTAGCTTTTATACTAATTTACTGTTGTAAGACAAGATGTCCTAGGGGTGCCAGACCTAGAGCCCAAGGTTGACACATCTAAAAAATACAGCAGTTGCACAAAAGTTGAACATAGAAAAATTATATTCACTTTTGAGCAGCTCTGACCCTCTGTGTAAATTTCTTGCCCAGGTTCCTAGTAGATTCTAAGTGCATCATAAAGTAATTAAACTAAACCCAAAATATGTTTTTTATCTTCATTTCCAAAACGAGTAACGCTATATAAGTACTACTTTTAGTTGAAACACAGTAATGTAAGGCATTACTAATCAGTTTTCAGTAATATTATACTCGTCACATATTTCAGTAACACGCATAACATACTTTTTAACCAGAAATTCAGTTCTGTTTTGTTTTTATTTTTTAAAAATCACTAATACTGAGACCTTTTGGAACAAGAGAAAAATTGTAGTGAGTAAAAGAGCTATTTCCTACAGAGTGTATGTCTACAGTCATTATGCTACACCACATCGCCCTCCACTGGATATAGAATGAACTGCAGTAAACTACATTGTAGCGTTTTACAACGCCAACTCCAGTTATTTTGATGAAAGTAGCTCAAAAGTAATGCAGGAGTCATGTAAGGCATTACAATTCAGAAACAGTAATTTTGTGATGAAACCAATTACTTTGAAATAACTTAGTGTTCTTAGAAGGCTAGGACGGATATTTGAATTTGGGAAAAACCGATTCATTCTAAGAAGATCCAAATAACTAAATTTCTCAACATTCCAAATATCAACGACCCAGGCAAAACCAAGGTAAAGGAATATAGGAAGATCAAAAACACAGTAGGTCGATGCAGTATCTCTAGATGGCACGATATGCAGCTGGTAAGGGTCGACCGATTATCGTCCAGCCTGGATTATTGAGTACGATATCAGGCCGGCATTTTGACCATCACCTAAATTAAGTAATTACACAGCGCCATTGTGGCCCACCGTCGCTCTTTTCTCTCTGTGCCGCTTGTTTCGACTCATGTGTAATGTCTCACGACAACAGTCTTTCTAATTATTGTACTATGTCACACAAGCTCTAGGATTAAGTGGAGAGCGCTGAATTCACCACAACCTGCTGCTGCTTAGTTTGGAATACTGTAAGTTTCAAATGTAATATTATTTAAAGTTAAATTAAAATAGTCGGAAAATGTTTACGTTTTTATAAACAATAAAGTTATTTAAATAAAGTTTTGTGTTGGTGTTTTCGTGTGTATTTGTTAATGTAGCTGCTATGAATAGTATTTACGTGTGCATGCTCATGTTGCAGTTAATACCTACTGTCTCATTTTCCAAGCAGAATATCACAAAAGACTTTTCGTGAAAAGAATGTGACGTAATTGTGTTCAGTGGTACAGAGTTTATTAATAAGATGAGTTATTAACCATTCAATGTCTGCTCAACTGTTTTGCAGCACTGCAGCGATAAAAGCAGCCGGTGTCGCACGGAAATGAACATTTGGCAGCGTAAGGTAGCGGGCTACACGACGAACGCTAACGCCACCATCCTGGATGACGGAATCGAGAGGAACTATCCCGATCTGGCCCAAAACTATGGGTACAAAAAAGGGCAGAGATGCGCGCACTGCATTGACTCAAGAAAATGCAGAAAGTTGTTAAAAACTTACTTTTTACTTAAAAGCACGTGATCAAACATTTCTATGGAATACATTTTCATTCAATTGGGTAAAAGTGTTTTTGCTGAGAGCCGCCACAACATCAATTCCGAGCACTTTCTCAGCGCCTTCTCTCAGCACTTGTTATTGCTGCGTAACTGGAGCAGCGGGAGAAGCTTATTTTGGCTTTATTTACACAGTTTGAATATGGTAAAACCTAATCGTGAATCCTCCTGAACTGTTTTCTGCAACGTTTATTCATGCAATCTAATCTCAACGGCTAGCGATATGTGGGCATTCAGATCAAATGCCTCTGCTAATGCCAAGAGGCGATTTCTCTTCGTTGCAAATATAATTTTATCGGCTAAACTACTGATCTCAAAGGAGCACGCTACAAACGCGAAGTGCCCGATGACACTTTTCATAATTTAGCAACAACAGGCGAGAGAAAGTTCCCACTTGGGGTGCTTTCCCTAAAAAGCATAGTTGCTAATGCATACAGTATTAGTTGCCAAACACAGTTAGCAACTATGCTTTTGGGAACACAATTCCCTGCAAGTGAGGTTTTTGACCACTTTCAGTGCAGAAACCACGCTTGCGGACACCGCCCTAAAACTTTACTTTAATATTTGCTGAAATTTAAAATATAAACTTGACGCAAACAATAAGCAGACTAATAACCTAGAATTGTTTGCAATAAGTTTTCCTGACAAAGTTTTCTTACGAACCCATTGTGCATTGCCAAAGGTCAACTGCAAACTCGTTTGCCGTGAAGCCTAAAAATTTTTGTAAGGGCACTCGAGGGATATATGCATGAACACATTTGATAGATCATGTAGCATAAGGTACCATTTTTAAACAGATGAGCACAAATTCAATAGACTCTGCTGCCGATTCGCTCTACGGCAGCATTTTCCGACAAGGCGGCATCAGAACACTGGCTTAAGATGTGTTTCGAACTCTTGATGAGCCAGGTTTAAGTCTGCACTGTTTGTACAGCGGCGAAACGCTTCCAAATTCATGTCAAGCTCTAGGCAAAATGGCTTGTTTTGGGCAAATATTTATCACAAATGGGACGGTGTTGATTGGTCTGTAAGAACAGTAATTTGGCTAATTATGCCTTTTTAGCAAGAAAGCTAGCCGCTTGTTCTGGGCCTGCTGCTGACAGTTTTTCCCGCTTCCAGTTTCCTTCGCCTGCCAGCCACGCTGCAGCATACACATCGTATTGTTGATCTTGGAGCCTACAGTAAAGCCCCTTTGTGTGTCGCCCGCTGTCGCCCCCTCTTCCTGACATCCCACCACATGCAACCTTGCTGGCAAATATCCCCCATTTTTCGGCTGACACCTTGGATTACTGCGCTGGGTTACGGGTTCGCGCACGAGGCCGATTTACTTGGTGCCTCTTTCTAAATACAACAAAGATGAGAGACAACCCAAATGGGCTCGAGCCACGATAATATGATATATATTTATTTATTTGCTTCACGGTTGTTGCCTGGCGGATTTGTTTGCTCTGTTTTCTCCTTTCTGCTTGCTTATGCCTCCAGGACCAGCTAGCCAGGCTATGACGTCAACGGCAACGCACTCACTTAATTCAACCCCACGCTACTTAATTCCAGCAACGAACAAGTGAGTGTCATCAGGACGCCCACGCTTGTCTTTAGCACTCAAATGTGACCTCCACGGCAAAACCAGTCGCTTGTCGCAAATTTTCAAAATTGGAGTTATTATGTTCATGAAAGGGCATAAATCAAGCTTCAAATGATACCTATATGGAAATGTTTCTCCTGTCACGCCAAGTGAGAAATGGAGAAATCTGCATTTGAAGTTGACTATCGCCGTAGCACTCACAGACGCTTGGTGCGGTCGCTGCCACGTTGGTATTTATTGCCAGCCTACGCTGTATCTTGAGCCACACGGATAGCCTAGCCTGCGTTAGGTTAACTGAACTCGAGACGGAGATGGATTCGGAGAAATATCTTCACGCTTAGTCAACCAGTGGATTTAGCGTGAATATTGAAGTAGAGCGTCAAAACAGAAACTTTTAACATTCTGCTGAATTGAATTCCTCACCCCAAGAAAGTCACGCTTTTTAGGATGGAAAGGGTAAGTTTTTCAGCCAAATTTATTCACAACAGTACAGTATAGACCTTCCACTGCTTCAAAACACTAAAAACAAAAAATCCAAAATTTTACGCAACATAAACGCTTGCTTTTCTCGGAAACCTCCGCTGAGACAAGTGACTGGTTTAGCCGTGGAGGGTCACAATGTGCCTCTACAAACGTTGTCGTAGAACTGAATTATGCTCTAGCTGCTCGTTAAATGCAAAAAAATTCTTAATAAGATGATGAGCATGTGAGCTGATGAGCAATCTAATGATACACCAATTCACAGAAACATCGCTCTATCGACATCGATCTACCGTTAGATCAATTTACTGATGCATCGAACTACTGATACATCAATTTACCCATACATCAATAATATAGCAAATACATCAATCTACCAATACACCAATTTACCAATACGTGGATCTACTGATACATTGATCTACCAATATACTGATCTACAGATCCAATCTAAAACACAAAAGTGTGAACAATTTTTGGGCGAAAAATATCTTTACAACTATAGCTATAGCTATTTTTTATTTTGTATTTTTTATTTCCAGCTTTCAATTTCTGCTCCTATGCATTACAACTTAATTTATTTAAAATAATCTGTATCAGTATCATGCTTTATGGCAAAGAACTGAACCAAAGTCTTAATAACAAACAATTTTGTCATTTGTATAGTATCTTATTATGATGTTATCAGCCTGGCGTCTTGCATCGTGAGAGTTTATCTTTTTTCTACTTTCTGGAAGTTGTTAAGTCGGGAGCACTTGATAAAACAACGTGATAGACTTTTCCACCACGGCTACGTCAGCTGCTTTTTTCTTGCTCCAAGGCCGCCACCTAAGGACTCAGAAGCATCACTTGCGATGTTGTAAACCACTTTGACTTTGTTTGCATGGCAAAGCGGAGGCGATGCGCAGGGATTGGTTCGGATTGCTGCAGCGACGAGGGCGGCGTGAATTTAATTGAAATCGCTCTCGCTCTGCGATAAACAACACCTGAATTAACGCTCGTTCCTGCTTTCAATACGCCTGCCGCCATCGAGACTTCAAAGCAGGCTTTTGTTGTTCCCTCATCAAGACGGGTAATAATCGAGATAAACAATGCACCATTCTCACCACTTTTCTAGTCTGCCGCCTCAGCTTCCAAAATCTGCCGGGCTGTGGAACGCGCCTCTGTTGGAGCGTAAGACGCAGAATAATCAATTAAAGGAGTGCTGAAAGGGAGCAGGCTTTGAAGCTCGAGTGTGTGTGTGTGTGTGTGCGCGGAGAGAGAGTAAACGAGAACGCGGTGTATGCAAGAAAGAATGAGAGAGTTTTAAGATGATTTTACACCAGGGCTGCGTAATACGAACTGAAATCAGTATCATGATTAACTGAAATCATTTGATGTATGATTAATACGGTTAATAACGACTAATAAATAATTATTTGGTTTATTAGTTTTTACACTTAATTTAGAAATAAAACAAAAAAGGGCAAACGGAGCGCAGGAGATATCAAAGCACTTGCTTAACAGCAGTGGGATATATACAGATATGATAAACACACTGGGAAAAGAAGCAAAATTAAAAAAAAATATGTAGCTAGGATGAGGTCTGACAAGGTTTGATTTGGTTTTACTAATTTTCGATGACTGCCCAGCCCTCCTTACAAAGCTGCCTATCTTGAGGTAGGATTAGCGCTTAATATTCACTTCCAACTTAGACCGCCACATCATCACACACACACAACACACCCACCTCATTAACCGAATCCTAATGGAAGTCTGGCCCATGGTCGTGTAAGGCAGGGTGGCACTCTGCAGTTCGGCTCGCTCATTTATTTGCGAGCGAGAGCGAGCGTGAACTCCGTGGGGAGCTGAGCTGTCCCCGAGAGCTCAGAGGAAGCCGCTCTTTGTAGTCTTCGTCTCTCCTGACTGATTTAATTCCGACTTTCAGACTCTCCCTATTAAACCCAGCTTGAGAATTGCGGCCAGGCTCTGATATTTAAGCTCCCGTGTGTGTGCGTGTGTGTATGTGTGTATATGTGTTTTTGTGCCATGCTGTTTTGGCTCTGTGTCCTCATTCATGTCTGTGTGTATCGCTTTTATTTAGTTGTGATATTAAACTAAAACCTATAAATATGCATATTTTTTCAGCCTATTTTTCCTAAACCGATACTTATGGTCATTAGATTTGCATATTTAGCCCTCAAATGGAAAAAAATATAAAAATGGAGAAAACACACTTAAATTTCATTTTTAAAATTGGCAAATGTTGTATTCCAGAAGCAAAAATACATTGGCCGATATGACCTCATATCGAAGAGTCACACCACTGGTACACCTGATATCGCCCGATAGCGACTCAAACAGCTGGATCAGGTATTTATTGGGCCGAGCCTATGGAACGCATAGTTGGTTCTGCATGGGAAGTGTTACTGGTGAAGCTGGTTTATTGTTCAACATTCGCGCTAATTCCTACATATTGATATGATAACAGAGGAACATGCAACCCAACACACTACAAACCCCCAAAAAGCACACACTCACAATCCCAAAAGTACTGTTTAATTTCCTTAACAACACCAGCTCTCACTCGCAATCTCTGTGTTCCTGAAGGTTTTAGCGCTGCAGGATTAGGGGGAGTCACTGTACCACATACAAACTGTGTTTTTTCTAAAACAAATAATTTTAAGATGTTATTTTAAAAATAAATAATTTAGCATATACATATGGGTGTGTAATTATTGCATTGTTTTAGTAGGAAAAACAGTATTTAAGTCAAGTATTTCCTTAAGCAGAACAGAATAATCTTAATCATGCATTCGGATACTAAAGCATTATTTTCTGTTTAAAAGAGAAGATTTCTATCGTATCAGCAGATATTCAAATTTACAATATCGGTATCGGTATCATATAAAAAGTGGTATCGTGCCATGTTTATTTATGTATATATATCCTTGTTTGTAGGCTTAGTAATCTAAAATTTCTCAATCTGAAGTTTTCTCAATTGAAAGAAAAACGTTTTTTCTCTGTGTCGTTTTTCTTGAGGTCCGTGAGGTACGATCAGGTGCTTATGCGTGTGGTTGATAAGAGGGTGTTAGATATAGCAGCATAGAAAATGCATGCTTATATTAGCCAAGTCTGCCCATGAGGGGGATAAGAGCACACACACACACATCTTGGTGAGGTTCTTCCACTGACTCCATAATGCCAGGATAGCTGTTAATTATAATACAACTACACCTGACCTAACCTCCACCTCAGTTAACAAGGCTGAGTTGTATGGCAAAATCTGAAACGCTTGTCTATAAACACTTTTTTTCCGATGGGGTCCAAAACAACAAAGCCACAAAAATGAGACAAACATCAGATAATTATAGTCTTAGGGAGTTAAATAAGGTGCGCTTCCCAAAAACCGCTAGCAACTAACATAGTGTTGGCTTTGGAAACGCACTCCAGGACCTTACATTACTTAAAACTAGGGCTGTCTAAAAAATCGATTCAATTACCAATATCAATTCGCTCGAAAAATACTACTTTTGACATCGATTCAAAATTTTATTCGGCCTTTTTTCTCGCAAGGCGGAATTACTGCGACCGCGCAAGGAGGGTTTTACAAAAACGTGAGACCGATTAAACCCAACCAGATAGAGCCAGGCTGAAGTTGCTCCGCTCAAATCTGGCCTAAAGGCCGATGTTTGGCAACACTTCGGTTTTAAAACAAGTTATTTTATAACCAAGCAAAACTAGTATTGACGCAAAGAAATCTCTAACTAAATCGACATCGGAATCTTAATCTAATCGTAGAATTGAATCGATCATGACTCTTGTGAATCGGAATTCCAACTTATCCAGGAAATCACCAACGACACTCAGCCCTACTTAAAACCAAAAGTCAAAGTCAAAGTAAACTTTATTGTCATTCTGGTATGTGCTGGTACAAGACGGCATGGCTCTGTTTTTAATAGCAAAGAGCAAGGAACAAAGAACAACCAGCACAGAAAAGAAAGAATATATGAACAGAATATAAAATATAAACTAGAAGTAGAAAGAGAGATATTTAGTGTATTCAGCCTACAATTATGGTCTTGGAATTGTCTTTAATTCGGGTTTCTGAAATTGCGCTTTTATTTCACATAAACCTGACACTTTCCTAGAAAGACATTTATTCTTATTAGGCTGAAGCTCACACAAATGCACCCAAAAATTGGACAAATGCAATTTGGTATTTTTCGTGTCTTTTTAGAGCAGTCAGGTTCTCAGACCCTGTTAAATGCCTCACACACATTACTACTAATAATAATACACAGAGTTATTCTATGAACTCATATTATTTCTTCTCTCCAGGCACGGAACCCATGTAGTGAAGTGGCTGCCGTGGCTAACAACAACCTCCCACTGCATTGTGGGTATCGCCACACCGTGATCGGAGGTACGCGAAGTAAATCGATAGTTGCCTCGCTGGCATTGTCTCATATGTTATGCAAACTATTTTTACTCTCTATAAATACCCTGGTAACAGAAGTAATTAGAGGTGTAACGACACAGCGGAGTTGGTTGGTGACTGGAGGCTCGCTGGTTTAAGTCCTGACTGGTAACGGCACGCTGAGGTATCATGAGCAAAGTACCGCCCCATCCCCAAACACTGCTCCTGGACACTCAGGGGTGCAACGATATTCGACGTTGTCGATAAAAGTTTATTACACAAAATAGTCACGCATTTAATTCTGATTGTCGTATAATTGTCGCCAGACGTATTTTAAACTGAGTGATCGCTCTTTCTACCTGTGCAATACTATCGCACCAATACACCACACTCTGGTGAGATTCGCTCTTGCGCACAGCATTCAGTGACAGCTAGAAGAATGGCCCTATGGCGTCACATCAACGCCAAAACTAGAGCGCGCAAAATGGTCTTGCAAAAATTTTGCGGGCGTAAATTCCAAAGTCGCGAGCGCAGATGTGAAACCTGAGAGCACAAATTAAGAATCGAGGCGCTGGGTTAGATAATATTATGCCAAGAACTGTATTTTTCCTCAATGTCTTTTTTTTCCTCTCCGAGCAAGTTAAATGTCCTCGCACACAAAGTAGATTACCGACGGCTGCTTTTTTTGGTTTTGAGTGAGATTTCTACGCGGGTTTGAAAGGGGCGGTTTGGACAGTTTAGGCGGGGTTTGGACAGTTTGGGGCGTGGGTTTTGGCAGCTTGCCTGGCGAATCCTATTGGCCGATGGCTCCTGGTTTTGGTGGATTACGAAGAAAGTTCCTAAGCAGAAAACCACAAAGATGTCGGAGAAGAGGAACGGCGACGGGTCGGCGGTTAAACGCAATTATAGTTTATCGACCTTATAATTATAATTTAATAGTTAGTCTTATACATTTAATAAGCACGCAAAACGGTAAAGTAACCAACGCCTTTGTCACTCGCTCATAAATGTTATAATGGTACGTTACCATTTTCTCAGTACCATCAGAAAACCAGGAGCCATCGTAAGGCTAGATAAGGCAAAGAAGAAACTTATTTATTAAAATATGCTTTTGAGTGAACTATCTTTCTTGTCTTTATTATTTACCACAAAATTTAAATAACCTCATACTAAATGTAAAAGCTGGTAGCTAAATCGGAGCCATTTTATAATTATGCAATTTATAATCCGATTAGTCGACTAATCGTTTTAATAGTCGATGACTAGTCCACTATCAAAATAGTCGTTAGTTGCAGCCCTACTGGGCACTGCCCGAAAGCTTCTAACTGCTCCTTCACGGTTAATTTGTACAAAAGGAAATGATTGTGATAAATTAGCATATAATATTTTTCACATCGATCAAATCGAAATTTTATCGAATTTCTAGAACTCTGCACCTCCACATTTAAAAGTCTCCATCCACAAATTTAGAAATGAGTTTCTAAAGAATACGATTAGGAACCGATTCAATTTTTGGGTCAGTGCGGTGAGAGCCGGCTCGCCTCTGACAGGACAACCACACGTTCCTCCCGACAATTCGCACTGGAGACGGAGAAACGGCACTCTCATTAATCCAGCAGGCCGCGAGCGCGCCGACATTCATGCGTTCGTAAGCAATTAATCCTGTGAAAAGGCCGGGCGATTTTAATCAGAGAGCGTTCTCGCGGCACACCACCTGCCATCTGGGGCGGCCTTTTTGTTCTGTCGCGCAGCTGCGCCGCATTCTTTGCCATTGTTAGCGCAGGTGCCCGGGCCTCGCCGTTGGCCAGCGTCGCCATTCGCCGGGGGTTTTAGCGCGCCGTCGTTCCAATCAGGCGTCCCGATAAAAACGCGGGCAGAGGATCGCTGATGCAACGCCGAGAAACAGAATTGGGGCGACTTCAAAGTGACGCTTGTGTTTTGTGAATCTTTCAGACGTACACAAGCGCCTCGTCTGCGTCTCACCTAGTTGTCTGCAGCGGCGGCTTATTAGTAGAGCTGGGCAATTCATCGAAAACGAATAGAAAACAACATTCTGATCCTTTATTCGACGCAGTCTTTTTTTGAGATTGTTGCGACCTATAATGTCTGATTTTGCGGCAGCTTTTCTAAAAAATTGTGATGAAAGTTTCAGTTTTTAGGCGTTTTGTTGCTATAAAGTTGCGAGAGCAAGTCAAAGTTGCGGAAAAGTTGCAATTTTGTCCCGCTTTATAATGATTCTTTAACAATTAATTAAATTGACGGGAACAAAACCACTATTATTTTTATTAACCATTAATCACTTAGTTATTTTTAAAGGTAAACGCGAGGTGTTTTTATCACATGCGTTTCCTGTGTCTTCTAAACGTAACAAGGAAGTGAGTTCGCTGACGTGTGGCTCAACGTTTTGCGGGAAACAACAATGATTGGTCAAAAATTGTGGAAACGTTGGGGTAATTGTTCATAATTGCACGGTAGTAATGAATTTGCGATGATTGGCTGAATTTGCGTTAATAGTTGTGATGGCAACATCACAAAATCCTGGAGGGTCTGATCAGAGTTGGAGTAAAGTTTCTAGGACAAAAACTGTAGGAGGAACAGCGGTCAGAAAAAGTGTGTGGACGATTTGTGATGGCTCACTGCAGGCACGTAAATATTACTAAAAAAGTAATATTATATTGCACATCACAGGCGAATGCTTGCAAAGTGAGAGAGTTCGTGCTGGGATTACTTTCGTTCTGTGGATATTAGAGTCAGATCCGGTGCCATGTATGTGTGTATGAGTTTGTCTATGTGTGTGTGTGTGTTTGCCTTCTCACCGTCTCACGCATAAGCTGCAGTCTCCCTCATGGCTTCCCCCAGAGGGCTGAATGAAGTCAGATATCACATCCCTCATGAACTCTTAACTCTCACGATAATCACTCTCCCCATCCGTCAGCCCCGACGCCTCCCGCTTCCCCTTCCACCTTCTCACATCTCTCACATCAGAAACGTGAGACGAAAACCTGTTTCCCCTTAACCTCGTCCTGCATTGATCTCTGACTTATCTCCCTCATCTTCCCCCTCCTCAGAGTCACAGCTCTTCTAGCACTTTATCAATATTCCACTAAGTTACTCATTTTCCTCTATGATAATGATTCCACCATCTAGTGATTTCACACAGCGCACGGCATCTTATCGACTCGTTTTTTTGCTGCCACCGTACCCAGTTTACTGATAAAGCTGGTGTAGAATCTGAATCTAATTGTTGGTTGGTTTTACAACCAGTGAGATGTCTGGAGCTGGTAAATATTAAAAGCATCTGGTTCTGAGAAATTTTATTCTAAATCTGTTTGGGTTGGATTGTGTTTAAAAGAGCATTGCTGAGGAAACTACTTTTAAACAGTATATTTTCATGCTACTAGTTACTTATGACTAAAAGTGGCTAAATTACAGCCAATCTTCTGTTTTTAGATGGTCTCCAAATTATGATTACTCAACTTGCGATTTTTCAATCTTACGACGATGATGATGATGATACATCAAAAAAAAGAATATTGTAAAAATTTCGCGTGGCAGGCAAACGTAGCAGCGAATGCGGTATGATTTGTTGGAACGCTGCTGGGACGTACAGCTGGGACGTATCAGCGATTTTCAGTTTTTTTGGTGTTTCAAAGCCCAATTTTAGTAAAAAACGCATGTGTTCCAAGTGGTGACTTCTGATAACCATGTCTCAACTTATTTTCAAGTTACGATGGGATCATTGTAACGCGTCTCCATCGTAAGTCGGGGAAGACCTGTGTGGTAGTTGTCTTAACTACAAGCTGCAGAAAATGTAAATTTACTACCGAGACTTACTAAGCTACAACGTATTTCACTGTAAAAAATAAATGACGCAATTTCAACTTTACTTTTGGGTTTCCATGGCTCTGTTTAAGAGTGACTGTGTTGAACTTTACGTATTGAAATTTTGCAAAACTAAAAAGAACTATTTATTGTGGTTCTTTCCAGTAATATATGACGTCTTACAGATACCAGTCAGATTTAACAATTTATGTAGAATACGTAAGAATATTTAACACAGCACACAGTGCACCACGACAAAATATGACCTCTGTGTTTGAGCCATCTCTGAAGAAGCAGTGGGCAGCTTGTTTGCGGACGGTACCTCAGAGTGTATGAGTACCTCAGTGTAAAACAATCTCGATATTTTATCGAGAAAAATGTGATGACGATAACGATGATAAGCTATAAAATTAGATCATACTTGTTTGTCCACTATGCGACAGCGCGTTGAGATAGACAGTATCTTTGGCCGATTACATAGCTTGGCAAAACGCCAGCCAACAGCCAATCGCGCCCAATGATGCAAATTTGCCCATAACACACAAAAAAGCCACGTGGTAAACATTAGTGGTCGCGTGCCGAGATATGCTTAACGTTAAGAGCGCTTATGTGCGCGCATGATGGCGCGTTCTCAGCGTTCTCTTGACGCATCCGTAATTACGGCGGACGCTTTGACAACAAATGTCGCGTTGGAAAAAACTAATAAAATACGAACGTTAAAGTACCAGTCGTAAGTTAGCAACAACAAGCACCGAGAAAGCGCTCTGGACTGAAGTGTTGACAGCTCTCTTTACCTGTTCTTCGGCAGCTGCAATTTTTTTGCCCTAGTTCTTAGCTCTTCAGGTAGAAATTTGTTGAAAATTATTTGTTTAATATTGTTTGATTATTTTAACTTGTTCGTTCAGTCTGTATAAGAATCCAAAAAACCCCAAAACATAAAAAAAAAAACCATATGACAATATATCGTGACAATTATCGAAATCGATCAATATGACAAAAAATATCGTGATAACGTTTTTTGTTCATATCGCCCAGCTCTACCTCAGTGGTACCTTTTACCAGTCCGCCCCTTGAACCAGCAACTGATCTCGGGTCCAACTCCTTAACCGTTACACTACCAACTGCCCCTGCCAGATTGTAGTTATAGAATAGACCTTTGTCACACTTGCTGGTTCCAGACGTTCAAATCAGTGAACCTGTGTACCATCACTTCCTGTTTACATTAGCTGTTTCAGAGGCAATGGCAAACATCTGCAGCTAACACTTTGTCAGTGAACTTTTTTATGTCTCCAAGAGCGGTAGAAAACGTCTGAAACCTGACAAATTCTGATTTAAAAACTCATAAACGTTAGTTGAAATGGCATCAATTATCGTTTTAAGTTGAAGCTAATGCAAGAAGAATGTCAACTTGACTTATTAATCAGATCATTTATTAAACTACATTAAGTAGTCATTTTAGTTAGCCACTCGTCAACACAGAAAAAGAGAGTGTTAAAGATTTGGATGAACCCAAAAATCTGCATTCATGGCGTTCCACGTTGGTGTTAGGGCTTCCACGTAGAAATCTCCAGAAAACGGACTGAAATGTGACGTGCATTGAAGTGGAAGAGAGCAGAATTGTCGCGATGAGTCATCGTTCACTCTTATCTCGTGAGAAAGCCTGAGGAAACTCTCAACCCCAAACACATGCTTCAAACTCTTATCCCATTTTGCAGGTGTGCGGTTCTTTAGAGCAACGACTCTGTTCAGACGACTGCGTCCTGATTCCTCACGACTGATACACATCGCTACAGTGCCACTCGTTTATAGACTTATCTCCTTTTCGTGGGTCTTAAAAGCTAAGTTACGCATCTAGATTACAAGACTAACTAGGGAAGTAAGGGTTCTGAAGCTCAAACCAAAAACGTGATACAAACAAGTCTGTGGTCTCGGATCACAGTTAGCGCCTCTACTGCCGACCTTCACTTCCACAACAATTCGCTTCCGTTTCCCTGAGATTAATTAAATTAGACTTATGCTGTTAAATTAAGACCAAAATACTCCAGCGTAAAAATATTTTACTGAATAAAAATTAATTAGTTATAGTTAAAAAATTTTGATTTGTTTGTTTTTGATTCAAAGGACAGCGATTCAATGTTTGCCAATTTGATACTATTTTGGTTTGGTTCAGTTCAGAAACCAGCGATTGATATGAGAATATCAGTATTCACATTTACTTCGATTCATATCAAACCACAAAAAGCAACTGAGGCCTAGTCCACGTGTGAATCAGGTGTTTTTATGACGTTCGTGGCGTCTCATGAGCGCGAACTGAGCGCCGACCGTTTTTCAGCTCATTGGAGTGAATCAGAGCGTCCACACGGGCGTTCGGTCGGCAGCGCGTTCGGATGGCGTCAAATAAACACTGCATGCAGCGTCTTCTTGGCGCCGATTTCTGCCAAAATATAGATGAATGCAAAGAAAACCTCGCTATTGCGTTTACATGCTGTTCAGTAGACGTTCTGGACGTTTTACATTTCGCCACACAGGTAAACACTTTGGACGGCCTGATTACCGCCCCCACAGGTAAACAGCGTCAAACGAATGCCAATGTAACGCCTTACTGAAGTCAGTCAAGCGCAGCTACAAAATGTTCAGAGCGCGTCCATTTATCTGAGATCCGAGATTTTTATTTCTGAGCTCAACGATACATTTAAGTAGAAACTACTTTCTCATTGTTTTCTTTTCGTATCGATGCCACGGACTTGGTGAACATTGAATCGATGTATCAGTGTAGAGTAGGGATGCACCGATTGCAATTTTCTTGGCCGATTCCGATTACCGATTTTTTTTGTAAGTGTGATCGGCCGATACCGATTTTTCTGATACCGATTTTTTCCCCAGATAACAGAAAATTAGAGCTACTGCGAGTAGTCGACGACACTGACACAAAATAATGGGTTTCAACCTTTTTAATTTAATGCGGTAGTTACTTTCCCTGTTTACTAGTTACTTTTATAATAGTAACATATAATAGTGGCAGCTCTAGAGCAAAACAAACAAAAACCTCATTTTATTTAATATAATGCTTTATTTTCATAACAAATTTTCTTTACAAATTTAAATGAATAAAATGTAACTCGTAAAATGTAACAACTCCGGTAACTCGACGTCCAAAAAGTAACGCCTACTTGGCATTGTGTATTTTGGGCAGAGGTGATTTATCAGATTTCTGAAGCCTGTATCCTCAACTGTGGAAAACGGCTGATCATCTAGTGGTCATCTTGTGATTGACTTATGCATCTGTGTTTATGTTGAACTGGGGACAGATAAGTGGGCAAGGGGAGCCATTGATTGCGTGCTTATTAAACGTGTAAGACCTAACTATTAAATTATAATTATAAGGTTGATAAACTATAACTTGTGTTTAATCTACCTGTCGCTGTTCCTCTTTCTACGTCATCTTTGGTTTTTCTGTAAAAACTGTCTGTAGTGTGCAGTCAATCACAAGACCAGGAGCCATCGGCCAATAGGATTCGCAGGCAGAAGCTGCCAAAACCCCGCCCCCAAACTGCCAAAACCCGCCCCCTTTTAACACATTGAGAGGAAATAACGCATTCGCGAGAGGAAAAATACAGTTTGCGCGCAATATTATCACAATCGCGCGACTTTGAAATTTACGTCCGCGAAATTTTTGCGGCAAGCCATTTTGCGCGCTCTAGTTTTGGCGTTGATGTGACGCCATACTCACGCACCCAAAATTCATTTCATCGCCGCACGATGTCACCCCATTCAAAGTGAATGAGAAACGCCTCCGTTGAGCGTACATGTGAACGCTGCCTGAATGCGCGCGTGGCTGTGCTGCAAGTAATACGCATGCGCAAGATCGGTGTGAAATCGGCAATACGTGTGAGTGATCGGCCGATCAGGTCAAAAATCGGCCGATTCCGATCGCTGGCCGATCAATCGGTGCATCCCTAGCGTAGAGTGATGTATCGTTACACCCCTATAACTGATACCACTGGTGCCGTTGTGGATAACAGGGACATTAACTGGTGCCACAAGTCAGGGTAAATATTTTCCCAGCCTGATTCCTGGGCGTTTGCCTCCGTGCAGCCTGACTAAATAAAGTTTAGCTCGTATTGGAGGTTTTTAAGTCTGGCCGTGAAGGATTAGCACCTTCACAAACGATTCAGTGTTTTCCCCCGAGGCTCGGGTGCGAAACATTTACCTGGTGCTCTTTTGAAAGCGGGGAAGTCGATTTGAGGTGAAAACGCTCCCTGTTGTGGGTCTGAAGGAGCCTGAGGGATTTTTTTTTCCCATCTGAGGTGTTTGGTGGGAAAGGTGGCGGGACGCTTTGATCACTGTTAAACTGTGATTTTTGCGGTCATTGGGTTCCCGACGATGAAAGAAAAAATTGAAAAACTGAAAAATGGCAGGAAAAAGGGGGAAACTTCTTTACATTTTATTATCAGAACTAAATTTGTCATTCCCACTTTTGTAGTATTTAGCTCCTGTTACACAATGTCCATTAAAGCAAAATGTAAAAAGCTGACGCTGTTCAAGTAACTTTTCGAAAGTTACCCTCAAGATCGCAACACAACGAAATGTGACACTGCACGGCAAAACCAGTCGCTTGTCGCAATGGAGGTTTCTGAGAAAAACGAGCGTTTATGTTGCGTGGGGTAACATTTTTAATTTTTTGTTTGTAGTGTTTTGAAACAGTGGAAGGTCTATACTGTACTGTTGTGAATAAATTTGGCTGAAAAACTTACCCTTTCCATCCTAAAAACGTGACTTTCTTGAGGTGAGGAATTCAATTCCAGCAGAATGTTAAAAGTTTCTGTTTTGACCGCTCTACTTCAATATTTACGCTAAATCCACTGGTTGACTAGCGTGAAGATATTTCTCCGGAATCCATCTTCGTCTCCCGAGTTCAGTTAACCTAACGCAGGTAGGCTATCCATTAGGCATATGTCAGTCATATGTCGCCCGATTCATTCGATATAGATATGGTTTTGAAGGCTGATTTATGCCCTTTCATGAAAACATAACTCAATTTTGAAAATTTGCGACAAGCGACTGCAGAGTCACGAATGAGACGTCTGCGTTTGATCCATCTGTGAAGGAGCAGTGGGCAGCTTTTTGGCACCACCCGGGGAGCAGTGCTTGGGAACGGTACCCTTTTCGTGAGTACCTCAGTGGTACCTTTACCAGACTGGGAATTGAAGCAGCGACCTTCCGATCACAACGATAATTCCCCCTTATTAATCCACTGCTGTTGAGCATTGGGGCAGTTGGTAGCGTCGCGATTAGGCCGTTCGCCCTGTGATGGGAAGGTCGCTGGTTTGAATCCCTGGACTGGTAAAAGTAGTCATGAGTACCGTTCCCGGGTGCTGCCAAACATATTTTCTGAAAATATTTGCTGACCGAAAATGTACATGGACTCATAAGTTTACTTCCTTCTCTCTTTTTTTCTGTCTCTCTTTTCTCTCTCTCTCTCGTGCTGCACCTCCCCTTGCGGCTGTGTAATCTAATGCTTGAAGTTGATTTGCTGTTGCCCTTTTCGGAGTCGCAGGTTATAGCTGGAGCTCGATGGCTCGCAGGTGTGGATTTGATTTGGAGTTTCGCTGCATCTTATCTCACATTAGCGTATTCGCTTTTCCTGCTGCACGAGATTAAATACAACCACTAACATCTGCTGCATAACTCAGTCAGGGGGCCGAGGAAGGGGGACGGGGATGGGGACGGGGCCGGGGGAGGACACCTGCAGGCCTCATCTCTCTCTCTTTCTCTCTCTTTTTCTCCCTCTATTTCTGTCTTCCTCCCTCACAAACACACACACACTGCTCTGCACGTTTGTAATTGAGTGAAATTGTTTTTGCAGAAACACTCAGCCAGGTCGCTTTGTTCCACTAGTGCGCTCGTAATTAGTTCCAAAATCGTTCTCTCCTTCTCTAGGGCTGGGCGATATGCCCTCAAGTCAGTATCACGATTAATCAAATCACTGATTTGACTTCAATTGGATTTATGAATGATTATTGGGCGTTTGTTTTTTGTTTTCATAGTTTACCTGGGTGATATGACAGAAAATCGGTATCACGATTAATCTTACTTCACTTTGGATTTATCTTTTTTTGGGGGAATTATTTATTTGATTTTTGGTCTCACATTTCATTGACAATGTCTGATGTAGGACTGGACGATATGACCTCAAATCAGTATCACGTTTACCTTGATTATGATTAATCAACAATTATTTTGTTTTTGTTTTTGACAAGGTTTGTAAGGTAAATATTTGCAAATGTTAAAGCTGTCTTAAATTTGTGATTTTAAAATAATTAAAGGACACACACACAGATGTAGTGGCAGACTGGACAATGGAGACGATGCACACGTTTTAAAATAAGTATGTTTTTAATGGAACAGTATGTGGGTAAAGTATAACACAACTTTTACCAAAAATGTCTTTCGGAATTTCAGAAATAATTGAAATAGACACTAGTTGACCTGGGCAATTATTTTTATATTAGAATACAATCAAATACAATAATTCTGAAGTTAAAAACGCACGTCATGCCACTCATTCCAGACATTACAATGCACAGTTCACTAAAAAGTGTCACTTTTCTGGCATCAATTTTCGTGCAGCTCTTAGACAAAAATATCTTTTTACAGATATATTTTTACAGATATATTTTTACGGTTTTGTTTTATTTCCGATTAAATTGCCCATCCGTCCCCCGTTCTCATTCTTTCTCTCACACTCTGGAAGCGTTCCCACTCATACAGTAATGTGAGGTTACAGTACAGATGAATAGATTTCACGGCTGATGAAGTGAGTAAAGAGCCCGGGGAAGAACGACGTGATTTCAGCTCCATCCGCCGCCGCTTCGTCTGTCACGGATTCCGGCCATCCGAGCGCAGCACTGTGTTGCTTTTCAAGAGGAGGAGAACAAACGTGGAGGGAAAGCTGCAAATGTGTACCCAACATCTCATTAAAAAGAGAGAGACGGCGTGAGGGAGGGAGAGAGGGAGGGAGAGATGACAGAAGTGCAAAGCTTTTGTTTTCCTGGTTTTTGTGGCATGCAGAGAACGTTCGCACTGTAGAATCAGAGGAACAAAAGGCTTTGATTGCAATTATAGCCCGTTTTACAAGTTTACAAGTGTTTATTTTGCTTACTTTTGAAAGCTCTGTGTGAATGTGCGTGTGTTGTGTGTGTGTTCATTTATTTAGAGGGTTGTGAGGACCTGGCTGACCCCTACTATGATTTGTCTGTTTTTTATGGCTTTGTGGGCCATGTGAAGTTAAAGATGGTGTGTGTCTGTGCAGGTATCAGGATGCTGGACGGTGATGTGACCGATGTGGTGGAGGCCAAGTCTCTGGGGATTCGGCCTGACTACATCGACATCTACAGCGCCAGCTGGGGCCCCGATGATGACGGCAAGACGGTGGACGGCCCGGGGCCCCTGGCCAAGCAGGCCTTTGAAGTGGGCATTAAAAAGGTTACAACACTTCTTGGTTTTACGCACACACACACACACAAATCTACCCTCTTTGTTGCTTACATTATGTCAAATGTATTATTGTTGTTTTTCATTCATGGACATTGTTATAAAGGCTGATACTGTGCAAAAGTGAAATTTTTGATGGATAGATAGATAGATCAATAGATAGATCAATAGATCGATAGATAGAGAGACAGACATATAGATAGACAGACAGACAGACAGACAGATGGATTTGTGCATATGTTCATGTCTGTGTGTGTGTGTGCGTGTAAAGGGCCGTAAGGGTCTGGGCTCCATCTTCGTGTGGGCATCTGGTAACGGGGGTCGTCAGGGTGACCACTGCTCATGTGACGGCTACACCAACAGCATCTACACCATCTCGGTCAGCAGCAGCGCTGAGAACGGCAACAAGCCCTGGTACCTGGAGGTCTGCTCCTCCACCCTCGCCACCACCTACAGCAGCGGAGAGTTCTACGACCGAAAAATAGTTAAGTAGCGACGCCCCCGCTCCGCTCAAAACACTCTCAATCGGGGCCGACCGATCAGCGCAACGGTTAGGGAGTTGACCCTGTGATCGGAGGGTCGCTGGTTCAAGTCCCGGCCCGGTAAAGGTACCACTGAGGTACTCATGTATGGAGGACTAAACATGACGTAATTATAAATAAATAAATGTGTGAATAAATAAGTAAATATAGAAATAAATAAATACAGTATGCCCTGGAAAATTGCTAAATGTATTCCTACTTTTGTTTATTAACATATTTCAAGATTTATTTATTTCTGAATTTCCACATTTCTTCATTTATTTATTTTTGTGTTGTCACATTTCTTTATTTATCTATTTTAGATTTTCCACATTTTTACATATATTTATTTCTGCATTTCCACATTTCTACAGGTATTTATTTGTCTCTGTATGCTGATAAGGTAGGCGGTCCCAGCCTTAGTCGAAACCGTGATTGGTTAATTGAAGTGAGATTGTTTCGACTCAACTAGTAATGCCTGTGCTTGTAATGACTGCTGTCTGGTAACTATGGCGTATTTTTTAATGAGTTATCGCTGTCTGAGTTATAATGTCTCGCTGTGCTGGCATGAGACGGCGGAGTTGAACTTGGTGGGTTAACGGCATCCTGAGCTGCACAAAAAATGTTTTGAACACATTATCCTTAAGATTTTTGAGGTTTAAATTGCCGTATAAATAAAATACAATTTTACTGATGACAATGGTTATTTGACATATGCGAACACAAGAAACGTACTGTTTTCCAGCTGATCAGCTAAATCCCGCAGAACATGTGCTAACGGTCTCCCGCTGGCAGCCATTTGTATAGTTAGTTTCAGATGATTTTAACTAACAAGCATCACACTAATTAGATCGATTGCTTCTGTATGAGGCGCCCTGCGGCCCAATCACGGTTTCGACTAAGGCTGGGAGCGCCTACCTTATCAGCATACAGAGACAAATAAATACATGTAGAAATGTGGAAATACAGAAATAAATATATGTAAAAATGTGGAAAATCTAAAATAGATAAATAAAGAAATGTGACAACACAAAAATAAATAAATGAAGAAATGTGGAAATTCAGAAATAAATAAATCTTGAAATATGTTAATAAACAAAAGTAGGAATACATTTAGCAATTTTCCAGGGCATATTGTATTTATTTATTTCTATATTTACTTATTTATTCACACATTTATTTATTTATAATTATGTCATGTTTAGTCCCCCATACTCATGAGTACCGGGCCCAAACACTGCTCCCCGGGCACTGATAGAGCTGCCCGCTGCTCCTTTACCTCTGCATTTAACCCATCCGTGAAGGAGCAGTGGGCAGCTAATAAGCACCCAGGGAGCAGTGCTTGGGGACGGTACCTTGCTCATGAGTGCCTCAGTGGTAACTTTGCCAGCCCTGGTTTCGAACCTGCGACCTTCTGATTACGGGGCGAACACCCTGCCCCAATTTGTGTTGCGATCGCAACATCGTGCAATCCTGGAGGGTCTGATATTTGGTATTGATGCACCGTGTGCTGTGCTGTGCTGTGTTCACGATGACCAAATTTAGTTATCATTAAATCTAGGGTTAACCAAAACAAGTTTCAACATTCGAGACGAGTTGCTTAAGTCTATTTTTAATTACTCCCGTTACACTGTCATTTTTAACTGTGGTGAAACATCACCACTTCCACTTCAGTCTGGCACGGCAATTTTTTTTTTCTTTTTTGCACATACTGACGGGCCGTCAACAGTAAGGAATATCTTCAGTAAAGTCTTCGCTGCTATCACCCACCTTCGTGGCTGCCGCTGATATACGTTATTATGAGGTTTAGAACAGCACCATGTGATGAGTGTAAATCGTGTTGTTATTTTATATGTGTTTCATTAACATTTCCCAGTTTCCACTCGCCTGAAATTCCCTATGGGAAAGCGTAAGGGAATAAAATCCCAGTGCTTAGTGGCAGGAACGGCAGGTTCTCCATATTCAGTGTTAGGAAGGTTACTTTTAAAATGTATTCCACTACAGATTACAGAATACATGCCCCAAAATGTAGTTCATAACGTATTCCGTTAAGTTACTCAATGTGAGTAACGTATTCTGAATACTTTGGATTACTTCATATATTGTCATGCTTTTTGCAACTACATGAATGTAGCAATCACATCCTGCAAATTCTTGTTTGTTTTTCTCTACCAATTGGCTGTTAAGCCCAAATCTCCCTGAACAGACAATATATTTACTGTAGAGGAGCAAAGACGAAATTTCCGAGTAAGAAATGCATTCCTGCCCGGGCACTGCTGGCTCTGTTGTGCTGGCTCCGGGTCCATTGTGTAACTGACGCCACCAACATTAACAGGACGCTTACATTAGAGCCTCTTATTGCGTGTTTTGTTCGGGTTTCCGGCAATGCGTGGAATTACCAAAATTAGAGAGGGGATACAGAGGGGATAGCCTCACATATGAAACAGGAAAAGACCGCCGTGTAATCCATTTATTTCAACAAAGTAACTGTATTCCAATTATCACCTATTTAAACGGTAACTATAACGGAATACAGTTACTCATATTGTGTATTCTAAATACATAACGCTGGTACATGTATTCCGTTACTCCCCAGCACTGTCTATATTCCTTCAAATAATTATTACCGTGCTATTTTTAAACCCTGTAAACATCCAAATTTGACGATATCAATGAAAAAACAATGATTAGGACCCGAGAGAGTCTGTGGCAGCAGCAGCAGCGGCAGCCGGAAATAAATCTTTAACAATGCTGTTCCAGTATAAATAAAATAGTTAAGCCACACGTTTGAAACCTCAGTCGAGGGTAATGTCACTGATGAGAGAAACATAATTTAAAAGCATCAGCTTCAATGTTTGATTCGATGTTTGTTCATAATACCAAATTGATTTGGAGTTGATGATGTGGATACTGCAACAGTGAACATTTGCTTCCCCAAACCTCACCATATATTTACAACGGCAAACTCGGCTTTGTGTCGTCATCTGTGTTCACGTTCGTGTTCATGTGCAGAACGGGGGTGCGTTTTCCGAAAGCATAGTTGCTAATGTATTTCTAACTACTTTAGCAACACTGTGTTTGTTGCTAATGTATTGTGTTAGTTGCTAACGTACACTATGTTAGTAGCTAACCATCAGCTGTCCCTGCTCTCTCCTCCCCTCTCTCTCTCTCTCTCTCTCTCTCCTCCGTCTCATCCCTTTTTCTACTCACCAGCTTCATTACAGCACTAACATATCAGAGATGCTTCACACACTCTGTTTGCTTTATCTCTTTCCTCAAACATCCACCAGCGATTTGACACGGCCATGAAGAGTAAATATTGGTTCTGGCTCATGTCACAAAAGTTAAGAACTGAGACATATTTGCTTCTGTGTTGCCCGCTGCAAACATCTGACTTTTCTCAGGAAGGCAGTTCCACCTTTTTGCATTCTTAAATGATGAAAATGAAGAAAAATCACTTCTTATTAGAACATTGTTTATTTTGGAATGCAAAATCCTTCAGCCAATTTTTGCTGTTACTGAGCAAAATGATGTGTCAGAACAAATTAAGTCTACGTTTAACCTTACAGTCATCCCTGTAAACAAATATTTGTTTTAACAGCCTTTACACAACAGTCTGGTTTACAGTATGTTACTGTATTTGCAAAGAAACCACTTGAGAACACTGTAGATTTGCTGAATTTTTTGAAACAGGTACAGTATGTTACTGTTATAAAATAACTGTCTGGAAATAACTGTAAACTGTTTTATTCTCCCCAAAACGCCAACTAACACTAACTGATAGCTCTGGAAAACTGCTCTTTCTGTGTCTTTCTGATGTTACAATGATTTCAACCGACTCATCCTCGCTCGCTTTGTTAAACAAACCGGTGTGAACGTGCTGAGCTTGGGTTTCTCTCTCTCTCTTTCTGTTTCACATGCACACACCAACATACACGCACTTTATGTGCTCGCGGCTCGCCAACAGCGCTCTCGGTGGGTGTTCCGCTATTCCCTTGGAGGGGAAAAAAGTGAAATCGCTCCCAGACGAGCTTGACAGAGCGTGACCTAAAATATCAGATCAGCGTTCCAGCCAAGAGAAGAGAGTTGACGCCAGAAACCTGCACACTTAATTTCTTCATTGTTTATAATGAGATTACAGCACGTACTACATGCTGGATGATGTTGCAGATTTGAATTGAAGGCAGTTGGAATTCTTAGTCAAAATTCTTGAAGATGTTTCACCTCTCATACGAAAACTTTGATTGTAAATATTTTCGTTAATTTCATCTGAGATCGGCTGTGAAACGGGGGGAGTTGGTGGCGTAATGTTTAGGGAGTTGGTGTAACATGATCAGAAGGTTGTCATTTCTAGTGCCGGACCGGTAAAGGTACCACTGAGATACTTATGAGCGAGGTACCGTCTCCAAGCAATGCTCCTTCACTGATGGGTCAAATGCAGAGCTCACATTTTGTTGTGGTCCATTGTGTGCTGTGTTCACAATGACAGCCCGCATCAGATTTTTAGAACTTTTGCAGTCTTAAGGAATTTTTCAATAAGAAGTGCAGTTTTCTTTGATTCAAGCCCTTAATATTGCCGTGTCCTGGACGAGTGAGAGGCTGCTACAGGCTGGATGTTACTTGTAAAATCCCTGAAGCACATTAAATTTACCTGTTAGAAGAAGCTAATTTAACTTAATTAACTTCAAAGCTGTTGATAGAACTGTTGATAGAATTACCTCTCCAACACTGGACATTTTACTCGCCCGGGAAATCACCTTTAGATCAAGCTGCCTTCACGTAATGTTGCCCCTATAGGACAAAACTGACAGCTTCTTTCCTGCAGGGATATAAAGTGCAAGTTTCATCACTATGATATTATATCGATTCAGAGGACAGCGATTCAATGTCTGTCGATATCACGAAGTCGGCCACGATATGATGTCGATTAATAAGGGAAGTTACAATAATACGTTGACTTTTCCGTCATCTCTAACTCACTAGCCTGTGATGATACCCATCTTGTCCTTTATAAAATTGGCAAATTTAGTCTAAATGCGTCATTATACAGGATATTATTTGAAAGGCAATATATTCATTTTGTAACCAAAAGCTTTATTTTGATGAAGTTAATTCCTAATAAATTATCCATTTAAGACCAACGGTATGTGTAATATTTGTAACGTTTGGTTCAAGTCCTGGACGGATAAAGGTACCACTGAGGTACTCATGAGCAAGGTACCATCCCCAAACACTGCTCCCCACAGCACACAGAGCACCACAACGAAATGTGATCTCCACATTTGATCCATCCACAAAGGAGAAGTGGCCAGGTAGAAGTTCTTGGGGACAGTACCTTGCTCATGAGTACCTCAGTGGTACCAATCCGAAACTTGAACCAGAGATCACCCTTACTCTACCGACTGCACCGTTGGAATAACCTCGCGTATTTCTAGACCTCACTGGCATTGTAATTTCATCCGGAAAAAAGCTCAAAGGGACGCTTTGCCCAAAGATGCCAGGGTGCTTTATGATGAATGAAAGCTCACAGGGACTTTGTGAAACTCATGATAAAGGTCCCCATGACTTTTCATTATTTGTTTGTAATAAATGGACAGTACAGGCTTTTTCGGGCAAGACTGCTGGGTACAGGGCTGTGCCCGCTGTGCCATGTCATCTCTGATGTATGTGCTGTTTGCCTTCCCGTGCCAGGTGACCACCGACCTGCGTCAACGCTGCACCGACGGACACACCGGCACCTCCGTATCCGCTCCCATGGTGGCCGGCGTCATCGCTCTCGCTCTGGAGGCCAAGTTAGTTCACTTTTCTCTATTTCTCTTCCTCTCTCACCCCTTTTGCTCTCATTCTCACTATCCGTCTCTTATTAACGGGGTTGTCAGGGATCTGGTCAGGATGTGACGAGAAAGGTTGCCGTTAGCAGTGGATGGTTAGCCCAAACGCGGAGTAAGATGCGAACAGGTAGGCGAACCACGCAAGTTCTAACACGAAGAGTAAGGACTCCCACCGGAATCCGTGTTCTATCGGATACACTTTCAATCGAGGAGATACCCAAATAATTGGAGTACTCACAGCTGAAGCTGATCGAAATCAGAGTTGGGCTGGTGACTCAATGACTGAGCGGTGAGCTGCGAGAAAAAGCCTCTTTTTATACTTCCCGATCGCGCCGACTACTTCCGGGTCCTCATGCCGGTCACGTGATCAGAGTGCGTGTGACAGGGGTACCTTGGTACTCGACCACAATGCATTCTGGAAGGATGTTTAACTGATATATTTTGATGTAGGCTGACGTGTCGTTACACCCCTAAATATTATTTCTATTAAGACAAGCACATGCTATTTTATTCCTTTTGTCGTCCTCGCTCAGTCTCTCGCTCCCTTATTCCCTCTCTCCTTTTCTTTTTCTTCGTCTCAATCTCTATATCGAACTCTTCATCACTCTTTCTGCTTCCGTTTCTCTCCCCTTTTCCTCTCTCTCCATTCCCCCATCTCTTTCTCCTCCTTTCATCCACTCTGTCTCTTTTCCCTCTGCGCTCTATAATTAGAACCGTTTGACATCGCTCTGTCACGGGTGTCAACCAGACACAGAGCAGGTCATGAATTCTAAACAGACCTCGATTTCGTGGCCGTTTTTTTTCCCCCAGCGTTTTTCTTTCCGGTTTTGTGAAAAATGGAGAGATGATTCCTGGAAGAAGCGTATTTGTACATGATTGCAGGAACGTAGCAGACCCCCCTCTGAGCGATAGGATAAAAGCCTTTTAACGAGCTGCCTTTTTCACAAGCGGAATTTCATGGCTGCTTTTTAACATCAGTGGCTTTGGTGTTATGTTGATAACTGTTTGATTCTAATTGTGATTTAAGGCCTCTTTGTTCTCTCCGTTATTTCTTCTTCTTCTTCACTCTTTTTGTGCCTTTAGCTCCTTCCACAGATTTTGTCATAGGTTCATGGCTTAAATTTTAAAACATTAAGGAGATCCAGATTATGGCATTTCTTGTAAATAACTGTAAACCTCTTTTTCAGGTCAAAATAAATTAAATTCCCTATTTTTTTAACATTAAGGCCGTCACTCCATATATTGGCCTCAAAAGGGTATCATCTTTAAGGTTGTCATTCCCTATTTTGACCACAAGGGGCGTCTCCATTAAGGTTGTCATTCCCTATTTTGACCACAAGGGGCGTCTCCATTAAGGTTGTCATTCCCTATTTTGACCACAAGGGGAATCTCTATTAAGGTTATCATTGCCTATTATGACCACAAGGGGCGTCTCCATTAAGAAGAACTGATTGATGTTTTCATTTTGGATCGATGCCATGGGTTCACTGATCATTGAATCGGTGTATCGATGTTGACCAATGTATCGCGACACCCGAATTATTATTTCTAATAAGGAAAACACATGCTACTTTGTTCCTTATAGCATTTAAGCACTATTTGCAAGCCTCCATTAGAGAGGACGGTGGGATTGCAGCATTTATTTTTTCCTTCTTCATGTCTACGATTTTGTATTCTGGGTTTGGCGCCCTTCTTGGAAACAAGTACAGCTCCAATTCTCTGTTGCCATCTTTTATTAATCCTTGGCGCCAAGCGTTCCGAAGAATTCTCTATTGGGTAAGACTCGTTTTGACTTTCTTTTATGCGTTCGGCAGCGACCCTCTCTGTGGAATTGCGCAACAGCGCGGCCTGAAATAGGGCGCAAGTGCCAGAGAGGAGCGCTGCATCTCCCCCAGTTTTTGCCCCCAGTTTTTGCCTTTATTATGATTTTGCGCCCAATAAAACAGCGTTTGCACAGTTACTTCTGTACTCATTACAAAAAGGACCCCCTGCTCTATTCATCATTTAAGTGGGAACCTTGCCATTCAGATTGTTTTTGCCAAGACACCACGTTGTTTGAAATAATATCCATAAGGCCGTCAAAGGTTTTAGCACACCACAGGTTTTATACCATATTGCCATTTATTTCAGAGGTATTCAAAGGTTGAACATGTGGTAAATTTATTTGTCAGCAAAGAATATTGAGTGCATTTTTAGCTAATATTTATCACATAACGTGTGCGTGCACTATTAACGAAGTATAGTGGAAGTACAGCTTATGAGATCTGGACAAGTTTGGCTTATTTGGTCTTTGGAGACCATGAAAAATTACCAACTGATGTCTGAAACTGGAATGAATAACAAAATGTTGTGTTGTGAGGCAGGCGAGATGGCAATATTTAGATTTTTTGAGCAGCATGAATAATGTAATTTGTTCCTATGCAGATTATATAACAGTCTGTCAATCTAAGCAGTTATTTAAACAAAGTCAACAAAAAGCTGCAACGTAATAATATCTAACATGGTTCTGGAAAAGCAGGATGCTCAGCCTAAACTTTTCCAGCTACAACATCAACATCTAATATTGCAACCCTTTTCCATGACCAGCCCATCCCTTTTGTAATTGTGATCTGATTTTACGACCACATGTGGGCATTGAAATCTAATAAAAGTGTGATGGATGAAGTATATTCTCCGGCAAATTTAGATTCAGATCAATATTTATTATTTTAACATATTTATAGCTCTGCAATCGCATGCCGTGTCCATTCAGATGCTAGTTTTAATGAGAGAGGATTTATGGAATGGAAACTTAAAGTCAATGTTTCTCTGAGTCTTGTAATTGATTCTTAAGCAGCTCAAATGCTGTAAAATCTGAATCTAAAGTCTGCTAGAATAGCATTTTAACACAGGTGTATATATGATTAAGATGTGATTATTTTTCATTTGTTATTTTTTCATGGTTTGATGGACCACTTCACTAATTACTTTGCTTCTGGAAAAAAGCATTTTTGTACATGTTCTAGTTAATAACCACGAGAAACAGCACAGTTCTCATTAATGGTAGCTCCCCCAGTGGCCAAAAGTGAGAATGACAACCTTAATGACAGCTCCCCCAGTGGCCATAAGAGGAAATGACAGCCTTCAGCAGCCAAAAGTGGGAATGGAAATTCTTCTTCTTCTGAAATTCTTTCAGCCCACTAATAACCTGGAGGGATGTGCAGCATCTTTTGGTAAAGACCTCGAGACCTGTGCACCTGAAAGCCAGTGACTGGAAAACCAATGCCGCTGGACACAAAGGTAGAGCTGGTTCTGCTTATTTGAAATAAAAAAAACCTGCTCTAAATTGATGTTTTATTTGATGTGTGTGTATATGTGTGTTCGACCCCTAGTTAGTCACCTGTATGGCTTTGGTTTGGTGGATGCTGAAGCGATGGTGGTGGAGGCCAAGAGATGGCGCAGCGTTCCTCCTCAACACACCTGCACCAAGACGTCAGACCGCAGAACCAGGTATGTGTCTCGCTTAGGGCTGGCCGATATCACCTCGATTCAATATCACAATTAATTGAACTTTTTACCTCAATTAGAATTTTTGAAAAGTTGTTTTATTTAGTTTTTTTAAGTTCACTGACAAGGCACGTACTGTAAATTTGCTCAACTACACTAGCAATAAGAGCATTACTTTGTGACTTTAAAATAACTGAAGGAAACATATCTTCTGGTTTAATAAAAATAGACATCCGTGACTGACTTTCTTGGCAAAAGACGTTGCCAATTGATGTTTTAATTTTGGGTTAAAGCTATGGGTTTTTAGATTATTTAATTCATTCATTCATTCATTCATTATCAGAACCTCTTAATTTCTGTTGGGGTCACGGGGACCGGAGCCTATCCTGGGACTGCGGGTGTGAGGCGGAGATGAACCTGGCTGTGGGACTGGAACGGTGCTTAGCATTTAGCCATGTAACGGAGCTGCTATATGGCAGGAGTGTTTCTGTTGTGTTGTCATTTTTTGGTTTGATAAACAACAACCAGAGTTCTACTCACAATACAGGTGTTTACTTGATATTATTCCGGATGCACATCCATTGCATTTGTTATGAGTCGTGGCACAGGGGATTATGGGAAATGTAGTTCTCTCCCAGACAGAGAGAATATATTGAGATATTTATTGTGTATCACGATATACTGTAGCTTAAAAATATCGCAATATTATTTTTAGGCCATATCGCCCAGCCCCAGACAAATGCTAAAAAGCATATTCATTTTATAAATATCCACTGTAGTTCCACCGTAATAATTCCTGGTAAGAGACTTTTCACCAACCTCCAGTAATATTTTTGATTAATATTTATTATTTTTATCCATTATAAGGAACTTCCCAAAATGAGTCACAATCGACTGACACTATACTTTTAAACACTTTAACAAGTGGATGAACCTTTGAAGGAAAGACTGATGTCTCTTGCTGCGTTCTTTCCACACATATATTTCCGTTTTTATGTCAGCCTCCCAGATGTCTTGTCTTGAATTCTAAAAAGACAAAATAGCCCCGATCTGTCACGCAGCTGACCGACTTGAGACAAAGCCAAAAGCATCAGAGTTAAGTGCCTGTTGTACACGGAAACTGACAAATGGTGCAGTTGTTGGTAGACAAGACAAGACAAACAACGTGACAAAGAGCGATGGAGTTTCCTTATGGGAAAGGTCTGAGCGCTTGCTGATGCACTGCAGTTTTTCGTCCCGTCCGACTCTTTTGCTTGTACACAACATTTGTCGACTTGTAATTTGGGTCAGAGGTCCATCTACTACATCCATGTGTTTCAGCGAAAGCGTCATAGTAACATTTGTGGGTGAAGTGTTTCTTCGACGAGGCCGTAAACAGAAGAGGCAGAAAACTAATGGGAAGTGGCCTGATTCACAAATATTTTCTACGGTAGTTGACTGAGGACGTACATTCATTAATTTATTATCTAAAGCACTCTGGGGTCGCGGGGTGGAGCGGAGGCGCAACTGAAACTGCAGGCGCAAGGTGGGGACAAATCCTGGGCAGGCGCCAACTCACCGCAGGGCACACACCTTACAGGTCCAATATAGAGTCGCCAATTAATCTATAGTGCATGCTTTTGGACTGTATTAGGAAACCGGAGCACCCGAAAGAAACCCACGTGAACACGGGAAGAGCATGCAAACTCCACACAGAAAGACCCAACTGCCGACCCGTTATCGAACCCAGGACCTCCTCGCTGTGAGACAGCAGCGCTAATGATGTATTTCGGCCCTACATCCGACCCGTTATCAAACTCAGGACCTTCTTGCTGTGAGGCAGCTGTGCTAATGATGTATTTCGTCCCAACGGCCGACCCAAGGATCGAACCCAGGACCTTCTCGCTGTGAGGCGGCAGCGCTAACCCTGCGCCACACTGCCACCCCATTCTTCTGCAGACCGGACGTAATGAAGGTCGTTTTCTTGAGAGATTTTTTTTCTGAGAATTGTGAGAAATTGTGACAGTTCTCATGGCAAACTAAGAAACCAAGCAAGTCGTTTTGTGATCTCGAGATAATGCCTTTCGTTATTTCAAATTGACTTTTGTTATGTCGAGATCTCAAGAATAATAAACTACGGTCTTGAAGTAAGGAAAGTTTTTAAAATTGCGTAAAATTTTCACCCAAGTTATCTCTTACGAAAAATGATTAAACTCAAACAAATTCCGTAAAAACCCTAAATATTTTTTTATCTTGATTAGAAATAACTAACAGCGACTTAGTTTTCTTTAGGGTTGCACCGGATATCAGCCCGATAACGACTCAAATAGCTGGGTCGAATATCGGTGGCATGGAGCCGATCTATGGGGCTGATCTGTAAATTGTAGGTTTTCTATGTTTGCGTGTGCGTGCGTCCTGCTTCCTACATATAGAACAAGAGCAGAACAAGCAGCGCAACAAACTACAACCCAAAAAGCAATTATACGCAATTAACCTTATTTTTCTTCATAGAGCTAGGCCATAGAATATCTCTACATAATATAAACTCTGCAATTCAATGAAACAGACACTGCCGGCCGATACCCAAAACCCAAGTATCTGCATCGGTTTTAGAAGTGAAAAGTTGCATGGGTGCATCCCTAGTTTTCTTGTGATTTTGAGAAAAGAAAACAACTTTTATTATTTTAAGATCACGGTTAAGTATTCTCATGATCTGGTTGTTTTCTCGAAATTGCGTCTATGTTCTCTAACATAGACGCAATGTTCTCAAATAAAGTGAAGGCATTGAAATAGGTAATATTATAACTCAGTAAGTTCAAAATCCAATACAAATGTGTGTAAGAGCGCTCTGTTCTCACCTAGAAACAAACCTCAAACAAGAAAACACTGGTGAATGTCTGAATCTTTGTAAAAACCTGCATAAGTAGAAATTTCCTCTTAAGAAGCCTTGGTGAGTGAGGCCCAACCCCGGCACCTGGCACGCTTGCGGTCACTGCGGGATTTTGATGAAGTTAAGAAGAGAAACCCCAGCGCAGGGCCCCAACTGTTTTTGTTGTTTCCAAATTGGCTTTTTTCGTATGCTCCGAGTGGCCTGATATGAACCGGAACATCTCCACAGGGCAGATTTGAGCACTGATACTGGCGTTATAAGGGATTTTTTCCCGTCTCTTTCATACTGGGGATCTCAGAGGATGTGCTGTCACCACATTGTGAAGCGGCTTGACGCGTTCGGCTGTCGAGAGCTGATATCAAGCAGAATGACCTTAAAAGACTTTTTCCATAACTTACATTGGCCTTTGTCAGCAGAATCCTGCAGATGTATTTTATATGTACAGAATATATATGTATGTATATGTATATACATACTGTACATAGTACATACTAGGTCTGGGTAATATGATATGACATCAAATCAGTATTATATTGATTTAATTTTACCTCAGTTACAATTATTGAACAGTTATTTTGAAATATTTTTTTTTGGTGGGGGGAGTTTTCTCACTTATTTTGTTTGTTTTATAGTTCACACAACACTAGGTTTGTACTACACATATGCTCAACTAGTAAAGCCGGGATATTTTTAATATTAAGTGACTGCACATATCTTTGTCTTAAAATAATCGACCTCTCAGGATTTCGCGACACTGCGATCGCAACTATTAACGCTAATTCATCCAGTCCCTGCAAATTCATCGCAACCTTGCAATGTTGTCCAGTTACTGCAACTTTTCCACAGTTTTTTGACCAATCATTGGCATTTCCCGCAAAACATTGGGGCATACGGCAGCGAATTCACTTCCTTGTTACGTTTGGAAGACACAAGAAAAGTGTGATAAAAATACCTCTGATTTACTTTCAAAAATAACTAAGTGGTTAAAGGTTAACACAAATAATAGTGGTTGTGTCAGTAGGTCAGTCATTATCTGAACCGCTTAATCTCTATCAGGGTAGCGGCGGGGACCGGAGCTTAAACACCGCAATTTTTTAGAAAAGCTGCCGCAAAATCAGACATTTTAGGCTACAACAATCTCAAAAATGGCCCTCGAAATCCTGGATAAAATATAAATGTATACTGACGTAATGCCTCACCTTACCAGTATACAGTATGTAAGAGGGTTACTAGCCAATGAATTCAACATACGTCAGAACCTCTAATCATGTCCATGATGATTATTTTGATTATTTTTAAAATTATGGTAATATATTTAAAAAATAATAATTTTGTCACAAAAATACAGTATGTGCAATGTCTTCCAATATAAAAATATCCCATAATATAAAAAATATTCCATCTTGTCCCAGCATAAATATAAAACGTTGTTCGTTTGAACCTGGCGGGTATAAGGGTGAATAAGATATTAGAAAAGTAGAAAAGATGCCAAAACCACAGCAGGATGACCGGTCAGAGGCTAACAGTCAATCTGCCGGTTACTGGTGTTGAAATTAATCACATGATCCATGCATTGCGATACAGACATGGACGATTCTGCATTGATGCACTGGCAGACCATAATCGATTGTGTCTGGGGTTTTCAACCAGCTGTCCGCTGCCCCCTAGATGCAGACATATAAAAAGTAAAAATACCCAACACACATAGACTACTTAGGCAGAGTGGTGGTCCCTGGGACAGATCCAGTTGAAAAGCCCTTGATTACTGTATATCATAATAACATTGCTGGGTGATTTTTAGGCTACGGCATAAAAATTCTAGTTAAAACAAACATCCCGGGAGTAACTATGGCTGCCCGATCTGTGGCCAATTTGAAGTAATGTAGAATAATTGCTGGGAAGCTTTATGATACATTGAGAAGTCGTATCAAAACAAATCATTGACCTGTTAATCGTAATGAAATCGACTCGTGAGACCAGTGAAGGGTCACACGTCTACTGGCTGTAGGTTTGTTTTCTATTAGAGCGTTTCGTACGTCTGAGTCCAAGAAAAACACAAAGGATGGTTCGAGTCCAGCATTGGCAATCGTTCCCCTCGTAGTGCCAATACAAAACAACAACTGTGCACATAATCGAAGCCGTTTGTTCCTTTATCTTGTTTTATTAGGGGTGTAACAAATGAATTTTTCAGCTTTGTGGGGAAGGAACAGTTATGCAGAAGAACAGTAAACACTTACGCAAGAAAAAGTGCAGACATTCTCAATACAAAATCGTTGGCTCATTATGGGGCCTCAGAAAGCTAGCAGGGCTAAAAATAATCACAGCTCAATAAATAAATATATACATTTATTTAAATAATAAATAGTTTAGTAAAGACGTGAACATTTTGCTGTTGAGGGTGCTGTGCAAACTTGCCAGTGTTTCTTTAGTTTTTTTTTTTTTTCAATAAATTGTAAGTAAATCAAACTGACCTGGAAAAGTGAAATAGACAGAATTTGTTACTCATTCGTTCTGGAGCAAAGAAATCAAATGAGCAAAACACGTTCCTCCTTGTATTCGTTCATTATCAGAAAGCAGCACGGCTTCAAATTCTGCAAGAAGGATTTGTTATTCTTGAAATTTACTTCTGCATTTCTTGCATTCTCTTGTTCTTTCTTTGGTTTTCAATACAGTAATGGCCTAAAAATATGCCATTCATGAGGCAAGTCTGAAAAAGTTTAGAACCAGCCCTCCAACGTATAAGAAATTTGTCTCTTGGGTCGGCTGGAACAAACTACATTTCTGACAGTTTTCTTTGACTTTTCCTTCTTTAATTGCAGAATGCACTTTCTCTTAACGCTTGTAATATATACCGATCAGCCATAACATTATGCCTTATAAACCACATGGATATATATACATGGCATGTATATATATGTATATATACACTACCAGTCAAAAGTTTGGACACACCTTCCCATTCAATGTTTTATTCTTTATTATCATGACTATTGACATTGTAGGTTCTCACTGAAGGCACTATGAATGAACACATATGGAATTATGTAGTAAACAAAAAGTGTGAAATAACCCAGAACATGTTTTATATCTTAGATTCTTGATAATAACCAGCCTTTGCTTTGATCACTGCTTTGCACACTCTTGGCATTCTCTCGATGAGCTTCATGAGGTAGTCACCTGAAATGGTTTTCCAACAGTCTTGAAGGAGTTCCCAGAGACGCTGAGCACTTGTTGGCCCTTTTGCCTTCACTCTGTGGTCCATCTCATCCCAAACCATCTCGATTGGGTTTGGTCAGGTGACCGTGGAGGCCAGGCCATGTGGCGCAGCACTCCATCACTCTCCTTCTTGGTCAAATAGCCCTTACACAGTTCATTCATAGTTTTGATGCCTTCAGTGAGAATCTACAATGTAAATAGTAATGGAAATGAAGAGAAAACATTGAATGAATGAAATCCTTTGACTGGTAGCGTGTATTTAGCATATATGTTTTATATGTACATAATAAATTATACCAGTCATAACATTATAGCTTAAAAAGAGTAATATTGAGGTGGTGTAGCTTATGCTTGACCATTTTGTTGGCTTCCAACTAGGTCTGGGCAATATATTGGGTGCCAAAATATGAACAATAATTTTTAAATATTTAAAATATGAGAGTTGCAATATATTAATAGGTTTTACCAAAACCATGTTGTAGTATGTCATTTCCAGAGAATTGGTTGCATCCTAAACACACTCCTCATTGTGACAAAATCCCACCTCCTATTCAGCATCTTTAAAGCCAGAAGCAGAATTCTTACACAAAATTCTTCTTGCAATAGTTTATTTACTCACAAAACACAGCCTAAAAAGAGCAGTTGGTAGCGGAGCGGTTACAGAGCTGGCCCCCATCATCAGAAGGTCGCTGGTTCAAATCCCGGACGGGTAAAAGGTACCACTGAGGTACTCATGAGCAAGGTACCATCCTCAAGCAATGCTCCCAGGGTGCTCCCAAAAAACGCTGCTCACTGTTCCTTCACGGATGGGTCAGATGCAGAGCTCACATTTTGTTGTCACTGTGGTGGTGGGCTTGTAGTTAGGAGACTCGCTTCTGGACCAAGAGGGTCGTGGGTTTCATGATCGATGGAGGTCCCTAAGTTGCTCTCAGGGAAGCTGTCCCTGAAATTAGGAAATGGAAGTCGGTCTGGATAATACTTTAAATGTAAATGTGTGTTGTGCTGTGTTCACGATGAGAAATAATCACTCACTTTGATTTTTTATATGGCAAATCTTTCAAAAATAGTTGAAGTGTGTACTCTGATACTACTTACAGTCAGATAATTGGCTTTCATGTGTTATATGTACTTTTTTTCTTAATGTGTTTACGTTGTTAATTCCTATCCTAAAAAATTAGATTTTACAGTTAGATTTTAATAATCAAATATAAAAACAACATAAATGCATCACTACTTTTTGAATAAAATTGGAGAAGAAGAAATTTTGATGGATACCGAAAATTTATGTTTGGTCCAAAAATATTGTGATCCTCATTTTGAGTCATATCGTCCAGCCCTACTTCTAGCCCATCAACTTTAATAAAAATAATAAAATGTTCACTTGCTGCCAGATGCTGTTGCAGTCTCAGTGGTCATAATGTTATTAGACACTTAACTGTATATTACGTACTTATCTCGTTATCTGTGTGTATCGTGGTGCTGATATGCATTAGCTCTCTCCTAGCAACAGTTCACAGCTTTTGTTTCTAGCCCTGTATCCCCCGGTGATGGGAACGCGTTTGGACCGAATCAATTGTTAAAACCAGTGTGGGCGATATTGATTGCATCTTGGCCTTGTGTCCGAGTGGAAAGGCAGACAAAGCCTGCAGTCACTGTCACTGGAACATTCAATGAACAAAACCCTCTTTTGTTTCAACGCTTCACACTGTAGCTTTGCTAACTCGGAACGCGCGAGGTCTCGATTAGTCAGTCTAGACTCACGCTTTAGGTCTTCAATCGGGAAGGTTCTGATGTTTCATCAAGGACAAGGGATAAAAACGTTTTGCACTGTTCCCGGTGACTTTTTCTTCTCCAAAATTTCTCTCTCTGTTGAAGATTTTTGAATGCGTTTAAATAGAAAAGTCTCTTTTGTTGCTCAACATCAACAAGCTTTTCTTCTTTCCAGGGATGTTCTAGTAACGCTTAATTAAACCCAGCCAGTCGTTGGTTTGTGTAAAGCCCCGAATTGGTAAAGGTACCACTGAAGTGCTCATTAGTAAGGTACTGTCCCCAAGCACTGCTCCCACTGCTCCTTGACGGATGGGTCAAATGCAGAGGTCACATTTGGCCGTGGTGCACCGCAGTTATTATTCTGAACTAGTAATTTCAGAAAGAGGCACTGCAACTGAGGACCTAGAAACTGGCCTGATGTAAACTTTGATTAGACTGAATGTTGGTTTTATTCGAATTTGGGGCACCAACGATGAGGTACCAGTAAAACGTTCCAGTTAAAGATGAGGAAATTCATTCATTCATAATCCGAACTGCTTAATCTCAACTGGGGTGACGGAGGAACCGGAGCCTATCCCGGGAAACTTACAGGCGGGAGCCAACACACTGCAGGGCACACACACTCACACAATCACGCTCACATTCACACCTTACAGGGCCAATTTAGAGGCTATAAACCAATTACGCTTTGCTCCAGACAACTTTTAACAATTTTGGGGTTTTGCAAGGTATTGTAGCTACACAGTTAAGGTTGAGTGTTATAGATATACAGATGCCCTGGTCTCGGTCTCATCTCGGTCTCAGCCCATCAGAGTCTTGGTCTTGTCTCGGTCTCGACACACTCTGGTCTCGGTCAGGACTTGGCCTCGGTTTAGGTGGTCCTGACTACAATTCTAGTAGCCATGTCTCAACTTACAATATTTGAGCCGGTGACTACTTGTAGTACGTATAATAATCCCTTTATTGCAAGTTTAATTCTGAATGCAACGGTGAAAATACTTAAGAAATATCAGTCACCATTTGCCAAAGTAATGGACAAAGATACTAAACGCCCTTTTTTGACTCACAGTGTGTTTATATGCACAGTATATAACCAGTGACTTTTTATGTGTGTGTGAGACAACGACATTGCCTTTACAACAAAACTACACCAAACAAACCAGCACATTAACCCCAAGCGGTCGGTGCCTGACAAAACCCTCTCTCTTTGTCATCCCTCTCCGCTGCAGTTTGTCTCTGTTGTATCTGTGGAGGATAAAAGCCCTTTTTACTTTAACCTTTTAAAGCTGTTTGTACATTTGCTGCTGATTCTGGGTGCTGCCATCAGCATCGATCGTCGATGAGGTTTGTATTTATAGCGTCGGTGTTTTCAGGCGTCGTGAGGTCGTTAGGACGGGACGAAGCTCATCGCTGGCCGTGCTCTCAATCTCATTAGGCTGCAGCCAGCGCTGATCGATTTTCCATCTGAGTCCCTTCTGTCTCGCGTCCCGCAAAGCGCTGAAATACCGTATGCTGTGAGACAAAAGAAACGAGAGGTCCCTGTTGGAGGATAATTAGCCACATATCATGGCTTTTATGTTTTAATCCATCTGGATGTATGATAAAATTATTTAACAAGAAATAATGCATATTTATTTTTTACTCTCTAACATTATAGAATAGTAAAAAAATCAGATTAACGGAAAATGAATAAATACTGAAGTTTTGGGCATTTTTGAGCGCTCAGTTTTGACTGATTTCCGGGAGAGAAGTACATTTTTGTCTTGAGGGCGTTCCATATGAGAGCTAATAGCCACAATAGCGCTGTACTGTGAGTAGAAGGCAGGTTGTTTTTGTTATTTATCAGCTAAAATACAAGTTTTGTCTGTAATAAATGGGAAGATTTAACTGCACTGGAACGTTTTAGTGAATGTTGGACTTCTCTGTGAGAGTCGTATGCGCTAACAAACGCAGGGCGTGTTAACATTGCAAAAAATATCATTTATGCGTCATGATTCCTTGTGGTTAAAGGTCATGTTGCAGAGAGTGTGACGTAATAAACCGCGGTGCTGGGAAATAAGATAATCATTAAGAAGAATCGATAACGTTGGAGGTGTACAATTCTGATGGAATTGATAAATTAGAACCGGTTCTAAGTTTGCGATTCCCACTGCTAGTCGGTGGTGAGGAAGGAACGGATCCTTCTGATGTTGCAAAGGCGATATCTGCAGGTCCTGGACAGGTGGACATTTGCAGTGTTCAGTGCGCATTTTGCCAAAATATTTGTATCAATAGTGCGTCTAATTTTGACTCCATAACTTATACTTGTAAAAGTGGGACCATCCCTGACTGCCTGTTACGCTTAAATTCACTTTAATCTCTTCTCTTTGACTTAAATAGAGAAATCGTACTTTGTCCATTCTTGCTGACCCATCATTCAAGCTAATCTACAGCACATTCAGTCCAAGCAAACCAAAATATTTGGTTTCCAAAGAGATTTTCTTTTTGTAAACCAAGCATCTCGCCAGTATCTTGGCACAAATGTCGAGTCGAGTGAGTCTGACCCCAACACTTCCAAACCTTTACTACTATCAGGTTTTGAACGAAGAGAGAAAGGAGTTGAATATTCTGAAAGCCCACCCACCGAGATCTGGATGATGACAACGATGACGACGCCGGCCAGGTCGCAATCACGTATCCGAGCTCGGACTGAGTCACGTAGTCGCCATCTGCTCTGTGTTGTTTGTCAACACGGCCATAAAAGTGCTCCGTCCTCGTCTGTTATAAAGAAGAGCAGTTAAAGCTCCTCAGCTCGCTCAGGCAGAGGCAGATCCGGCCTCAAAAACGAGCGCCCAGACTCACACCAACTCACCAAATAGACCAGCACAACTGGAGTTTAATGAGCTGACAAAAACAAGAATAAAAAGAACAGTTGCGGAGAAGCAAACGATGCTTTATGTTCATACAAACTTGGTTTTCCCCCCTCACTTTTCTGCTCTAATAAACCCAAGGTTACGCGTGTTACAGACCTCCTTCTGCTATCTGCTGATAATTACTCTACTTGTTTGGAAAGATAATTAAACCGTTGCTGATTTCACTTAATGGTGAAATCTTTTGCCCTTTTCTCGTCTTGGATTTTTAAGTTGCACGGTTAAGGGATTATCTTTCACTTCAACTGTGATCATTAAAATGCAACTTTTGTATGGCTTTTAACACAAAGTCGTTGAGAAATGTGGGGAAAAATGCAACTTTTTATGGCTTTTAAACATGTTAGAATTTGGCCACCACTTATCAAGCCTCTATATGAGCTAAGATTAGAATGAGTTCATAAATGTAATAAGTAGGCACTGTTTTCTTGAATGATTATTATTATTAATCATTTAATATGATCCTATTATGTTTATTATTGATTATTTAAAATTTTGTCACAATATTACTAGAATGTAAATTTAATGCATTAATGGCAAACATCATCTATGAAAATTCTAACAATTTGTACATTTACATAGTATGTTAATATCATAATATCATTGTGATAATAATTATTTACCCGTATCATTATTGATCCATAACGTGTGAATGAGAGTGTGTGTGCGTGAGTGTGTGCCCTGCGGTATGTTGGCGTCTGTCCAGGGTTAGTCCCTGCCTTGCAGCCATAAGTCCCCGGGTTAGGCAAAATCGGAACTATGAAAATGTTTAGTAAAACATTCGTTTTTTTACATGGAGGTTTCATTATTAATTTTTGGTTTTAAGCATTTAACGACTTACAGCTATTACTCTGGTGCTATGCGATTATAAAACAGAAGTTTGCTCCCTTCAGTCCTTCTCAGCCATTGTACGTCTTTTGTGCTTCTGTTCATCTCTGGTTTTCTCTCTCTCCACGATCAGGTACATCCGTCCGAACCAGAAGCTGAACGCCAGTATCAGCAGTTCCGGCTGCAGGGAGCAGCTGGAGCAGCAGGTGGTGTATCTGGAGCACGTGGTGGTGAGAGTTCTCATCGTACACCCTCGCCGTGGAGACCTGGAGATCAGCCTCATCTCACCCTCGGGCACTCGCTCACAGCTGCTGGCCAAACGGTACCTCACACACACACGGCCGCTTATGAATATATACATAAACCGAGGGGGGAATTTGAGGTGATGAACTTTACGAAGTGAGTAACACTTAATTAAAGTGCTGTATTTCATTTTCAAGATTATAATCAACCGCAAGCTCCCGGTCTCCTCCCTATTTCTCCTCAGAACTCTTCTAATGTTTGGTCCTTTAATGGAGCGTCCTGAATATCTTTTATGAGAATTAAAAGTTTGGTATCTCACAAATTGAAAGATTGAAAAATACAGCTTTGTCTAGCAAACTACTCACCATCTTCACTTAATGCTGTCGTACACTATCTTGTCCACAAGGGGGCATATCCATTAGGGCTGTTTTTCCTTATTTTGTCCATAAGGGGTCACCTCTCTTAAGACTGTCATTACATGTGTTGACCACAAGAAGGCGGCTCCTTTAACCTTTTTTAATTTCATATTTTGTCCACAAGAGGCCGTCTACATTAAGGCCGTTGTTTTCCCTTATTTTCGCCAGCATCTCTCTTAAGACTATCATTAACTTTTTTGGCCACAAGAGCGCTGTCATTCCCTGTTTTATCCACAAGGGGTTGTATCCATGTTTGTTTTTACCTATTTTCACCACAAGGAAGTGTCTCCATTAAGGCTGTAATTGCATGTTTAGTCCATAAGGGGGCGCCTGCCTAAAGGCTGTCATTACCTGTTTTGGCCACAAGGGGGGCGTCTCCAGTAAGGCTGTCATTCCCTGACCTTAATGCTCAAATGTGACTCTGCACGGCAAAACCAGACGCTTGTCGCAACGGAGGTTTCCGAGAAAAACGAGCGTTTATGTTGCGTGGGGTAAAATTTTGGATTTTGGATAAAATTTTTGAAACAGTGGAAGGTCTATACTGTACTGTTGTGAATAAATTTGGCTGAAAAACTTACCCTTTCCATCCTAAAAACGTGACTTTCTTGAGGTGAGGAATTCAATTCCAGCAGAATGTTAAAAGTTTCTGTTTTGACCGCTCTACTTCAATATTTACGGTAAATCCACTGGTTGACTAGCGTGAAGATATTTCTCCGGAATCCATCTTCGTCTCCCGAGTTCAGTTAACCTAACGCAGGTAGGCTATCCGTGTGGCTGTGAATGCAGCGTAGGCTACCGTAAATACAAACGTAGCCGCGACCGCACCAAGCGTCTGTGAGTGCTACGTCGATAGTCAACTTCAAAGGCAGATTTCTCCGTTTCTCACTTGCCGTGGCGGGAGAAACCTGACTCCTTTGAATGTTGATATCTCAGTCATATGTCGTCCCATTCATTCCATATAGATATCGTTTTGAAGCATAATAACTCAATTTTGAATATTTGCGACAAGCGACTGGTTTTGCTGTGCAGAGTCACAAATTGGCTTAAATCATCCATTCTGAAAGTGTCTCGAATAATGACAGTCGCTTTCTTTGACTTTTTAATTTTTAAAATTCCAACCCCCCAACATACACACACTTAAAAAACGCTTTGGTCTAGCATTTTTCAGCCCCCATCCTTGCGACCCCATGCTCTGCACCACAGATTTATGTTTTGCAAACCGCAGCACACCTGATGCCCCTAATTAGCTAATTAGCAGTGTAGGCAATAGCAAATCTGTGCCAAGCTTTGGGTGTCAGGGGCTGGGGTGGGGTCGAAAAATGCTGAGAAACTCTAGTTCTTTTCCCTGAAATAAATCAGTATATTCTGAGAGAGTGAGAGTCAGACTGCACAGGGCTTAAGCAGGTTGAGCTGTTGGTGCAGCTGTCAGATTCCGAGCGTATTTCTGTCACTCACCTGCACAGATCCCATCTCTTCCCGATGATCTCCCGTCTTTCTTTTTAGCTCGATATTCCCAGAAGAGCTCACCCGATGCATTTAGGGGCTTTGAGGGACGCTGATTGCGATTCCCGTAGTGCTTCATGAATAAAACACACACACAGGTACACAGTCTCCGCCTTTGCCTCTTGCTAGTATTGGGAAAGCTACTTTTAAATGGTAGCTTTTCAAGCTACAAGTAACTTGTGATTAAATGAAGCTAAACTACAGCTAAGCTCCTACTGTAATATACAGTCCCTCCAGGATTTCGTGGGTTTTTTTTGTATTGTTGCGGCATGAAATGCCTGATTTTGCGGCAGTTTTCTTTTAAAAAATGTGATGAAAGTTGCGGTGTATTTAGACGCTTTGTTGCAGTTAAGTTGCGGCAGCAAGTCAGAGGTTGAGATTTCTTTCTCCTCTTTAGTATTATTATTCTTTAACAATTAATTAATTGGTTAATTTGAAAAATATATCAAGACCACAATTATTTTTGTTAACCACTAACCATTTAGTTATTTTTGAAGGTAAACATGGGGCGTTTTTATTACACACGTTTCCTGCATTGTCCAAACGTAACAAGGAAGTGAGATCGCTGACATATGGCTCAATGTTTTGCGGGAAATGGCAATGATTGGTCAAAAATTGTGGAAAAACTGTGGTAATTGGGCAAAATTGCAAGGAGTGGTTGAATTTGTGTTAATATCTGTGATCGCAACATTGCAAATCCTGGAGGGTCTGAATAAAGACGTTAGCTACACTACTAGCAAAAAATAGCTAACTACATTCAAGCTAATATAATAATATTTAACATTTCTGCTGTAGCTTACTCAGTAGCTTAAACAAATTAACCAAAAATTTAAACAAAGTCAGACTCAATATTTTTAAATTGACATTACATCTTGACATTACATTATTAAATATTATTTTTAACATTACAAACTGTATGGTCAATAAGGTTTCAGAAGGTTTTTGGAGATAGAGTTTACATTTTCAGCTCACGTAAGTTACACTCAAATATGTGAGTGTTGTTCGTTTCCCTTCTCGGTGTCTTTAAATTTGAATAAATTCGGCCACAGATTCTTGCTTCCGTCGTGGCCGCAGTAGACTCCATCCTCCGACTAGATCTCGCAGCTGCCAGGAGCTCACTATGGTGCGACGAGTCACAGTAGCCAATCACATGCCACTTATGCCAGTTCTGCACCGATCAGAAACACCTGCTAGCTGAAAATGCCAGTCTTTGTAAAGAGAGAAAAATAACACTAATGTTCTCGTAACAATACAGCGGTTTGTCCTGTACATCACCATTTGTAAAGAAATATTTACTAGAATATTAAAGTAGCTTCGCTACTGATAAGCTACTCAAAAAAGTTAGTAGTGACTCTGATTGTATTGAGTAGATAGCTAATGCCCAACACGGTTTGTTGCTAAATCGTTCCGTCATCCAACGCCAGCACGTAAAATCATGAAGAAAAAAGTACTTTTGTCTTTATCCTTTTTCCCGTCGACGTTAGGGCCGCCAGTTAGCCTGGAAACGTCCCCGATTTCTCACCACCGCCGAGCATTGTTGTTGTGACACTTCCACTCGTAATTTAGCGGCGGGGAACGGTGAGACCTGCCGACTTCCTCCCACGCACAATTACGCCCCGCCGCAGAGAACGCCTCACCGATAACAAACGTGGCGGGGGATGACAGGCTAATGGGGCTCTCCTCGCTTTTGGAATGTATTTATTAGTGCACTTTTGATCGTTCTTTTTGGCTGTTCGCTCGCTCGTTCGCCCCAAAGGCTCTGTGTGACGCTCGGGCGTACCATGATAAAGCGTTCTTGGTGTGATGCCTGTGCATTGTCAAGAAATGCATTTTGTGGTGAGCTACAGGTGGTTTGTGTGTGTGTTTTTGTGTGTGGTGTGTGAGCCACATACGGCACATATTTACACACCCATTTTACTCTTGACTTTGAATGTTTTACCTTAGAGCTGGACAATTGATAATTGAACCTGTTAACGACAGCAGTCTGCCCATCATGATTATTTTGATTATGTTTAAAATTATTTTTATACTTTTTAATAAAGAATTTTGTCTGTGATAATCTACTGTCCCCTTAAAAACCTACTATTATGTGTGTTGTCACGTGACTAGTGTTTCCTTTAATTATTTTAATATCGCATACATATGCACTCTATCATTACAAAAACATCCCAGCTTTAAGAGCCTGTGTCCAGCAAACATGTTTTTTCACTGAGAGTGGTCAAAACATCACTTCCAGGGAGCTGCTCTCAGCGCTTGTTGTTGCTAAGTTACAAAACGCGCCATCGGGCACGTCCACGTTCGTTCTTATTTCACGTTAACATTGTAACGCATTCCTTTGAGATCGGTAGTTTAGCTGACATAAAAAAGATTACTGGGGTTAAGTTTAGGGTCAAGTGTAACTGAAAGTGAGCAAGACGTGACACCGTGTGTTCTTTTTGTGTGAATCAGATGTTCCTTTTCTAATCTGATTTCGTTGAGTAATGTCTCTTTTTATGTTTCATTTAAAATCTGCTCAAAACACAAAGTGAATTAACGTCATTTCAGATGCAGATCGTCTTCATGTAACTAAACAGAAATACGGCAGTGCTTAATGGAGGTACCCCAAAAAGACAGTATTGAAAGACTGTGTGTGCATGTGTGTTTGGTTGTGTGTGTGTGTAACATGCATAAAAAGCCAGAAGCGGGTGACTCATGAACAGCTCATTTGGGATCCTGCTACAACCACGCTTTTTAAGATCTACACACCCCAATTTTACCGAACCTCGCCTGTGTAAAAACCAGAAATGGTTTCGCTGTGATCTGAGCAAGTCGAGTTCAAAGAGCGTCACAACCCCAGGAGCAGCACCGAGCGCCAAGTCTCATCTGCAGTCCTTCAGTTGGGGTTCAGGGCTGGGTGTGTGTGTGTGTATGTGTGTATTTAGGGGGTTGTGTGGACCTGGTGGTCCCCTAAAAGACAACACAAACTCTATTTAATTCATTTTTTGTGAGCAGTTAGTCAGTCATTATCAGACGCGTTTAATCCCTATCGGGGGTCACGGCGACCGGAGCCTCTCCCCAGACTACGGGCGCGAGGTGGGAACCAACCCTGGGCGGGCGCTGACACACCGCAGGGCGCTTAGTGGTTTTGTTCCCTTCATTTTAACTAAAAGTTAACAAATAATTATAAAAGAGGAAAATCGCAACTTCTTTCAGCAACTTTGACTTGCTCCCGCAACTTTATGGCAACATAGCGCCTAGAACGCTGCACAATTTTATAGTAAAGCTGCCGCAAAATCAGGCATTTTAACAATCTCAAATAAGGTCTGCCAAATCCTGGAGGGACTGACTGTGCTGTGTTCACATTAACAAATAATCACACACTTACATTTTTATTGCTTAGTGCTTTTAATGCTTTCTTCCTCTAAAACCTAGTTCTAGATTTTCCACCCCGTTATCAACAGATCTTAATCTCATGCTCAGTCTGGTATAAACATTACCCTGTATGTAAGGATCGTGATTTAGGTTCATAATCTGCTGATCAAAGGCTCAAAGATGAGTTCTGGGGGTATTTAAGTCGACGAAATCTTTACTCAAAGGCAAATTTCCCAATTTTCACATTGCCTCGGGCTGAAGACGACCCACCCACTCTCACGCAAACCTCAGTCAGGGGCAATTTAAATGACCTCCTCCTGTGATCTCAAGTGCGTCATTGACGGTTGTTGATTCAAATGTATTTTTGATCAAGTTTAGGTTTGCACTCAGAACTACAAACTGCTAGTTGTTTGGAATGTTTATTAAGCCTGCAGTGTTTTAGTATTTCCATCCGATCAGGAGTCAATATTTATAGTAGAGGTCGAGCGATATTGGGTTTTCAGGGCTGATATCAATACTGATTATTGCTAGTCTGTCTATCTATCTATCTATCTATCTACCCATCCATCTATCTATATATCCATCTACCCATCTATCTATCTATCTATCTATCTATCTATCTATCTATCTATCTATCTATCTATCTATCTATCTATATATATCCATCTACCATTCATCTATCTATCTATCTATCTATCTATCCATCTACCGTCCATCCATCTATATATATCCATCTACCCATCTATCTATCTATATATCTATTCACTCCGTCCATTCATCTATCTATCTATCTTATCTATTCATTCATTCATCTATCTATCTATTCATCTACCCGTCCATCTATCTATTTATCCATCTACCCATCCATCCATCCATCCATCCATCCATCCATCCATCCATCCAACCCGTCCAATCCATCCACATCCAACCAACCATCCAACCATCCATCCAACCATTTATCCGGCATCGATTCGTTCGACCATCCATCTGACCATCCGTCCATCCATCCATCTGACCATCCATCCATCCATTCATTCGACCATCCATCTGACCATCCGTCCATCCGTCCACCTCCATTTATCTCTCAGTCCGTCCATCCATCCATCAATCCTTCCATTCATCCATCCACATCCATCCATCCACCCTCCATCCATCCTCATCCATCCATCCCATCCATCCATCCATCCATCCATCCATCTATCTACTCCATTCATCTATCTATCTATCTATCTATCTATCTATCTATCTGAAACTGCTCCGTCCGGGTCTCGGGTCCTGCCCGTCTGTCCGTCCGTCCGTCCGTCCGTCCGTCTGTCTGTCTGTCTCTGTCCATCCATCCATCTATCTACCCATCCATCCATCTGTCTATCTATCTGTCTGTCTGTCTGTCTGTCTGTCTGTCTGTCTGTGTCCATCCATCCATCTATCTATCTACCCATCCATCTATCTATCTATCTATCTAAGTATCTATCTATCTATCTATCTATCTATCTATCTATCTATCTATCTATGTCTGTGAGTCTTTGCCCCTTGTTGAACTCTCTCTCTCTGATTAGTACTGGAGCTGGATCAATTCTGTCATTGTACAAAGCCATTATTTCATTTGAAAGAACAAACCCTCTCGATTCTCACGTAGTGCTTCTACGTTATTCACTTTATCTGTTAGTAAGTCAGTGCTCCCTAATTAATTGCCCTCATTATTCAATCCTCCAATTGGCAGGTCGGAAAAGGAAGGAAAGTTCAATTAACCAATTTTTCTCTTCTTTTGGTTGTGTCCGTCCCGCAGTCTGTTCGATAACTCCAACGAGTTCAGAACTGGGAGTTCAAGTGACAGTGCACTGCTGGGGCGAGAGGGCTGAGGCAATGTGACGCTGGAGATTTCCGACTGCATCGCAACTCCAAACCCAGAGGTTTTGGGTGGTAAGACGCGACAGGGAATGTTGTCCCGATGTCTGCTGTTGTGGAGTTGCTGAATACAGTTGTCCTTTTTAGAAGTAGCTTCCCCGGCCCTGATGCCCTTCTGAATCACTTCACCTTGTTTGGAAAAGGCTCCTCCATCAGGGAACTCCTGAGCCGTTGAGGACGATTTCTCGACTTGATCGTGAGGCTTGCCTTTTACACAAGCTCTTCCTGCTTTTGAAGCTAGGAGCATACTATGCGCTCTTTTAATGCATTTCAGATTGTGACATTAAACATTCTGATTAATCTAGTTTCGGGTGTTTTTTCTTGGGTTTATTCAGACTTAACAGTTCCTTCATGAAGAACACGCTGTCTTTATTTAACCTCGAGTCCCTTCATCTTCATCATCACCAGCAGACCCCGTCGTTCATTCACTCAAACACTACATTCTGTTTCTCTTTCACACTCTCCCTTTCTTTCTGCCAAACTTCTTTTCTTTTGTTGTTTCTATCTATCTATCTATCTATCTATCTGTCTGTCTGTCTGTCTGTCTGTTCGTCTGTCTGTCTGTCTGTCTGTCTGTTCATTCATCTGTCTGCTGTCTGTCTGTCTGTCTGTCTGTCTGTCTGTCCGTCTATCGATCTATCGATCTAGGTATCTGTCTGTCTGTCTGTCTGTCTATCTATCTATCTATCTATCTATCTATCTATCTATCTATCTATCTATCTATCTATCTAGGTATGTGTCTGTCTGGTCTATCTGTTCATCTATCTATCTGTCTGTCTGTTCTGTCTGGCCCTCATTCATTCCGTCTGGGCCCTGGGTCTTCAAGGTCTCCGCCTATCTATTCATTCATTCATTCTATCTATTCATTCATTCATCTATCTATCTATCTATTCATTCAAGTATCTAGGTATTCATTCGTCTATCTGTCCGTCTGTCTATCTATCTTGTATGCTGTTCGTCTGTCTGTCTATTCATTCATCTGTCTATCTGTCCGCTTCATCGATCTATCTATATCTATTCATTCATTCATATCTATCTATCTATTCATCTATCTATCTATCTATCTATCTAGGTATCTTGGTCTTCGTCTGTCTGTCTATCTGTCTGTCTGTCTGTCTGTCTATCTATCTATCTATCTATCTATCTACCATCTATCTATCTATCTATCGATCTATCTAGTTATCTGTCTGTCTATCTGTCTGTCTATCTATCTATCTATCTGTCCGTCCGTCCGTCCGTCCGTCCATTCCATGTCGTCTGGTTCATTCACCTGCATGTCTGTCTATCTGTCTGTCTTTCTATTCATTCTTCTATCTATCTATCTATCTATCTATCTATCTATCTATTCATTCATCTATCTATCTGTTCATCTGCTGTCCGTCTGTTCATTCATCTGTATGTCTTGTCTGTCTGTCTATTCTGTCTATTCATTCATCCGTCTGGCCCTGGTCTGGGTTCCGTCTGTCCGTCTCATCTCGTCCGCCTGTATGTCTATCTGTATGTCTATCTATATATCTGTCTGTCTGTCTGTCTATCTATCTATCTATTTATCTATCTATCCATCCTTTCACCCATCTGTCCATTCATCCATCCATCTGTCTGCTTCTTTTCATTCATTCTCTTTCATGCTTGTTTTTTTCTTAACTCTCCCCTCTCCCTGTATTACATCTCCCTCAATGTTCTCGTTTCCTCGCTGTTCCTCATTTCTCATCTCTGTCCCTCTCTCTGTCTCTCTTTCTCCAGGTAAGCTGAAGGAGTGGACTCTGATCCTGTATGGCACAGCTGAACACCTGTGACAGTCCTTTCAGAGCTTGTAGCACTCGCCAGCCCCAAGATGCTGAGATGCCCAGCGCCTCCCGACACCTCTTTCCCAACCCGAGCACGCTGAGGAGGACGAGTACAACGGTGTGCTTCAGCGTCCACACTCAGCTAAATGCATCAACGTTTCTAAACCAAGCCGCGAGTAAACAGCAGATCTGATATTTGCGTTTGCAGGAGAGTGCCACCCTGAGTGAGATCAGGCTGTGACGGGCCGGACGCCGACCACTGCCTCAACTGTGTCCACTTCAGCCTGGGCAGCTTAAAGAGCGGCAGGTAACGCACTGCACTTTGCTCCTAATCTCATCTTCATTCTCACGAGCTTCTCTTACAGGTAGTAATGAGTTTCTGCCCTAAATGACTGACAAATATATATATTTACACTTCCTGCATCATTTCATTTACTTGTTTTTCACCTTGAAACCAAAACATCAAAACACATTATTTTCAATTATTTCCAAAATTGCAAATTTTCCATTTTGCTCTCAAACTAAAGAGTGCACTCATATTGCATTTTTTATTTTTATAGACTGCATGTAGTGTGACCTAGAAGGATGGCGCAGAAGACTCCAGACTCGCATATGAGTGCATATTTTCATCATTTCCATTTTTCACTTGAAAGCCAAATTGAAATTCTGAAACCAGTCTTACTGGTTTCATTTTGATTTGGGGTTTTATAGTTTTTCTCAGTTGCTTGGTGCATTTTCACAACAGACTTAACATTTGCAGCAAGTGCATTTCTCAAAAACACTTAGTGCATGTGGCAAAACATCACATATTCGCAAAAAGCAGGTGACCTTTTCAAAAATCCTTAGTCCATGCCTCTCAAAAGGTATTTACGCCATTGAATATGCGTCAGTGCCATCAAAAATCCCGAGTCCATGAATCATCGCCCACGGACATGACCGCCAAATGTAGTCATGTCATCAATATATAAAATTGGCACACTCCAACATTTTCTGATGCACAAAACATCTGAATGACAAGGGTAGGAAACATAAAAATAAAAAACACTGACTGCGGGAGACTGATTCAAGAAGAATATTTTATTGATTGTACAAGTAAACGGTGACATACCATGCATCATGCATTGCAGTTCAGGTAAAATGCATTTCAATGCTTTATGCATAACATATGAAATGCAAAAAAGAAGCAAATTACAAAATCAAAAACAATATATACATACTAAAACTATAAACGCTTTCTACAATTGCTGCCGATCCTGTATATTGGGCCATGTTCTCATCCATCATAACGCAGGATATCTTCCGCTGCAATACAGCGTGGAAAGAACCTCCCAGAATGTTCTATCCAGTCTCTGCAGGCGTCTGAGAGCAATTTAAGGTGGTGCAGGAATCATTAGTATTGTGAATACAAACCAAAAAAAGTTTTGTAGAAACCTATAAAATACTCTTGACAGCCAATGATATCTTGTTCAACACTTTTGACTGCAATAGCTGAGAATTGTACAGAAGCATCTGCCTGAGTGTACTAAAGCACTGCGTAAAATGACAAAAAACAACCAGAAATTGCTGTTACAGGATGTGCACAACTGACTAGAGGTTGTGGGGAATTTGAACGAGTAGTTTTTGAGAGAACTTCAATTCTGTTCCGGAAAAATGCAACAAAGCAACTGAGAAAAAACTGTAATTTAAAAACAAATGAACGAATAATACAAATGCATGAGTTCCTCATGTTATTGTGCATTGGTGAAACAGAAAATGTCCTTGTAGTCATTATTTTCTGTCATTTGCTGACATGTTTGCTACATCCACTTTATTTCTATTTACATGGACCGGAGCAATTTAAGGTTGAGACTATTCTAACTTTCTTCTCAGGGACTCAGCAGATTACCTCACTCCTCAAGGTTTCTTAGTTCTCCAGCAAAATGATCATGACTAAAACATCATATTGAACTCACAGTAAAAGCAGTCAATGTTTATTCTGCTGAAGAAAGACTTTCTAAAAGAAAGAAGCCCAGATTTGGTCATTTGCTGGTCACTTCTGGTGATTTATTGATGCTGGCTGGGTAAGATGGCCAAGGTTCCAAAACACAGCTTATGTGAGGACTTTGTAGAGCACCACAAAGATAAAACTCATTTCAAGGATCAAATACTTTAGGTCAAAAGTGTTTCATTTTTCAGAAATCCAGACCCTGAAGTGGAGGTTTAACAGAATACTTCAAGAGTCACACTAATGGAAGTGAAGTAAAGTAAAATCCCCCGGTTTCTGCAAGAAACGCCAACGTGATTGCTGAGGTTTTGTAGCTGAGTAGAAGGACTTTGATAGAAATGCAATGAAGTGAATGGGGAAAGAACGAGGGATGAGAAAAGCAAGAAACAGATTGAGATGTGTGTTGTGAGGTGGTCTGAAGGTGCATAAGAACCATGTTGACCGTCGTGTGAAAACAGGTGAAGAACGCTTCGAAGTCTCAAATCCCATGTATTCTAATGAGAGCAAACAAATGGGTTCCTGTTAAGGGGAAAAATATCACCAAAAAGGATGAAAGACGAAAAGCGGCTCATGACAGCTGCTAAGCAAGCGAGGTCCACGCCCCTCGAATCACCTTTGAATGTGGTGACTTTTGTGAAGAACGATGGCTGTGCAGCAAACGTGAAATTCTGAGCACTGTGTTGTCTATGGAAAAAAAACGGAAGAAAAAGTGACAGAATCCGCAAAACTAGTAAGATATTAAAGATGTTTATACAACACACATCGTGAACAGGCTGCACATTTTGGCTGGAGGAAGTTTTTAGCAGAAAAGCTGTGGGACTATAGGGTTATTTTTGTGGCATGATTTCTAAGCGCGGACCTTCACAGCAAAATCTGCACCTGCTCAACTCTGCCTGCATGCCTTCAAAACGGGTCTGTATAGCGCTTTTTAACACTGCTTTCGCTCGCGCAATGACTGCCATAACGCTCGCCGACTCTCGCCATGCTATAAATGTGCCTTACAAGCAGCCTATCACATCTTGGAGAAAAACTGATTAATATTTCTTCACCAATCAGTTTGCTTAGTTTTACTTTAATTTGTTTGCCGGAATGTGTGTTTTATACAAAATACACTTGTTGGTTTGAAATCAAATTCCTGTGGTCAGCAAAACTTCTCAGGGTGTTGCTGCTTTTTTTCCCATTGGCAGCCAGTTTGTTTAATAATAAACCCTATGAGCTTCTGAAGGCTCACAGCGCTTTATAGGCGCCTTCAGCTGAAAAAAGTACGGAGACATTTTTACCATACCAGAGCGCTTCAAGTTGAAATCTGTTCAACTTAGAACATAGTTGCCTCGTCGTGTCACTTCTCCCAAGAATACAAGAATCTTCTTTCCTCGCCTTTGCTCCCTCTGATTTCTACCCATTTCCTGTCTTCCCTCCTCCACACTGCCTTCCAAATCTCTCCCTGCCCCCCTTTCTCCTCTCTTCTTCTCTCCTTACTCTACATGAACTGTAAAATATTAAATATAATAAATTATAAATAAATCTGCCTTGTCTTGACTTTTCTGCTTCCGTCTTCCTGCAAGGCCAAGGCAGGAAGTGTGTGAGCCACTGTCCGCTGGGAAGAGTTTTGGAGGACGCGGTGGCTTGAGGTGTCGGGCGTGTCACCGCGGGCTGAGAGGTGCGGCGGGGTCGCGCCCAAACCAGTGCCGAGCCTGCAGGAGTGGGCTGTACTACTACAAGGAGGAGAACTCCTGCCTGGAGAACTGCCCCACCGGATACTTTGCCGGTGGCTGTCAGTGCCGGGAAAATTTACACTAACTCTCTTCAACTTTGTCCTGTGGAAATCTTTGAGGGCTTTTTCTGACGCTTTCACACTACATTTCCTCTACAGAACAGGAGGAGGACACAGACGTTCCTTCCCATCTACCATCTTTACCATCTTACCTTCCTCTCTTCTGCCATGTTCTGTCATTTATTCTTTCATCCGATCATTTTTCCTTCTTCTTCTCTTCTCTTCTTCTTCTCTTCTATTGTCTTCTCTCATCTTTCTCCTCCCTCTCCCCTCCCTCTCCTCCTTCTTCTTCTCTCTCCTCTCCTCTCCCTCTTCTTTCTCTCTCTCATCTTCTCCTCTTCTCTCTCATCTTCTTTCTCTCTTCTTCTCTTCTTCTCATCTTCTCTCCGCTTCTCCTCTTCTCATATTCTCTCCCTTTCATCTTCTTTCTCTCCTATTCTTCTTTTCTTTTCATCTTTCTTCTCTCCTCTCACCTTTTCTCTTCTGTCCATCCATTCTGTCTCATCTCATCTCATCTCCTCTCTCATCTCATTTTTACGTCTTCTTCTCCTCTGTCCCCTCCACTATTTCCCCAGCAAATTTCCTCTCTCCTGCTTTTTCTCCTCCTCCTATCTTCTCCATTCACTCTCTTTCCTGTGCTGTTCTTTTCTCATCTCTTCTCTCAACTAATTTCGTCTTTTCTCTGCCTAGTTCCTCTCACTCATCTTATCATCTTTTCGCTTTTCTCATCTGTCCTTCCATCTATTTCCTGATTATTGCTTCCCTCCTCTCTTCTCCTGTCTTGCCTCCTCTGATCTCATTTCATCTCTTCTCTATTCTCTTCTCTCCTTCAATCTACTCTCAGCCCATTTGACAGAGAGCCGCTTTGACTGATGGTGTCTGGGCTGCATCTTTTCTCACTTTTCCCTCATTATTCTGTGTATAAACAGTTTGCAGCCACGTTGTGTAAACGTCAATAGCTTGGACCATCTGTACAAACAAATGGAAATAATTCGCAAGAACTCAAAATTTTATCCAGATGAAGGGCGAAATTTGAAATTCACTTCTAAATGCAACAGCGAAAGAATTTGAAATGTGGATAAAACGTAAACGCTGTGAGAAGCAAATTTTTCAGATGAAGAACGGCCTCAGAAAATCTTGCATCTGTCCACCTGGGGAAGAAAAACTGTATTGTTTGTTGTGCAGAAGCTTTCATGCTTGAATTTTGTTTCAAAAATTCTTTTCACTCTGCCTTCTTATCTGATCCAAATAGAAGATATTTGGATTTTCTAAAGCTGTGTCCTTGTGAAGCCTGGACCATAATATCTGTTGTTCCATTTGTGAGAAGTACGAAGAGGCAGAAAGATACCTAACAAGCTCATCCGCTGTGCGTTTAGTTCAGCCGGCTGAACGCAGAGTGTGTCCTTTGCAGCCTTCCAACTGTGAAAAAGCGTTTTGTAATCTTGGCAGACATATTTAGGCCCTGACTTGTTTATAGTAGATGTATTTATTAACCACTCCCTGGTTTCGGCCAAAACGTGAATGCTGCGTTATATATGTGTCAGAGCAGTCTGACTGAACTGTCTCTGAGATTAAAGTGCCATACTAACACACACACACACACACACATTCAGTAGCCTTTAGATCAATTTCTGTCTCATTTTACATGCACGCAGACGAAGGCAGGCCTTTATTTCGGGCGTTTGACACATGTTCAGGCATGTTGTCACTGCAGATCGTCATGGTGACCAGAAATCTTTGTTTTTTTGCAAGAAGTGATGGGCACAAAGCCTGACTCATGACGTTATTTGCACATTACTGTATTGGTTTCGAATTGATTCACGCGAACACACACACACACACCACACACACAGGAGACACACACCAACTATTGTATTACTATCTTTGTGAGCTGCTTCCATTGACTCTCATAATTAGTGAGTGATTATTTGTCTTTATGAACACAGCACAGAGTGCAAACCTAATGTAACTTCTGCACTTGACCCATCCGTGAAGGAGCAGTGGGTGCGCTAGATTTTATCTTATTTCTATGAGTACCTCAGTGATATCTTAACCGGCCCGGACTTGAGCCGATGACCTTCCGAGCACAGCCAACTTATTTCTTCCTTGAATAAGTTGAAAAGTGTTTTGAATGGATACAGTTTGCTTTCTCCAAACTGTGTTATTGCATCCGCCTCCCAAGCCTAACCTTCAGTGTGAAATGAGAGACGATATGAAAAACTTGCTGACTTTTTCAGCCGTCAGTTTCTCTGTCTTTCTGCTCTATATCTTTTTCACATCTTTACCTCTTCATCTCTCTCTCTCCCTCTCTAGTTCAGAGACACTGTCTGAAGTGTCACGAGAACTGCATGAAATGCCTGCGCGATTCTGACAGATGCACGGCCCAACGAAGGCTTCAGGCAGAGACCAGTCGCCCCAAAAAAATAACATCAGCGGAATGTCGTTATGTAAATAAGTATTTGCGAAAGCAACGGATGAGAGTGTGAATGCTGAGCTTTGTCTGCTTATAGTTCTGGGTTTGAAGGCAAAAGGTAGTAACACCAAATATTGATTTGATTTAGATTTTTTCACTTTGCATTTTGTAAATTGATAAAAATAAACAATCATTATTTATATTTCTGAAAGCATTCTTAGTTTATAGCATTTTTTCACATCTGCCTAAAACCTTTGCACAGTACTGTATATTAGCAACTAACATAGTGTACGGTAGGAAATAACAGAGTGTACGATAGCAACTTAAATATAATGTATATTAGCAATCAACATAGTAAAATATAGCAACTAACATAGTGTATATTAGCAACTAACATAGTGTACGAGTAGGAACCAATATAGTACTTATAGTTAACTAATATAGTGTATATTAGCTTACTTCAACATATGTATATTAAAGAACTAACACAGAGTATATTAGCAGCTAACATTAGTAATTTACAGTGTACGTTAGCAACTAACAGTGTATATTAGCAACTAACAGTGTATGTTAGCAACTAACATAGTGTACGGTAGGAACTAACATAGTGTACGATAGCAACTAACATAGTGTATATTAGCAACTAACATAGTGTATATTAGCCACTAACATAGTGTAGGGTAGAACTAACATAGTGTACGATAGCAACTAACATAGTGTATATTAGCGACTAACAGTGTATATTCACAACTAACATAGTGTATATTAGCAACTAATGTAGTGTACGTTAGCAACTAACATAGTGTACGGTAGGAACTAATATAGTGTACTTATAGCAACTAACATAGTGTATATATTAGCAATCAATATAGTGTACGTTAGAACTAAATATGTATATATTAGCAAATCAACATAGTGTACTTCTAGAACTAACATAGTGTATTTATAGCAACTAACATAGTGTATATATTAGCAACTAACATAGTGTAATGTAGGAACTAACATATATGTATTTATAGCAACTAACATAGTGTATATTAGCAACTAACATAGTGTATATTAGCAACTAATATAAAAATTTATAGCAACTAATGATAGTATTTATAAAGCAACTAACATAGTGTATATTAGCAACTAACATAGTGTATAGTAGCAACTAACATAGTGTATATTAGCAACTAACATAGTGTACGGTAGGAACTAACATAGTGTACGATAGCAACTAACATAGTGTATATTAGCAACTAACATAGTGTAATGTGTAGAACTAACATAGTGTACTTATAGCAATTCAACATAGTGTATATTAGCAACTAACATAGTGTATATTAGCAACTAACATAGTGTACTATAGCAACTTATATAGTGTATATTAGCTCAACATAGTGTACTTAGTAGGAACTAACATAGTTTACTTATAGCAACTAACAGTGTGTATATTAGCAACTAACATAGTGTACATTAGCAACTACCATAGTGTACATTAGCAGCTAACATAGTGTACAGTAGGAACTAAAATAGTTTACGATAACAACTAACATAGTGTTACTAACGTAGTAAGCAATATGTTAAATTATGCTTTGGGAAATAACTTCAGAGCAGGCCGTTTTCATTAGTATTTCTAAATGCAATGAGCCGCCATTCACACGTAGAAGTAGGGGAGAAATCTAAACGGCTCTTTTAAGCACACGATTTCTGACATTTGTAAATTAAAACTAACACAATTGACAATTTTTACAAAAACTTACAGCGTGTGTAGAGGCAGTACAGACCCAAATGGACGCCCAAAGAACAGGAAAAGTGATTTTTTTTTCGTAATATCGACCTTTAACTTTAGAGTTTGAATTTAATTTGGGTAAAGTGTAGATAGGCCTTAAATTATGAAAGTTTAGCAGAATTATGATCCAAAAGTCATGAAATTCTCTGTGTGTTTATATAAAGCTACTGTTTGAAATCTGTTGATACAATTTGTTGAAGGACATACAGTACATTCTAATCTTTTGTACTTCACTGCATTCTCCTACTGTTGATACTGTTTGTTAGAGAACACAGCGGTAGCGTGAAGACACTTGAAACTCTGTGTGCTTCTTATCAGAAGCTCCTCACGCTGAGAGGATAAAGAATGTAAAAACGTGTGTCATTGAAGCTCGGATACAGTTCACCTTCTTGTTTAGCTGCTTTTTTCACCCACCAAAGATTTGTATCTTTCACAGAAATGAAGTTAAAACAGCTGGGACTGTAGTAGGCAGTGGTGATGCGTAATAGCAGCGTCCTACAACACAGATGAAAGTCCTAAAACACTCTCTCTCTCTCTCTCTCTCTCTCTTGCTCTCCTTCTCTCTCTTCGCAGCTTAGCAGGAATGACGTGTGTCCCCGAGTGTGTCAACGGAACCTTCTTCAACCTGGAGGAAATGAATTGTAGCCGCTGTCACCGCTCCTGCGCCACCTGCACAGGTTCTATTCTATTCTGTTCTGCTTGAAAAGACGCAGAATTCTAATTTCTTTCGCATTGATTCTATTTTATTCTAGTGTAGTGTTGTATTCTATTGTCTTAACAGTGCTTTATTCACTTATAGTCAATACTATTTTATAATCCAATATTATATTCTTTTCTATTATATTCTATTCTAATGTGCGTTATTTTACTGTATTCTATTCTCTAGAGCTTTATTCTGTCATATTCTATTCAATTCTGGTTTGTCCTATTTAGACTTCTATAATGCTTTAGTATATCCTTCTCCATCCCCTTTCATAGTGCACTATTCTATTTAGTTCTATTCTATTCTATTCTATTCTATTCTATTCTATTCTATTCTATTCTGAAGCACTTAATTTTATTATACTCTACAGTGATATATTCTAATGATCTTAATTCTATTATACTCTATAGTGATATATTCTAATGGGCTTAATTCCATTATACTCTGTAGTGATATATTCTAATGGACTTAATTCCATTATACTCTGTAGTTATATATTCTAATGGACTTAATTCTATTATACTCTGTAGTGATATATTCTAATGGACTTAATTCTATTATACTCTGTAGTGATATATTCTAATGGACTTAATTCTTTTATACTCTGTAGTGATATATTCTAATGGGCTTAATTCTTTTATACTCTATAGTGATATATATTCTAATGGACTTAATTCTATTATACTCTGTAGTGATATATTCTAATGGACTTAATTCTATTATACTATATAGTGATATATTCCAATGGACTTAATTCTATTATACTCTGTAGTGATATATTCTAATGGACTTAATTATATTATACTATATAGTGATATATTCTAATGGGCTTAATTCTATTATACTCTTTAGTGATATATTCTAATGGTCTTAATTCCATTATACTCTGTAGTGATATATTCTAATGGGCTTAATTCTATTATACTCTGTAGTGATATATTCTAATGGGCTTAATTCTATTATACTCTGCAGTGTTTTGTTCTGTTCTATTCTAGGGCACTTAATTCTATTAAACTCTAGTATTCTGTTCTACTCTGGAGCGCTTGATTCTATTATACTCTGCTGAGTTCTATTCTAAAGGGCTTAATTCGATTATACTCTATAGTGTTTTGTTCTATTCTATTCTGGCTTTAGTATATTTTTTTCTATTCCACTCCTTTTCTTTGTGTCCTGTACTGTTCTATTCTTTTGTGCTTTATTGTTACTAATAGTGCTTTTTCTATTCTATTCTATTTCATTTGAATTTCTATTTCGATTAAATTCAACTTTTTTCTAGTTTATTCTGCTGTATTATGTGTATAAGAAATGTGTACATTTCTTGTGTACCTCTTTGAGCTTAAAAGAGCTTTATTTAACTGTGTTGGAGAGCAGCTTCCCTCAGTAAAGTGCTTTTATCAGCAGTGATTATTGATGCAGCCGGCCGTCCCTGTGAGCCGCTTTTCATCCACACACCTAACGATGCATAACGCACACACGCCACAAACGTGTAGCCATTATTTGGCCAAACATTTCTCAGAAGAAAAAAGAGAGAAGAGAGAAGCGAACTACCTAGCTGATATCGACATTAGTAAATTTTTAGCGGCCTCGTTAGCGAAGGCCATTCACCATCGCTTCTGTTGCATGGCAACTGTATTTTCTTTTCTTTCTTCTATATTGTGCAACTGAGAGCTGAATTGCGCTTAAGAAATATTTTGATTAAAAATACTAAAAATATACAGGATGACAAAAAGGGTTGTGAGGTTCTGAATTCGGATGGTTCAAATGAAATTGGATTGGGTTGCAAACTTTAGATCTTAAAAGATAGGAGCACCCTGGGAGCAATGTTTGGGAACGGCACCATGCTCACGAATACCTTAATGGTACCTTTACTGGTCTAGGACTTAAACCGCCGACCCTCTGATCCCAACCCTGGTAACATTCAACATTCTGGTGCATGTTTGTATAAAGTGTTTTGACCATTAAAATAATTCTAAACTGTAATAGCCTTTGGCTGTGACGAACGAAATGCCAGTTCTTAGCCGCGCGTTGCCATTCCGCCCCTGCTATAGAAGTTAATTAGCTCAGGTCGTTACACTGGTGTGCCCTGGGGAGCCGCCGAGACACAAGGCATTTGGCATTACACACGGATAATGTTATTGACCCGCAGCACTGAGGAGAATACACTGACAGATTAAACCAGATCAACGTGTGTGTGTGTGTCCCACGAGATGACGTACTTTGTGACTATGGCTTAATTAGTTCTGCCAGGGCTCTGCCCCACATCGCATCGCTGGAGTGCAAAAGGGAGGACTGAGTTAGGTTGTTTATTGGCAAATGTGTGTGTTTGTGTTACTGACATAGATTGATTTTGGGGACAGTTTTCAGACCTGCAGAATGGGGCAGCAGTACTATAACAGGGAGCTGGCTCCATAATCAGAGTTTTGCTGGTTCAAGTCTTCTTGAGCAAGGTACTGTTTCCAAGCACGGCTTCCAAAAAGTGGGCACTGCCAAAAAAACCCAGCTGCCCACTGCCAAGGCCGTTTCATGGGACTTTGGGGGCCCGAGGCAAAAGGAACCTGGAGGGACCCCTACCAGCCCAACCTCTCATAGAATTTAAAAGGACACTCACACAGTTGTCGTTACTGTTGTACATACGTAACCGGTTGTTATCGGGGGGCCACAGCTCAGCCCGGATTTGGCAATTGCTTGGTTTGCTCGCCCTGTTGCGCCGGGCCTGCCCACTGCTACTTCAAAGGTGGGTCAAATGTGGAGATCTAGAGGGGCAGTTGGTAGTGTAACGGTTAGGGAGTTGGTGATTGAAAAGTCCCCAGTTCAAGGCTCGGACCAGTAAAAAGGTGTCACTGAGGTACTCATGAGCGAGGCACCGTCCTCCAGGAACCACAATGCCTGTTGATCTTTCACGGATGGGTCAAATGCCAGAAAATTTTACTGTACCTACCTTCCGTAAGGGCGATAAATTGCACCCTCCTTTGATTTTTGCAGAAATACTTTAGATTAGGGTTAGTCTTATTTAGTTGCAGTCATCATTATGTCTATGTAATGTCTTTAAAAGTCTAGTGAAGTAAATGTGTGAGATTTTAAGAGAGGTTTTACTGTCATTTTGATAAAGGCTTGGTCTCTGACTAATTCCACATAAATCAAAAATGTAGGTGACTAAAACATAAATGAAGACCTTTAAACTGAATTCATCATTAAATATTTCCACACACACACCTCTTCTTCTCCCTCTGGTAGGGCCAGGCATGGAGGAGTGTATCCACTGTGCCCAGGGCTTCCTGCAGCAGGAGTGGAAGTGTGTGCAGAAATGTGCTCCGGGGTACTACGAGGGAGCCGGATTTCTGCAGAAGATGTGCAGCAAGTGAGTCGCTAATTAACCTTTTACCCTTTTCAACCAAAATGAATTGAATTATTCATAATTTGTAATGATAAAGATAAAATGTTCAATTAATCGTGATATTGGTTTAAGGTCATATCGTCCAGCCCTTTAAGTCTGAGTGTAACAACAGCAGCAGCAGCAGTTTGTGTTTTTTCCTCAGAATCTATGGTTTCGATTAAAACTGATGGTTGTGTCAGGGCAATGAGAACTCCCCGTTTTCATGGTGCTAATTATTTGCCATCTAGTCAGGCCTCATTTTTCTTTCTGCAGTATAATTTCATATTTATGGAGGAGGAGCACAGAGAAGTGGATAAATTATTGGGTAATATGATCAAAACTGTTGAAAGTCAAAGCTTTAAACTTTAACTGTTAGGCCACATATTTAAATAGAGATCTTAAATCCTCTTCCTCAGAGAGGCCACAGCGCTGCTCGATCAAGCATTTTAAGAATATTTTTGACTTGTTGGAAACAAATCCACTCCAGGTTTCTATGCTGATGTCATGCGCTAAAGTTGCCAAGAAACCGTTTCCCTTTCTCTTTCTCTTTCTCTTTCTCTCTCTCTGGACATCTGTGCCTAATTAGAGGTGTGTACTGGCTTAGGAGAGTCTCACTGATTGGTGAGATCATACAGTTAAAACGAGGCAAACAGAACCAGGCAGAAAATGGAAATTTCAGCAAATGTACACCGTCAAAAAAGAGAATCCTGTACGTTTGTTCATAACTGGCAAATTGGCAACTGATTTACAGAATTCTTTCATTGTTACATTCAGGACTAAGGGCCTGTTTATATGTATGCGGATATTTGTAGTTTACACGTAAATGGAGTTTCAGCCACCTCAAACATATTTTAAAATGTCCTCCAAAGTAAAGACTGTTTTAAAACGCACACATCGAAATGTCTTCATCGCACCTACATAGGCTTCATCCATTAATTTATTATTTGAAGATAATTCATCAGGACCTGTTATCTGGCTCACTTTCTTTCCTTCCTGCCGACCTCAGATATGTACCTTTGCTTAACAGAGAAGCAACGACATGCAGCTTCTACCTGGGTCCATACGCCCACCCACCTGCCCAGTATCCGCGCTGGGAAACAGAACCATCATTTTAATCAGATAATAACAACTTGTACACCTGTTATTATTTATTTCCACTCATATTCCTGCTGGTCTGCGTTAAGTTCATGCTTGCACTAATTTCTTATAGGGGAAAAAAAATCATCTATAATTATGGGGGGCTTAGGAGCTTTTTAGGGTGGCTAAAAATCGCCTAAAATAGACCTAACGATGTCCATGGATGACGTGTTTAGTTCTATTGTGCGCCTTAAATACCTTAAATTTCTTAAATACCACAAGTGACCATGAAGAAGGCTATTGTATCGTAATCCACGCTATGCATGTTGCCTGCTATTCACTGACGGAAAAAAACATGACGCAGACAAGTGGTAAACAAATTTAATTTCAAATGCAACAGTGAAAGAATTCTGAAAAAAACTGCAGAAATATTAATATAATCTTGATTGCAGCTCCAACATGTTCACTTACATTGATAATATGATTGATTTACACGGGTCATCGATTTTCCTTCCTTAATGTTAGGTTAATATTCTTTTTCTGTAAATCCAAGCTTTTCAGCGCAGGTTCGAGTGGAGCAGGGTGAGCACAAATCTCCCACCTCCATCGGCGAGTGCTGAATTTACGGCACCATCACGCCATTTTAGATCTTGGTAATGGGTCAGCATGGAGCCGGTCGAGGCGAGTCTGTCTTATAAATCAGCAGCCTTTAGCTTTATGAAAGCTGTCCCAAGCAAACGGGCGCTTTTAGAGAAGGTCATGGAATATAGAATGGAATTGCCTCATGAAAACAGGTAGGGACAGAGAAATGAATTCTGTGTACACGTGTTTGTGTGTGTTTGTGACTTCAGGGAATTAGAGGTGACGTGAGAAGACAGCCATAAAATCAAAGTAAAGTTTGACCCTCAGGTGGAGTGTTCAGGGCAGCGGTGCGTTGGTTAAGAGCATGTACTACAGAGGGAGTGACGAACAAGGCAAGACGTGTGGTCATCGCCCACGGTCATGAGAAAAAGGGCATTTGATGGTTAATAATAACAACAATTATTATTATTATTATTATTATTATTACAGTACCTTCCATATATAAAAAATATGCATTACATTAAGAATAACACAAAATACAAAAATATGATCTAATTTTGACATTTAATTAAATTCTTTATTTGAATTTTAATAAACAGGTACAATTTCTAAAAAAAGTTATCTAATTTTGCCATTTTATTTTAATTTTAATTAATTTTAAAATAATTTAAATACAGGTACAATCATGTAAAAATTATATATATTAAATGCCTGGAAAAATACATTTTTGAAAAATCCATGTGCAACTTTACAAACAACAATGCAGCAGTGTTTACTGTTTCCAAATTGTTTGTGTACGCTGGAAACTTTACTACTTTTGGTCATATCTTCTTTTTAAAAAATGATTCTGCGCTCCCCACTTTCTGTCTCGCACCACAAAATTTGTCACAATGTTTGGAATTCCGGGTTTGCTTTAAGCAGACTTTGGGTTTTTTTGGACTCCTCTTTTCTGGCTGCGTGTGTATGTGTGTCCGTTCATATGTGTGTGTGTGTCTGTCATGTTGAGTGCTGACACTCAGTGGAAAGGCCCGGTTGACTGCACCAGGCCCGGCCGGCCGGATGCCCTCCTCATACATATTCATGTCATGATGCTGGGCTTTTGTTGCTCCGCTTCCCTCATCCATACCAAAACGGGATGTTACAGTCTGTCATTCCCAAACTTTTGCTTTTTTGGAACTGGTTTAGAAAGAGGATAAATTCGGGAGCTCGTTTGATTGTTGTTTCTCAACTTGAGGTTTTTGGAGTGTGCTGTATGTGTGGTGTGGAGTTTGAGTGCCATCTGTTGTTTTAGGCTTTTTAGTACTTTTTCGCTGGTGGCTATCAGACTACAAAGCCAGTTTTGGTTGGATATTTTTGGGAGACAGGCATCAATTAATCAAATAGAGTTACTAACGTGTAGAGCTGGACGATAGGGTGAAAAATTATAATCACGATATTTAGGGGCCCAGGCATGAAGTGCTATGGAACCCTCTTGTAAATGTGCTTCTGACTTAGTTAAGAGATGTGAGAGACTTCACCACCAGCGACCGAGTCTGCATCAAAGCCGAACATAAATTTTGACTACACGCTGCATACTCCACATTGATCAAGAGTAACATTTTCACAGCAAATGACTGTAAACTCTATATTTTCTTGAGAATCACACGCAGAAACAAGAGCAGACGTGCTTTCATCTTTACAGCCTTTTGGTCCGGAGCTCACGATCAGCACTGGATCAAGAATGAGAATCAGAGTTAATAAAGTGTGTGTGTGGTTTGTGTGTGACCATTTCCAGATGTGAGGAGAACTGTGTGAGCTGCCAGAGGCCGGGAACGAGCTGCACTCAGTGCCGTGACGGTTACAACCTGGCCAGCGGAACCTGTATCATCAACGCCACCTGTAACAACGGTCAGTACACACTCACTCACTCACTCACTTCAGCCTAATGGAGTCAGCCGCTGTCAGCAGGTCCATCATCATCATCATCATCATTATTGTTATTATCTGCCAATTGAGGGACTGAGGAGGAGTGTGAGGGAGAGAAGGATTGAGTATGAGGAAGAGAGGGAGTGAGAATGAGTGTGAGGGATTGAGTATGAGAATGTGGTTGTGCATCCCGGGTTGCATGACAGCAGCAGTATGTCCGGTCTGGTGCGGTCAGGTCCAGCAGGAGGAGCAGTGACCCGGTCAGGAGAGGGGCAGATTGGGGGCAGAACGCCGGGGCTACTGGGAGATCTGGCATGGCGAGTAAAGGACACAAGGGCAAAGGGCAGCCGCAGTGGAGTAGGACACGCACACGGGAGAAGAGGGTTGTGGCTGAGGCGGCAGGGCGGATAGATGGAGGGCTGAAAGCAGTAAGTTCAGACGGCCAAATAAAGGACAATGAAACCAGTCAAAGAATCCAGTGGTGATTCTAGGGTTGTCTTTAGAGTCAGCCCCGTGATTAGAAGGTCGCCAGTTCAAGTCCTGGACTGGTAAAGGTACCACTGAGGTACTCATGAGCAAGGAACCGTCCCCAAGCACTGATCCTCGGGCGGTACCAAAAATGCTACCCACTGGTCCTTCACAAATGGGTCAAATGCAGAGGTCATATTTAGCTTTGCTGCACTGTGCTGTGTTCACAATGACAGAAAATCACTCAAATTCACTTAAACAAATTCAAATTACACAACAAAGGCACAGTCAGGTTAACAGAAAAGCTATATCCAAATACAGCAGGAAAAAGGGGCTTAACCCAAAACGGGAAGCAAAGAAAAATGTAAAGAAAACGGAAAATACAATCCAGAAAAAGCTCTTCATTCGGGCATGGATGTATTAGCACTATTTCTGCTTTTCTTTCTCTCTCTCTCTCTCTCTCTCTCTCTCTCCCTCTCTCAGCTGATGAGGTGTTCTGTGAGATGGTCAAGTCCAACCGTTTGTGCGAGAAGAAACTCTTCCGCCAGTTCTGCTGCAGAACCTGCCTGGTGACGGGATGAATGATGAAGAGCAGACTGGGGGAGGAGAGGAGGAAAAAAACACACGACACACCACCTCTTTTATACAGCTGCATTATCTGATGTAAATTTTAAAGCAGTTCTCTCTGTGGTTCCAAACACAACAAACTCCTCATTTCGATCGACCCTGACCGGGTGCTATCTGAATGCCATAAGATATATTTTTAAGGTTGTCTGTTTTATAAAGCTTCCTATAGCACATGTATAAAATGTTTATTTTTTATTCGTAAGATAAGACATCATTATGAAATAGACTGATATTATGAACTGTAAAAAATAAAAAGATGGTCCAACATTCTCACCAAACAGTGAGTCAGTGGGTTCATTTCCACCACTGACCTCCAGAATCAATAAAACTGTTAAAAATCATTGCTTTTAAGTGAGAGGAGAAAAGCAAGGTCCAAGAAGTAGAAATATTTGTGTAGATTAAGACCTAATCCGGGCAATGGGGCAAATCAGCCAAAGATGCTGATGAGGCTAATCTTAAATGAAAGCAAATAAGGAGTTTTAGCACAACCTGTCTTTGAAGTTGCTTTGGCGCAATGCTCCCAAAAGAAATTAACTTCATCTGATTATGCAGCTAATATTCTCTTGTATGTGGCAAAAAATAGCTGTAATTATTTGCATATTCTCCTGGCATGATGGGCATGAAGAATTTTGACTAGCTATATGTAAAAATGAATTTTAAATGTATTTTGAGTTTGTTTTTCACCTGTTAGTTGCTGTCGTGCAACATCCTCTTTCGTTTTAACTTGAACAAGTGATATTTTTTGACACAATTCTAGTATGTAATTATTAATCATTTGGTGTTTTTTCCTCTTTATCTACATATATTATGTTACTTACATTCAAATACACTTGCCAGCAACATGCAAACTCACTCTAAACAGACAAATCCCAACTTGTTTAGAATCCAGCATTAGCTCTTACTTAGTTTCCCAGTATCTTTGGGTGGAGTGCCCCTTAGCAAGAAAAAGTGGTGATTTATATTCTGAAACTGGACTTTTCTACCCCTACTTCCAAATTTTAACAGGTGAACAAGAACGGCATGCAAATGTTTTGCACGGCTGGAAGTTTGTTTTTTTTTCAGCTGCAATGTGTAATGCGAAAGTTGAAAAATTGCTGTGGGGAAAATACTGTACATAATGGAGTGTGTATGTAATGTTTTGAAATATTGCTTCTATAAAGATGGCAGAATAAACCTGTCTTTCAGCCACTGGCCCGAGTCTCTGTATCCACCCACGTTGTTGTGCCGTGTGTCCCAGCCTTGCTTTATAATCACTGTCACTTGTGTCACGAAACCCATCGCTCTCTCTCTCAATGACCTTTCATACCGGGAATGCGGATCTGGATTTTCTCTGGTAAATAATTATCTGCCTTTTGGGAAGTCTTGGGTTGCCGAACACTGAGATCATGAACTGTGCCGAAGACCCCGAACGACTTGTCTTTTCTTACATTGGGGGTTGCCTTCATGGCCTGGCAGACTGGGTGTTGAACCCTAAACGTTCTTTGTTTTGTTTTGTCTTTTTGGGATTTTCCCAATACCGATTACATATTTTGGAAGTGTTTTTAAGACTTATCATGGCAATCCAAAATGGGACCTTTGCTGATTTACAGACAAGAGAGAACAGTAACCTCTGTTTGTTTTGATACACTCTGAAGTGAGATTGATGAAGGAATAGAACACACACGGACTTGCACAAACACACAATTTTTATATGGATATAAACACATTTAAACAGCTGTTCCTGTCTCAATCACGTCATGACCTAAACTTGAACCTAGATGAGGGTTAAGGCCCAAATTTATATACTACCACAACTAAGTCTTTTCACACTAAACAACTTTAGGGCTGTTTTTGAACCTTATCTCGCCTCAGCTCACAAAAAAAACCATGATGGAGAGCATGGCTGGGCCTGGAAACTCTGGAAATCTAACAAATTTTAAACAATTTAAAAACTAATTCACACGGCCACCCTCATGTCCATAGAGGACATACACAGTATTTTTCTTTTCATTATCTCGAGATCACGAGTTATTTTGTTCATGATGTCGAGATAAGTTAGGGAAGCTCATTTCCACCTGAAAGAACAAAGTCATTCAGTCAAAATTTTCACTTACGATGTAAAAGTTATGACTTACTCTCTCAAATATTTCACTTATGACCTCATACACTGCAAAAAATAAAAATCTGTACAAGTGTCATTGACTTGAATTCAGCATTTTAATCTTGTTACACCATTTTTTGGATTTATTTTCTTGGTAAGACTGAATATTGTTTAGATTATTTGACTTGTTTAAATAAAATTTATCTTGAGTTATCCTACCTAGGTAATACAACTAATTTTGAGCAGTTTTCTCTTAAAACAACCTACATTGGTAAAGGAGTTGTGTTAACAGGTAGACTGTAAGTATATTTTTACCTGTTTCAAGAGAATTGAAGAAAAAAACTAGTATATTCTGCTTAATTTAAGTTGTGTATGCTTAGTCTTTGAGTATTCTTTTCCTTGTTTTAAGAAATCTTAGCAAGTGCAATTTTCTTGCTGCACTGGCAGATAATTTTGCTTGAAATAAGTATTTTTTTTTCCCAAAAATAGTAATTTTTTTCTTATTTTTAAAAAGGCATTTTTTGCAGTGTAAACATGACTTACTCTCTCAACTTTTCCACTTACGGTCTCATACCTTTCTGTCACATATTTACATTATTATTCATAAATATGGCACTCATCATTTTTCTTCACTATCTCATATGACAGTCTCTCAAAATTTCCACTCGTGATCTCATAATTATGATTTACTCTCTTACACAGGTCGATTTATGATTTCACAATTATTATATAGTTTCAAAATTTCGACTCATGATCTCATAAATCTCTCTCAAATGTCATATTCCGATGTCATAATTATGAATTCCTGTCTCAGAATCTCGACTTGCGATCTCATTATTATGACATGCTCTCAATATGTCCCCTCATGATCTCATAATTATGACTTACTCGCTCTCAAAATTCTATTTATAATTTAACAATAATTATATATTTTCCGAATTTCGGCATAATTATGAACAGCGTTCTCAGTTTTATGGCTTACTAAACGTTTATTTTTTCAGGTGTAAAATGGCTTCCAAATAAAGCGTGTCGACTTTATTTATTTATTTATTTATTTATAATGTAAACAGTGGTGTTGAGCACTTGGTAATGTCGTAGATATATTATTATATATCATGATTTATTTTTTTGTGTTCTCCACATAACTTGATTTCTCAACGTCACTACTTATTATCACCCGTGATCTCGCCACGAGTGTCTTGTGTCTCAACACTTCATTATCATCATAACTGAACGAGAAAAATAACTTGTGATCTTGACATAATGACGAAAATAACGTTTAGGCGTCATCTATGACATCCAAACAACTTAGTAGTGTAAACATCGCAACGAGCCGATCACTTTCAGATTGAGGCGTTATTGTGTGATTTGGGACACAGCCATAATCACTTGGTCATACTCTGCTCTCTGTGTTATTCTGTTTCCTGCTGAAAAATGCCAGACCATGGTATTGTACTCCATAAAAGATTATTTAGACTCCATAACAACCACTCTTGAGGGCCAAGGAACATAATAGATTCAGTCTTGTGGTTTGAGCTTCACCTTATTCTCCTTATAGGGAATGATATGTTGTGCTGGAAGTTGTACCCTCAGGACTACACAGCCTTAACCTCACTGAATAAATATACTGAATAGCTTGAAATGGTTTTCTACAAAAATAATTAAGTCATTGTTACTGTACATACGGTATTGGTCCATGGTCTCCCCCTCATGGTCAGATGTATAACTACAGTTAGACCATACAGTAACTGCAATATGCACTTATATCACATTTACTTCATCTAGCAGATGTTCTTATCCAAAGCAACATCCATTTGTCTAGTTATTACAGGGTCTCCCCGAAGAAACTTGGCCTCTTGCTCAGGGACCCAATGATGGTAGTGCTGGAGGTAGGATTTTAACCCACAACCTCATGGTCCTGAGGTGAGTATCCAAACCTCTAGATCGCCACCATCAAAACGCTTCAAACAGACAGATTGTTTAGAATCCAGCATTGTTTTTCACTTATAGTTTCAGAGTATTTTTGGGTGGAGTCCCCCTTAGCAAGAAAAATTGGCCTGATTTATATTCTGATTGATATACTGGACGTTTCTACCCCTACTTCCAAATTTCAACAGACGAACAAGAACGACATGCAAATGTTTTGCTCGGCTGTTTTTTTTTTTTTCAGCTGCAGTGTAATTTACAACTACAGTTAGGCCGAACAGATTATCATTTATGTAGCATTTTTCATACTTTCCATTGCTCATCATTTTAACCTGTCAAGCTCTCATCGAAAATACTGTAAGTCAGGTGTCTCGTTGGCTCAGCTTCTCCTCACTTGTTTCTGATGCAGTTCCTGTTGAGGTCAGATTAATACAGTTGAGTACATCTGTGGTGCTCGTTTGTGAGAGCCAAACAGAATCCGGGGAAAACTGGACATTTTCAGAAGAGAAAATGGTTGTGGAGGTAGACAGAGATTGAAATGTTATTAGCTGTAATGTTTATGCTTTATCTTTGCAATCTTTTCAGGTCTTCATGAATAGAAAATAAGGATTTAAGAGGACATAATACTCCTATAAGTCACCTTTCAAGAAAATAGAGCTGGAATTAAGAATATAAATGGTTAGTCTACAGAAATATTTGCCTATGTGAATGTGGCAAATTTCATCAACTAGTACTAGTTTAAGCCTTAAAGTAAAGAAAATATAGGATACCTTATTGCACAGAAATAACAATAGGTTTTTTTTAAATGCAATTTACAGTTTTTCTAAGGCGCTTAACTACTTTTTTCAAAACAATATCCACATTCTCAAATCAGCCAATGCAGCCTGCAGAACACTAACAAATTTGGCTGAACTCCCCATTTTCCCTGCAAAACCCTCTACATGAATCAAAACACTAAGTTGCATAACTCACTCAACCAGTAACACACATCAGTCACACAGGAGACACATACAAGCAATCAGTGAACACTCTCACTCACTGCAGTAAAATCAGTACACGCACAGAGGGAGCAACAAAATACAAAACACGTCTTCGGTGAAGGTAAAGTGGTTTTTTTGGGTGTGTATGAAAACACAAAAATCAAGAAAATAAATTTTGTCATGTGATATAAAAAAGGCATGTGATTTACTCTGCATGATCTCTCCCTTCAGACTCCAGAAGTGCTCTGTAAATCTCATCAAGGAATACAATAAACTTTCCAGATTTATATGACCCAACTGTTGGGATGTATACAACAGGACTAGTCTCTGATATATCGAGTGATATATATAGTATATAGTAAAGGTATAGTGGACAACTCATATAGTGACTTTTTACCTGTACATATTGATATCTTAGTTGATAAAGTGACTGAATGAATGTTGTGATATGTTGTGTGGTCTGCAGTTACAGCAGCCTGTATTTCCTGTAAATGGAGCGTATTGTTCCCCAGCACCATCTGAACACTCGCCGCTTCATGGTCAGCAGTGAACAGCGGCCACTCCCGCCAACTGCAGGTGTTCTTTCGAGTCTATAAAGACATACTGTATGTAATGTAGAATACTGCAGTATTCTACTGTAGATCTGATAACTGCAGGAACTGTGGTCTATATTTGAATTATAGCAAGTGAATGTTACAGGACTATTTTCCCTCTTCAATGTTTGAATAATTGATGCAACACATAACGATGAACATGGTCAATGACAGTGGCTGTAATTTTATGGCTGACCTCTGTCTTTGACCTTGCCCACTGTTTCCTCTTCCACATCTATGTCCATGTCGTCTCCAGTCTTGTTTCATTGTGTGTTAAAAATTACACCACTTTATTACTACTTTTATACCGTGTTAGCAACTTTTGAGTGATTGAGAGTTAGATTTGCAGCAAGTAGTGCAACCCAAATTGCAAGTCTGGCCCAAGTTCAGTAGTGTTTTGGGATGGAATTTAGCAGCTGCCGCTATTTTGAAGTGAATTGCTTAATCAGACACTCTGATGTGATTTTGGTGTTACCGAATGATCACTGTGACTAGTGTTTTGCAAAAATCCTTTAGCAATGAAAAGTGATGTGCAAGCAATGACACCATGGTTTCTGTTGTGCAGAAAAGTTTACTGATTTGCATATATTTATTTGGAAATGACAACTTGGACTAATGGCATGGTCAATGTAGTTAAGCCTCTGAGAAAAACTGTAATAAGTCTCATTGAATTGATCAGGGCAGTTCCTAATTCTGTACCTTATTTTTCTCAAAATAAAAGAAAGACATTTAATCTTTTAACAAAGATGTTGCAGATGGAAGCTTTCATTCTTTACAGTGAAGCACCACAAATTCTAACATTCCTCCTCTTTGGAAGTCTGGACCAGAGAGTGCTGATTAAAATTGCAAGGAAAAAGCGTGCATGGCAGGTGGTGGTCAAAGCTTTCCCCGATAATGCATGCAAATCGCCGACCTAAAGTTCCCAAGTGCAAATTTGTGATCTACAAAGGATCTCTGTGTTCTCCAGTAGGGCCTGTTCACGCTAAGGTTTGTCCAGTTGAAGTGGAGATAAGAAGGGAGACCTGTGGAGAGACAGGCGCTCTGCTGAATGCTAAAAAGACGCTGGGAGAGAGGTTAGATCACCTTTATATGTCAGCACCAATCAGCCTCTGTACGGGCCTCGGGGTTATCAAACTAGAAAAGTTATCACCAACGCACAGAGCTGGGAGCTGTCAGAGACAGAAAGAGAGAAGGAGAGGGAGAGTAAAAGGAAGGCGAAGGAGAAGAAGTGGACAGATTAGAAAAGAGATATGAGTTAGTGATAAGTATAAAGGGAAGATAGAGTCAGTAGAACTTCTGCTCATGAATAAGAGAAGTTGCATAAATATGCATGTATTTATGTACAGTATTGTGTTTCCAGAGTGCAAGCTTTTCAAGCTACTTAAAAGTACCTAAGCTAAAGGCAAGCTATTTCATGGCCACGGATTATTGCAGGAACAGTATGACAGATGACACTTTTGCCAATTCACCATCACTCAGAAAGAACTGCTAGTTGAAAATACCTGTCCTTTTAATAATAAGATTTTAATAATAATAAGATTTAAAAAAAAACACAGTTTAATTTAAGAAATAAAAATGCCAAAAAAGCTGTCAGAAAGACTTCAAGTTTCCACTATATACCACTAGAATAGTATCACATTCCTGTAGAAACTACTAGACACCTTGATAAAATATGCCTAAAGGAATATTTAAGCAAAATGAGCAAAGCTCACAACAAATGAGACCTTACATGATCCATTGTTGCTGTTGCATAACAAATCACCATTAGCCTTTCCTCCATTCCAGCAGCGTTAGCAGTTTGCAGTGATGTATTCCTGCAATGTCACATCTTAATAGAGCACTGACTGACACCGGTGCTTGCAGGACAGATTACTATTCCCCAGATATTTGCCATTCGAACAAAACACAAGGTATTTATGCTTTCTGGACTCATAGGCAGTTGCCTGTTCGGATGGAAAGGAGAAAAAAAATCCATTATTTCTGGACAACAAGCTCAACAGAGCCAAACCACCTCTGCAAATCCCTGCTGACTTAAAAAGAAGGACGTTTGAAAGAGATAATTCAGAGCCCCTGAGAGAGATGTAGAGAGAAAATTGAAAGAACCTGAAAAGAGCAGGCGCAAAAAAGAGAGAAAAAAGCAATCTACAAAGATGTTGATGTTCTTTTATGTTAAGAACTCCCTCATCTTTATGTTAAAAGATGCATTTATAATGCATAGTTAAAACTGCATTTCATCTAGCCTGCACTGTATAAAATAATTTGATCAATAAGTCATGTCAACGTTCTTATTTTGTTTAATTCAACTCAAAACAACCACTGATGCATGACACAGTTTCAACTTGTATGAGTTTTCATGGTTATGTTTAAGAGTGAATGTGTTAAAACCAACTATATGTATAGAAAATTGCAAAAATTAAGTAACAATTTAATTCATAGACTTAAAATAATGAGTTGAAATAATTAGTATATGCAATATGATTTTACTTGAAACTTTAAGGCAGCAATTGAATTTACGTTTTTAAATTGAACCAGATGCATTTTTTCACATCATACATCACACACATCATACTACAGGACAGCACATTGCTCACTATAATCAAATGGGACCATGCATTTAACCCATCCGTGAAGGAGCAGTGGGCAGCTTTAGGAACAGTATCTTGCTCGTGAGTACCTCAGCGGTACCTTTACCAGTCCGGGACTTGAACCTGCATCCCAGGAGAGCATTGAAATGTTAACTACCAGATACAGACCCAAAGGCTGGAAAACTGCATAAATATTACGTTTGTAGATCCACCTGGTCCAGCTTAGAGGTGCAGATCATTGGCTTCCATCCAGATGTCCTGCTCCAAATAAATGTTCCTGTATCAATATATAAACATCCCTTTGTTCTTTAACTACACCAATCCACATCTGCCAGACTCTTTATGAACTTGTCATAGATTAAATTAATGGCCAGCTTCTCTCTTGCATCTGGAGAAAGTTATTAGACAGCAACAGGCCCCAAGCTTTGGCAGCCATTAACATTCTGTTTCAGCGTGGAATGAATGAATGAATTAAATGATGTGTGGTAATTGATTTGAATTTAGTTTGACTGCTATTACATCTGTTGAATGGCAGGCTGAACATCACGCCTATGCATGCTGTTTAACCACAAGGGTAATTTGAAGTCGTGTTGATTAAAAAGCAAGACCATGTAATTGAGCATGAAATGGCCCACAGCATCACAGTTAATTGCAGTTAGGGGTCTACTAATCCTTTTAGAACCTCACTTTTCTTGCTATGTACTTGGGTGGTTTCTCACAAGATAAGAATGTGTTAATTTTACTGATAAAGTGTGAATTGTTATACAAGACCATATTATTACAGTGCAATTTACATAGCTTGGCCATTTACAATAGAGTTGTTTTAGATTATATTTATATATATGACTTTATTTATTTATTTATTTATTTATCTACATTTGCTTTTGAGAATTTGTAATCCACATAGAGACATTTTTGTTTTTGCAAAACGTTTTCAATATGAACATCAAGATCAAGTATCAAGTGAATATTAATGGTTAGGATTATTTTGGATATAAAAATTATATTCTTGGCAACAATGATATTGATATTTATTTTTACTACATCTGTTTGTGCTACTACTACTACTACTGGCTATAAATGAAACAAAATAGATAGAAAGATGACCAAATCACTCTTATTGTGTGCATTTGTTTACGTCAATTAACATGTTTTACCATTCAAGAAATATAATATTTTGATTTAGTGTGAAAAACATTATAAAACGGATATATATATATATGTTTGGGACCACTTGCACCAAAAGATGTCTTAAAATAGAAAAATTATTTTACATCAATCTTATACGAAATGATATTTATTTATTTGTTACCTACAGTATTTCGTTTCGGGAATACAGAAACCGTCTACATAGTGAGTTGATACTACCGCTCCAGGCCAGTAGGGGCAGTAATTACGACTCATCGCCTTGGTTTCTCAGCGCGTCAGCAGGCGGAAGTGAGTTGGGCTACTTCCTGGCGGCAGCGTGTGTGTGTGTGTTCGTGTTCGGAGCCTGCAGCGAGTGTGTGAAGCGTTTGTAAGTGTTTTGGTGTGTGTTTGGTGTTTTCGGCGTCATGGTGAAGCTGTCGGCGGAGCTGATTGAGCAGGCGGCTCAGTACACAAACCCGGTCCGGGACAGAGAACTCGATCTGAGAGGTACGGAGCTAACGATGCTAACCTAGCGGAACACAAAGAGGCCTGAGAGTGAGAGAGAAAGTGATTGTGAGAAATCGTATTTATGAGTGAGTGAGTGAGTGAGTGAGTGAGTAAATGAGTGAGTGAGTGAGTGAGTGAGTGAGTGAGTAAATGAATGAATGAATGAGTGAGTGAGTGAATGAGTGAGTAAATGAGTGAGTGAGTGAGTAAATGAATGAATGAATGAGTGAGTGAGTAAATGAGTGAGTGAGTAAATGAGTGAGTGAGTGTTTTCGAGTGAATCATTGTGTGTGTTTATGAGCGAGCGAGCGTGTGCATTAAGGGAGTGAATAGGTGTGAGCGAGTAAGTGTGATTGATTGATTGAGTGAGTGAGTGTGTGTGTGTGTGTGTGTGTGAGTGAATTTGCGTGTGTTTGTGAGAGTGTGCTTGCGAATGAGTGAATGTGAGTGTTTGCGAGAGTGTGGGTGGGTGAGTGAATGTGCGTATGCACCATCGTACAGTTAACAGTAAAATGTGGATAACAGTATAGAGAAGACTGCAGCAGTTTGGTCCTAATGAATTGAATAAAGTGAGAATGTGCAGTGATGAATACAGGTCAGAGTAGAACAAATACCAAATCTCTGCTTTCTTTAAGAGTTGGGGTTCCGATCCCAGCAGAGCCTAAAAGTCCCAGTTGGGCCCCTGCTTTAGGCCCTTAATCTCTAGCTCAGGGCCTAACTAACTGTAACCATAATCAGGAAATTTTGACAAGAGCGTCTGCTGAATGCTATAAATAAGTGATTAAATTTGGCAGCATTTGTGTCTGTGTTACAATACGACCAAAATTCAGGTAGTTTTGGGATGTTTTACTTTTGGATTATTTTAAGCCAAAATTTTCTTCATCTATCCAGGTTACAAAATCCCTGTTCTGGAGAACCTCGGGGCCACTCTGGACCAGTTTGACACCATCGATTTTTCCGATAATGAAGTCAGAAAACTGGATGGCTTTCCCATGCTCAAAAGGCTCAAAACTTTGCTGATGAACAACAATCGGATATGGTGAGTGATCTCAGTGTCTGATTCAGATGGCCCTAATCTTATGTGTTGGTTTAATCATGTAGTCTGTCCTGCTATTTACACTTTTAGAATACTGCAATAGCTGTGCCTCTAATACCATGAATGAAATGTTAATTCACACGTCTCTTGCAGTCGAGTCGGAGAGAACCTTGAACTGTCATTACCGAATCTTAAGGAGTTGGTGCTCACAAGTAACAACATCCAAGAACTGGTAAGCAGTTGATTCTTAGAATATTGACATGGGTTACTATTGCCAGTCATTTAGTTGTGAGTTTGAGTTTGTGTACTATTCAGGAAGTTTAATAGAAGCAGCTGGATTCTGGAGATGCCACCAGTCTGGCTGTTTTTCCACATCCGGCTTTGGAATTCATTTTTGCAAATTATTGTTTTGTTTTAGTGATTAGAATAAATTCATGTTCTGTCATTTATCAACAGGGTGATCTGGATCCTCTCGCCTCAGTGAAGACACTGACACTTCTCAGGTATTAACATTTTATTATTCTATCGAAATTGTGTGAAGCTTTAATGCACATCTAGAAAACAGACTTTGTATTATAAAATGTGATGATAAAATCATATTTTTTAAAAGAATGCATATTTTGTAAATGGCAATGTTTTTATCAGTCTTTTAAGAAATCCAGTAACCAACAAGAAGCACTACAGGCTGTATGTCATCAACAAACTTCCACAAGTACGGGTTCTAGACTTCCAGAAGGTGAAATTAAAGGTAATGTTCAGACACAAATATTGCTTAATGCATATTAAATGTGGAAGCTGTTGCTGGACAGAAATGCATGTTATGTAAGCCATTATGTCTTATCAGCAGATGCAGATATCCGTCGTTTTTTTTTTTAAACGCTTGCCTGGCCATATTTTTATTTCCTGATGGTTTTTTGAAGACTGCAGTGTGCTAGTGCTGAAACTCATGTTGGACCTTCTCCATCACTATTAAACAGTGAAAATGAAAGTCATTAAACTAATTTCTGCATGTTCTGATGGGTTTGTTGTGAAAGTGGACATTTATCTGCCTGCTGTTTATGTTCTGTATGCTTTTATGTTCCTCACACAACAAAAAGGCACACCATGCTTTACTACATAGTTATCTTGTAGTTTTCACATCTACAGCTCCAGTTTAGAATATTAATATCTGTTTTTGTAACAGATTTTGGTTTTTAAGTTCAGTTTCTCATAATGTATCTTTAATCTCATTGTCTTAGGAATGAATAATACTACATGTTGTACTTGTATAATTATGTATGTGACAAATCCAGGTCGATATCATGCTTCTCTTTCTTGTGTCAGCGTTCACTTTAACTCTGTGATGTATCGCCATAGGAACGTCAAGAGGCTGAGAAAATGTTCAAAGGCAAACGAGGTGCTCAGCTTGCAAAGGATATTGCCAAGCGTTCGAAAACGTAAGACGAAACCCCCTTGACCAAGTGCAGCTCTTCCCAAACACTGGACTCATCAGCCAACTGGGTTTATGAGCTCTGCCCCGCTTTATTGGGTCTCGTCCCAAATTGGATGTAAAACTGATCTGAATTGGCTTTTTCCAAACATCATAACCCAGTGTACAGAAGAGCTGACTCAAGGCACTTGTTCCCTTTGTATCAGATTATTAAATAAATGATAAGAAATGTCAAAGATACTACACTCTGGTGGAACAGATGTTGAAAGGTTGAAGAAGCATGTGTGTATGGGACAAGCATTTAATCTCCGGTGTGTGTGTGTGTGTGTATTTGTAGGTTTACTCCGGGAGCCGGACTTCAGGCTGATAAGAGGAAGACGGGGCCTTCGGCGGCCGACGTGGAGGCCATTAAGGCACCTTTTTATTTTATTAAAAGTTTTATGAGTTTAGATTGAAGGCGACCGGACTTCTGAGAAGCCTTTCGGAGGAGAGGCGAAACGTCTTCAAGAACCTAAAAGAAGTCTGGTCGCCTTTGATTGAAGCTTGCAAGAACTACATGAAAAAAAAACATTTTAACTAATTAGACACCAAAAGTCTAGACTAAATGCCAGTCTCTCCTCAACAGAACGCCATAGCGAGTGCCACATCGCTGGCTGAGGTGGAAAGGCTCAAAGGAATGCTTCAAGCCGGCCAGATCACAGGAAGGGAAATCAGACAAGGTAATAAAGCGTGATGGAATATCTTTTATGATTTGGTGTGATTTCCGTATCAAGGAGTATTACATGGTATTATGTAGACACGCGTTAAAAATAAATGTACCAATGTGTCTCAGGGGCACAAGACATGGTAGAGGAAGAGGAGGAGGAGGAGGAAGAGGAGATGCATGGCGATTCTGCCCCGATGTACGGAGCTGCCGGTGGGGAAGATATGCAGGGGAACGGAGATGAAAACGGAGAAGACCAGGAGGGATATGCGATGAGTGAAGATATGGATGTTAATGGGTCATAGTTGGCTTTATGTAGATTGTTTTTCATTTGAGACGTGTATAATTGAGCAGAGTATTGGCTGTGACGCTTTTGTGTTTTTGATCATTTCATTAAACATTTTTTAAATAACGTGATTTTCATTCTTTTCCTGATGTAAATAATTATGGCTTTTAAAAGCCACTCAAAGTCAGATGTCTGAAAGTAGTACTAAGATATTTTTTACTGTATGCGTCTTCTGTTCTGTGATAATGTAACATTCAGGCTTTCACTGATGCATATGTAGATGTTAGCATTGATTCTATGTTTAAGAGCCCAAATCTGGTTTGGTTTAGAAATAAAATTATTACTTATTTCACTAAATAAATGCTTTCTATTCTGAAGCTTAGAGTCACCAGCTGAAGTCTGTTTTTGCAGAACTGCAACTTCGTTTAATAAATAATCTGAAAGTCTTATGTTTGTCAAGATTCTTTAACAGCTGTAGCTTTTTCTGAATAAATATCATAGTGGGGTTGAGGTGGCCAAGTTGCAGGGTATGTAAGCGTCTACAAACCAGCTCTACTAAAAACTCTGTTTAATCTTATTGCATCAGAACTTGCCTGTAGAACATCTAGACACCGGTTGGGCAGTCCACAAGAAAAGTGATATTTCTCCTTGAGATGAACGTTTTAATGTACGGACTTAAGAGGCTCCGTATTAATGTAATGAGTTACTTTGAAATAATAGTAATCAATAATGTATTACATTTTGGAAGTAACTTGCCCAAAAATGTCGATGGTTAAATGTGGATTGTTACACCCCCATTCTTCATGCTTTTCATTACTCTTTATTCCTTTTCAAATTATCCTTATAAAAACTGAAAATGGCCAAATTACATTTAACCAATTAAAAATGTTTTAATTTTAAACGATTAAGAAATGTAATTAATGTTTTTATTTCCCATTTTATATAATTCATAACATTTAATTAATGTTTTTATATCGCATTTTGAATCATTCTTACACATGTAGTTTATTAATTATTGGTGTATTTATTTATTTGTTTAATTTTAGCAGTGTTAAGAGTCAACTGCCAAAAGAGTCAGATAAAGAGTTAAAGGAACACTCCACTTTTTTTGAAAATAGGCTCATTTTCCAACTCCCCTAGAGTTATATAGATGTGCTTTACCGTTTTTGAATCCATTCAGCCGATCGCCGGGTCTGGCGGTAGCACTTTTAGCATAGCTTAGCATAAATCATTGAATCCGATTAGACCATTAGCATCTCACTATAAAATGACAAGAGTTTCGATATTTTTCCTATCATTGCGCCTGCTGCACCCATGGTACGGCAGCAAAATTCCTTGATTATTACGCCGGAATGAGAGTATAGTTCCTAGCCATATCGGCCTATAAAATCGCAACTTTTCATTTTCCGCCAGTCTTAGTACACGACGCAACTACAGAAGAGTCAAGTTTTAAATAGGAAAAATATCGAAACTCTTAAGTCATTTTATAGTGAGATGCTAATGGTCTAATCGGATTCAATGATTTATGCTAAGCTATGCTAAAAGTGCTACCGCCAGACCCGGCGATCGGCTGAATGGATTCAAAACCGGTAAAACACATCTATATAGAGTGTTCCTTTAACTCTTTATCTGACTTTTTGGCACTTGACTCTTAACACTGCCAAAATTAAACAAATAAATACACCAATAATTAATAAACTACACGTGTAAGTGGAGTGTTCCTTTAACGCGGAACGCAAGCCCGTCAAGCCCCGCCCCCTGGTGTCTACGTCATAGCGTAAATCCCCCTCTGCTTCCCTAAGCCCCACCCCCTGCACGCTGACACGTCATCCCGGAAACGCTCTTCTTCTGCTGACTCCTGTTAGCTTAGTCAGCGAGCGAGCCGATGTAAATAATAGATTCAGACCGAAAATGCGGCTATAAAATCGACTTTTCGGGGCAGAAATAAAAGTGGTCGTGTAGTGGTGGTGTCAGGCTCCGTTTGTGCTGAAAATGGAGGGGGACGGAGTTGCGAAAATCCGGACAGAAAATCATGCGACTCTGGAGAACCAGGATCTGAGTTTCCTCCAAACACCTGGTAGATATAACCACAATACCAACAGCGTCAGCCGACACCAAAACATCAACATTAAAACTGTCTTTAGCATATTTTATTCCATCCTGACGTGGCTTCAACATAAAATAACTAAAGACAACATTTATCTAGGCTATGCTAACCTGCTAGCTGCGTTTGTTTACTTCCGTTGAAATGTGACTTAAGCCAAGGCAACGATCTTCATAAAGACACTTTTGCATTTATTTATTTGTTTACAACCCTATTAGTTATTATTTTCTAAGGTTCTTTTAAATACAGAATCTCGAATACGAAGCAATGCAATACACAATTCTCTATATACATAAAGCTTGGTTATATGAAGTTTATAATACTTAAAAATATTATAAGCATCTTGTAAGGAGAGGGTTCTGAGTATGAAACAATGCAATGTAATTTTGTTTGTCTCTTTTAATCCTATGTTATGTGATATTAATGGATTATGTGTTTTAATTTGCTCTGGAACTTCTAGAGTGCATTGGGTACTACCTATTGTATAACTATGTATGTACCAGATTTATATATATTTGTTTCATATATCCATATTTTTGCCTTGTATATCTCTGCATTCAGCTCTTGTGTGTAGAGATATACATGACAGAGATAACCATATTCATGCCTTTCATATCTCTATATTTAGGTATTATTTGGAACTATTTGGACTTAATGTATTTTTTTTACTTCACATAATATTTGCCTATTTTTATTTAGTCATCTTTACGTTATTATGTTATTTTTATGCTTTCTGTTTCCTTTTATTCAGTTTTTAATCGTTATTATTATACTTTCACAAAGCATATCAATTATCCTCAGCTGAAAATGTGTTACAAAAATAAACTTGCCTTGCCTTGCTGTGCCTGAGAGTTGTGTCCTGCTTAGCAGCTCTGCAACTTGGGGAATGGTAGACATCTTGTAGTGCTGCTGTGCTAAAATAACCTTCCCGTTCCTCTGCCCCAGAGCCTTGTTTATTTGAATGCAGTTTCATGTTTCACAAACATCTGTTTTACCTTTACTGTCTTAGCACCGACAACCAAAGCACATTCCTTGTGATGTGATGACGTACTAATAAACTGCATTCAGATTCTGAAACGTTTCTTCTCGTCTCATCAGTTTCTGCGTTCTTCTCCGAGTATGGCTGGTTCCTGTTGCTCCTATGTGTTGGAGTTTATCTCCTCATCCAGCATGTCCGTGAGAACCGTTCCAGCGGAGGGCAGAGGTCAGAGCCTGTTGGAAGCCAAGGTTTGTGACAATCCTGCAATACAAAATTAAAGTGAGTAAGCGCCTGGGGGGGACTGCTTGAGGACCTCATGAGTACCTCAGCGGTACCTTTACTGGTTTGGGACTTGAACCAGTGACCTTCTGATCACGGGGCCAACTCACCCAGACTTTGTGAAATTGGCAGATGTTACCCATATAATCTTGTAATGTGATAAAACTTGTGTTTCACATACCTACTCCAGATGCTGCGGTGGTGGTGAGGCAACATGAGGCGTTGGAAGCAGCGCGGATGAGGATGCAGGCCGAGCTTGATGCCAGAACTGCAGAGTTCAAAGAGAAGCAGCAGAGAGTGAGTTCCCCTGAACTGCATTTTTAATGCATGGTTAGAGCAACCAAGAATTAGACCTGGGCAATTAATAAAAATATGATCAAAACAGCACACACACACACCCCATTCAGAAACCACAGAAAATTTATGTTGAATATTCTGTTAAGCGTGATATTGATTTGAGGTCATATCACGCAGCCCTGCCAGGTATCCACTTGTTTTTTCTCCTGTCTTCCAGTTGGAGGAGGAGAAACGCAGGCAGAAGATTGAGATTTGGGAGAGCATGAAAGAAGGCAAGAGTTACAAAGGGAGCGCAAAACTTGCACAGGTGAGATATCTCACTTTTCCATGGCATCTTTTAATTACATAATTTGGAATATAATTTGTGTGCTTATAATCTGTTGTCTGCTGGGTTTTCTGGTGCAGTCACAGAGTTCTGACGAGGCAAGCAGCTCTTCCACACTGCCGAAGCCAAAGACGGACAGAAAGACTCTTCGCAGCAGTGGTAGGGAACATCACAGTTTCAGTATTGTCTACAAGTCACTTTTCCATGTTGGTTCATACACAATATATCATACAGTTCTCTATAAATTTAGGAAAGTCTCAAATTTGTAAATGTATAGAATTTTACAAGAAGATAGAATTCAAAACATAATAATACTATATATTTTATTGTTTTATTTTAACTGTATCTTTTATACAAAATTATTTTTGGTGTTTGTTTACTGTTAGTGTGGTTTTTGAGGGATAAGAAATCTCCAAGAACATAAATGTAAGTTTTTTTTTGTCTGAGTCATGACTCCAAGTCGTGTGTGTGTGTGTGTGTTTAGGTTATAATCCTCTCAGCGGTGAAGGAGGAGGGACCTGCTCATGGAGACCGGGCAGGAGAGGGCCCTCGAGTGGTGGATGAGGTTAAAGATGGTCAGAGGGACACAGTTCTTAGTCACCTCTGACCTCTTGACCTCAGGCACAAGAGCGCACAAATAGCAACTAAATGAAGCTGTCAGCTCTCATCATGGCTTAGGATCATATATCCTTTTGTTCTCATGCACTTAATAGCCGAACCGGTGAGATAACTGTAGATTGTCGTCCTGCACCCGTGTTAGACTTGTTTCAGACTTTGACATTTTGACTTTTATTGTATCAAGAGATTTGTAAAGCAGGACTCCAGAACTACAGGATGCAGTGATACACACAGATGCTGTAAAATCATGTATGTAATCCTGCTTTATGAATGTCACTATTTGCACATTGTAAAATCAGAACAAAAGCCCGTGTGAGACTGGCAGCTTCTAATGACGCCTCCCCAGAAAAGGGTCTTAAACCAGTGGGGCTGGCTGATCATTTTCAGGTGCGGTTGTGTGTTCTTGTTTGTTTTTTTTGTTTTTGTTTTTTTGGTTAAACACACATTAAAGGTTTTTCTCTATCCACTCTAAGTGAATGTAAGTCTTACTGATGTATGGTTTAAATATTAAAAATCTGATTAATCAAATAGAGAAATGATTGTGGCTTCCGACATGGTACTTATTATTTGCAGTTGTCAAAAATTCATAAAGGTCTTTGAGTTGCATTTTAATATGTTATAAACATTTCGCTATTAAAATACTGTAGTCCAACTAATCGTGTCAGTCTGTTTTCACCGCTAGATGGCGGCAGTTTCACATGAAAATCCGTTCGTGTGCGTGTGGGTATATTCTAAAATTTCTATAGCTGACTAAATCTATTATACTTATTAAATTTCATGTTAATTTTGAAAATATCAATAAATGGGCTTAGTTTATATATCAATTAGTGAAATTCATTATAATTGGTAGTAGTAGTAGTAGTAGTTTTTTATAATATACATTAACAATATTATTAGATATTAGAAATATGTGTAATAGTTTATACATTTTAAATAATTTTCATTATATCATATCTAATGTTAGACATATACTATTTAGTATTCAATATATTTGATATATGATATAAATATGGGGCATTGGTTTGGGAATTGGCTTCGTGATCAGAAGGTCGCCAGTTCAAGTCCGGAATTGGTAAAGGTATCGTCCCCAAGCACTGCCAAAAAGCTGCTCACTGCTCCTTCACGAATGGGCCAAATGGAGGATTCACGTTTGGCTGTGGTGCAGTGTGTGCTGTGCTGTGTTCGCAATGACAATCACTTAATTCACTTAATGTGAATATAAAATATTCTTTAACATCCAGAGGTGGAAAGAGTACTGAAAATTTGTACTCAAGTACAAGTACTGTTACATTGGTTAAAACGTACTCAATTACAAGTAAAAGTACTGGTGTTAAAAAAAATACTTGAGTAAAAGTACAAAGTACTCTTCTCAAAAACTACTCAGAGTACTAATTACATTTTACCCGATTGATGTTTTACTGCGTCGTCAATAGCAGGCATTCGATTCGATTCACCAGTATAAAATATCTACGTTCAAAGCACATTTCTCAGATGAACAAGGTATAGAAAGGCAATTTGTTTTGTAAATAAATGTAGATATAAAGCAGGAATTTTGTTTGTTAAAACAATGACAAAAATGTTTTTGAACATGCATAGAACAGTTTAAACTTTTCCCAATGCACTGCGAACAACAGGCAGCGGGCACTCGTCCTCCGTCTTTTCTCCATCATTTTCACGGTTGACAGTGTTGTCTTCTGTCTCCATTTTGGCTTCTTTGTCTCCAAATCTTCAGTCTATAAATGAGTTTGTACTCCACTGTGTAGTACCTCCAGACACCTGTGCCTGCTGCAGCAGCGGAGTTTATTCTTTGCTTACGTCCTAGATTAATTGGCGCGGTCGCGATTGCACAGCCTTATTGACTACAAAGATGCAGATGAAAGGTTTGAATATTAATTCAAATTGTGGGCGTACTCAGTAGCGACTTTTGATTTTATAAGTAGCGAAGTAGATTACATGGTGTAAATTGTACTCAAGTACGAGTAAAATAACACACTTGAAAAACTACTCATAAAAGTACAAGTACCCAAAAAACCCCAACTTAATTACAGTAACGTGAGTATTTGTAATTCGTTACTTTCACCCCGTTAACATCCAACATCATCCTCGCCGCTCTGTGTAGTTCCTACGCTGTCCGTTAGGCGGCGCTCTATCCGACTTTCCCCCGTCCGCACTCCCGTTGCTCCGGCAGCAGAAGAAGAAGCCGTGCGAGCCGCGTCGCTGAGTACCGTTATACACGCACACACATACACACAGTCACAATGGCGAGATAGTCGGAGGAACGGGGACGTCTCGCCCGCCACGCTGAGGCCCTTAACGCATATATATATATATGTGTCTGTGTGTGTTCGCGTCATTTTCGCTTCGACACATTTTTCGATGGACGAGCGGCGGCGGCGGCTTTGTGCTCGGGGCGAGACTTTAAAACCGGCGCGGGAGACTCGCACACAGAGAAGAGAGAGAGGGGGAGGAATAAGTCAGTAAATACGAGGAACAAAAAAGAAGAAAGGGCTGAAAGAAGGAGAAGAAAAAGGAGTTTATTTTTGAGGAGGGGGGGGATGGCAGGTCGAAGCCGGAGAGCCTGGTTCAGCGTGTTACTGGGGCTGGTGGTCGGCTTCACTCTGGCGTCCAGGCTGATTCTCCCGCGGGCCACCGAGCTGAAGAAAGCCGGCCACAAGCGCCGGGCGAGCGGCAGCGGAGCAGGAGGAGGAGGCGCTGCTGCTGGAGGCTGCGGCGGCGGTGGTGTCGGTGTCGGTGTCCCGGGTGAGGCTAGGAGAGAACTGGTTTGGCCGCCTCAAGAGCACCGTGACGACTCGGTGAAGACGGCGGGGGACAAGAAGCAGGAGCGTGGCCGCGATAGTTTCCTCTTCGTCGGCGTAATGACGGCGCAGAAATACCTCAACAACCGCGCGGTGGCGGCGTATAGGTGAGTCCTGTGAGGGGAGTAATTATTTTAAAACCCCCTCTCGGCCAGACAAAGGCAGAACCGGATCGAAAATGTACGTTTCTTGAAAAATATATTCAATCAAGTAACGTTTTCCCCTCACACAGGCTCTTGAGAGGAACTGGAGCGTTCCGGCTCATTTTTTCCGTCCTAAACGTCGCTTGTCCGTCACCAGATAGCAGATATGCAGTGAAGAAATGTGCCTTTTAGAATAAAATGTTCTTCACAAAGCTTCTAGACACAAACCAGAGCATTTTGGTTATTTTTCTCCATCCTAAACGCCACTCGTCCGTCCTCAGATAGCAAATATACATTGAAACAACGTTTCTCTTTTTTGCTCATCTATAACAATCGGAATTAATTCAGTTCTGCACATCGATTTCTTGATTGAGCTCATATAGACTTGACATTATTTTGTAACAATGCAGCAAATGTGTCAAATTTCACATTCAAATATGTTTTAACACGTTGGGTATACTAATATCGCCGGTTACTGTTAATTCACTGTAATTCAGTATACTGTTGGTGTAAAGTCATTCAAAACAGCCACGAAAACTATTAAAAACAATAATTGAAAAAGTTATAGGACTGTTGAATCAACGTCAGCTCAATGAAAAATCCCTGAATTCCCAGATAGCAAATGTACAATGAACCACATGTTCCCTTTTGTGGGATCTTGACGGAATTCATTCATTTGTGAACATTTTTTGGTTGAGCTACATGAGCTAATCCTAAACCCTAACCCCTCAAATTTTATCTTGACAACACAAAAATGTAGTCAGAAATCTCACCTTCCCTCAGATTTCAGGTCAGATTTCCTTATTACTCACATGCCTATAGGAATCTTGCATCTTTTTAGTCTTAATGGCGGTTAGATCGAACTAGGGAAAAATCTGTTCCCATATGAGTAACATGATGGGATTTTTATTCTCGTGTGCTCTAAAGCATGACCATTGTCTTATTCATAAGCTTACAGAGAGTTTTTTTGCTCATTTGATTATTTGTGGGTTTTAAAAGTTTAATGGTTAAACAGAATCAGGATAAAAATGAGTGGTTTTGACTGGTTCTCAAGTTACAAGTTGGGTCTGTGCCATTTCTAGACCGTTCCCATGAGAATATCACAATGTGAATTGACGCTCATGTGCCCTAAAGCACTGTCATTTACTTATTTATTGGCTTACTGACCTTTATGAACGTATTTTCTTTCTTTACTTAATATTTGAGGGTTTAAAAAGTACCTTATTTTCTTGGACAAAGATGCAGGTTTGCTTGTTTATTCAAGTTTCAAATCCCTGGTGTTGGGCACATTAAAGCGGGCCTACAGGGGGATTTTGTGTGCATCGATGGCCCAAAGAAAAGCTTTTTTAAAATTCAAAACCTGCTTAAGAATTAAGGTGGATAATGCTGCTTATGTGTACCAATTTAAGTCTGGGTCTGAGCTTCCATGCACCACAAACGAGATGGTTTAAGATTCTTTGTGTTTTGTAATGGAGGATTAGCTGTAAAGATCTAAATGTGGGATTTTATGTAGTCATATATTTAAGGTTTGCTCTGCGTTTGAGCCTGTTCAGACCACACATAAATTGGCTCTTAACAGAGAATAAAAATAGATGCCATTAGGGGGAAATTTCCTCCTCTGTTTGGTTTCATCTGCACTTCACTGGGAATATGCCTTTAAACAGCAGGACACGTGGAACACAATTTTCAGATGGTAAAATTAGATATTGCCTTGTGAAGCAAAAGCTCTCGGTCTGCACAGTACCGTCTCTTCACATGCGGTCATGTGGGACGCCTAATGCGTTTAGGAGAACACACGCTTGCCTATTTTCGCAGGCAGAACCGGGATATTGGGTTAAATGGGCCTGTAGGTCTCCAGCGGGAATCCCCAAAATAGATCTGATTTGATATTAACCAACAATTTATTGAAGCGGCGAGGAGCTGATGTGCGCCGACGCTGATCGTTTTACGTTGGGGCGAATCTATTTGCATAGAAGCCGCAGATCACTTTATTGACTTTCATGTCAAGGTTCCCTCACAGTGTTGGGTTTTGTGGGGTTTGTCTGCCATCTGTAATGAATGGTGGGTTTTCCTTCTTTGTTTTCCCCATGTGTCGTATACATGCTTTAAGTGTGAGTTAAGGAGCGCAGCACAAGTGGAGCCTCAGGTCTAAGTTTAATGGTGACAGTGGTTTATGGCCAAAGGCGTTTTATGTCATTAAAGAGGCCCGAAATGCCTAAGTTTGAGTAAATCTGGTCCCTTAACAACTCCTGCTGCTACGTAAAATTAGGTGCAGCGATTTACAAAGGGAATGCGCTTCAACATCCAGTCATGATCATCGACCAAATAGTATGAATCCAAAAGGAAAACCTTGATCAGACGTCATACATATTGTAACATCCTTAGCCAAGACATCAGCTGGTTTCATCACTAGCACTGGCTCCAGTGACTTATAGCTCAGGTGTAAAATGGTCAGTGATATTTTTGGGATTTGGTATGAACAGAAGTGATACTAAATCAGCACGTCATTGCCTTGTATCGATCTCTGGCTCTGGAATTTAATCATGTTGAAATTTTATGGCAGAGATCATGATATTGGCAGACATCAAGTCCAAATACTTTGAATCAATATAATAATGCTTCCTGATGAAATTTGTGAGTTACGCCCCTACCAAATGAACAAAAAAACACTAAAAAAAATCAAACCAAAAACTGTCATTCTTGGTCTCAGATCTCATTTCCAGAAGACAGAAGTCTTTAGCCTTGTTTTACACGTGAGGTGAACAGAATTCAGCATTGTGCAAAATGCCGTCTCACGGTGTGGAAGAGCCTGGGATGTTTAGTAAAGAAATCAGGCTTTATAAAACATTTTTAACTCGGTAAAACAAAAAGTTATAATATGACTTGTAAGTGATCATAATGTTGTTGCTGTTCAGTGTATTTTCTGTTCAGCCTGTCCTATCCGACGTTTCTCTGCTGTCGGTTTTCAATAGAGAAAGGACAAAATAGGCAAAGAAGTTGAGTTTGAAACAAACTATTGTTGTTCTCTCTAACAAAAACGCCTCCAAGGGTTTTGTGCCCTTTGGAGGCCCACTCGCGACCGAAAATAAATTTCAGGGACCCCTAGCATGAACTTTTAACCCTAAAGCTGTCAAACACTTTATATTCTAGATAAAACCCTTTTGAAGCATGACCATTTAACGGTTTTTGTAAACTTCTCGAGCTCACATCTGCTGCCTGATCCTGAAGTCAGAGAAGCACAAAAGCTGGCCGTCTCTAAGAGTCAGTTTTGAACGTTTAACTGTGATATTCAGCGTTCGAGGCTTGGATTTGGAGAACTGTTTCAGAATTTGCTTCCAAAGAACCAGACTGTTTTTTAAAAATGTATTCTTGAGTAGGGATGCACCGATTGCAATTTTCTTGGCCGATTCCGATTACCGATTTTTTTTTTTGTAAGTGTGATTGGCCGATACCGATTTTTCGATACAGATTTTTTCCCCCAGATAACAGAAAATTAGAGCTGCTGCGAGTAGTTGGCGACATGGACACAAAATAATGGGTTTCAACTTTTTAAATGTAACGCGGTAGTTACTTTCCCCGTTTACTAGTTACTTTTATAATAGCTACATATAATAGTGGCAGCTCTACAGCAAATACAAACAAAAATCTAATTTTCTTTAATATAATGCTTTATTTTCATAAATTCTCTTTGCAAATTTAAATAAATAAAATGTAAAATCTAACAACTCCAGTAACTCGACGTTCGAAAAGTAATGCCTACTTGGCATTGTGTATTTTGAACAGAGGTGATTTATCAGATTTCTGAAGCCTGTATCCTCAACTATGGAAAACGGCTGATCATCTAGTGGTCATCTTGTGATTGACTTGTGCATCTGTGTTTATGTTGAACTGGGGACAGACAAGTGGGCAAGGGGAGCCATTGATTGCGTGCTTATTAAACGTGTAAGACCTAACTATTAAATTATAATTATAAGGTTGATAAACTATAACTTGTGTTTAATCTACCTGTCGCCGTTCCTCTTTCTACGTCATCTTTGGTTTTTCTGTAAAAACTGTCTGTAGTGTGCAGTCAATCACAAGACCAGGAGCCATTGGCCAATAGGATTCGCAGGCAGAAGCTGCCAAAACCCTGCCCCCAAACTGCCAAAACCCGCCCCCTTTCGGACCGCGAGGACATTTAACACATCGAGAGGCAAAAAGACATTCGCAAAAGGAAAAATACAGTTCGCGCGCAATATTATCACAACCGCACACTCGATTCTTAATTTTGTGCTCTTGAAATTTTTTACGCCCGCGGAATTTTTGCGGCAAGCCATTTTGCGCGCTCTAGTTTTGGCGTTGATGTGACGCCATACTCACGGACCCAAAATTAATTTCGTCGCCGCACGATGTCACCCCATTCAAAGTGAATGAGAAACGCTTCCGTTGAGCGTACATGTGAACGCTGCCTGAATGCGCGCGTGGCTGTGCTGCAAGCAATGCACATGCGCAAGATCGCTTTGAAATCGGCAATACGTGTGAGTGATCGGCCGATCAGGCCAAAAATCGGCCGATTCCGATCGCTGGCCGATCGATCGGTGCATTCCTAGTCTTGAGGAATATATGTGTTTGGACATGTTGAAATAAATCACTATTGCCTCATTGTCCTAGCAACATATAAAGAAATGAGGGGTGGCTCTAGACCTTTGCATAGCACTATGGCCTGGTTTCCTGAACGTGGATTAAGCCTAGTCTTGGACCAATGTCCAGATACAATGGAGATTCACCACTGAAATTCGAATGTAGTCTAGGGTTAGGCTTAATTGTTGTCTGGGAAACTGGCCCTTTTTGTCCAGGATCTGTTACAAATCTATTTTACTTTTCATAATTTTCTGACCAGGTCAAGTTCGTAGCTAAAATAAGCAAATTTCTATGATAATGGAGCCGTTAGCTGTTGAAAAGCCCTTGAATGTCTCTGGCTGCTTTTCTTTTGAGACCCTGTAATTGCCCAAAAGACCCCTGATTGTGAACTCATTACACACCGGATTTGTCAGATGTCAGTAGTTTTGGCTGCATGCTGAAATAACTAGGATAAAGGAGAGGTGATTAATCTTTTTCCCAGCTGGGCGATTTCTGCAAATTATGCTATAAATATATTTTCTCCCTGCGTTTGTTTTCTTTGCCATTGTTCCACTAGACTTGCTCCTTAGGGATTTGGACCTGGTGTTACGTAAAGGTTCTTCGTTTGGTGTGAAAATGCTTTAATAAGATTTGTAAAAAATGCATTATATAGGTTTTGTGGAGTGGTATATTATCTGAAATAATCTCACGGGAGTTGATTTTTCTGTTTATACCATCATTAAATTTTCAGACTGGACACCTCACAGTCTTGGGCCAGCCCTCATTTCTTCTTATTTTGTTTTCAAATGCCATCTTGAGAAATAATATTTAAATAACAAAATACTTTAGGTAAGAAAACGTATTTAACTGTATTGAATAATAGATTGTAGGTTGCTATGCTGAATCTATTGTTGATTCCTTTGTTTTGTGCAGGACCTGGGCCCAAACCATTCCGGGCAAGGTGGAGTTCTTCTCGAGCGAGGGCTCGGACACGTCGATCCCGATCCCCATTGTGGCGCTGAGGAATGTGGACGACTCGTATCCGCCGCAGAAGAAGTCCTTCATGATGCTGAAGTACATGCACGACCACTACCTGGAGCGCTTTGAGTGGTTCATGCGGGCCGACGACGACGTCTACGTAAAGAGCGAGCGCCTGGAGGCCTTCCTGCGTAGTCTCAACAGCAGCGAGGCCATCTTCCTGGGCCAGACGGGCATGGGGGCGCGCGACGAGCTGGGCAAACTGGCGCTGGAGCCGGGCGAGAACTTCTGCATGGGGGGGCCGGGCGTGATCATGAGCCGCGAGGTGCTGCGCAGGATGGTGCCCCACATACGCCAGTGCCTGCAGGAGATGTACACCACCCACGAGGACGTCGAGGTGGGGCGCTGCGTGAGGCGATTCGCCGGCGTCCAGTGCGTCTGGTCTTATGAGGTGGGTCAAGTATTTAAATTTGAGGGGGGTAATTACGGGGTGCTTCTGAATTTATTTTGAGAAGGAGATGCTCTTGAGTTGATTTGAAAGCAGCTGGACATCTTTTAAGGTTCTAAATGGCTTCTTCACTTCGATAAATCTGATCTGGGAGTTCCAGGTATTAAGAATGAGAAGGAGATACAAAGATGCTGGTTGTTAGAGGTAAAATGCACATTGTTTGGTGTTAATTCTTCAGATTTCCATAATGAACAAAATGAATGAATCATTGTCAGAGAAAAACAGAAAACACACTCAGTCCATTTTGATAATTCCTCAAACACAGGTGGCATGTCCCAGAAGTGACCGTTACACTTAAAAATCACATAAACGTACTACCAAGGAACAAAATGAAGCTGTCCAATCTTATGAGCAGTAAAGAGGGCTGTGTATTTATTAAGGGACGACCGATTATCGGTGTTTAATTGTAACCATCACCGATATTAAGTAATTACGAGGTGCGCTGCTGTGGCTCCACTGCCTCTACTCCGCGCTGTCTCTCAACTCACTGCTTCATTTAATGTCCCTCCCACAACAGTCTCTGATTGGCTATATGTCACACGAGAGCGAGGTTAAGTGGAGAGCACGCTGAGCATCTTTTCTTTCTTCACCACAACCTGCTGCTGCTTAATTTGAACCATTTTATAATATTTATTTAATAGTATTTAATGGTAAATTTCAATAATGTGAACAATAAAGTTGTTTAAATAATGTTTTGTGTTAGTGGTTGTAAAATGCAAACCTTTTTTTGCATATCGGTTCCAAATATCGTTTAACTAGCAATAATCGGTATCGATATGGACCCTGACGAACCAATATCGGTCGAGCTCTTTTTAAATGAGTGCGTGTAATGGCTCTGGGTCTTATAAAACAAAATGGAATAATATGCGGGTTTTCCTTTTTAACATTTTTTTATTTGGTCACAAGCTCGGAAAATGAATCGCTGTTCTTTTGTATTCCATTATAATATGTGACCCCCCCACGGCAAAGCCAGTCGCTTGTCGTAACGGAGGTTTCCGAGAAAAACGAGTGTTTATGTTGCGTGGGGTAAAATTTTGGATTTTTTGTTTTTAGTGTTTTGAAACAGTGGAAGGTCTATACTGTACTGTTGTGAATAAATTTGGCTGAAAAACTTACCCTTTCCATCCTAAAAAGGTGACTTTCTTGAGGTGAGGAATTCAATTCCAGCAGAATGTTAAAAGTTTCTGTTTTGACCGCTCTACTTCAATATTTACGCTAAATCCACTGGTTGACTAGCGTGAAGATATTTCTCCGGAATCCATCTTCGTCTCCCGAGTTCAGTTAACCTAACGCAGGTAGGCTATCCGTGTGGCTGTGAATGCAGCGTAGGCTACCGTAAATACAAACGTAGCCGCGACCGCACCAAGCGTCTGTGAGTGCTGCGGCGATAGTCAACTTCAAAGGCAGATTTCTCCGTTTCTCACTTGGCGTGACAGGAGAAACCTGACTCCTTTGAATGTTGATATCTCAGTCATATGTCGTCCAATTCATTGCATATAGGTATCGTTTTGAAGCTTGATTCATGCCCTTTCATGAAAACACAATGACTCAATTTTGGAAATTTACGACAAGCGACTGGTTTTGCAGTGGAGGGTCACATATATATTGAACAAAACATTTTTGCGTTTTGATTTTTGGTTTTGATTTGAAAAACAAATAAATAATATGCAGATTTGCGTGGGCAAGTTTTACTTCAGCAGTGAGTTGGTAAAATACTACTCTCAGTGGAGTGTTGTGGAGAGAGGGTAAAGATGAAGCAGGTGTGTGTTTACATACAAAAATGTTGGCTTCCCTGTAAAATGTACAGATGAGCCTGGGGCTTGTTAATTAGCGAAATATGGTGTTCTGTCTTGCTTGTGTTTCCAGCCTGGACAGCGTGTTCTTTCCCCAATTGTGTTTAACAGGCTTGTTGGGTGTGTCCAAGGTGTGACAGCTACAAAAACTGTGCTGTGAAACGAAAAGATTATCATAGTTTACTTTAAATAATTGTTGCTGCATTAAATAGAATTAACCGATTAAGGCAATGGGCAACAGCATCGCTGTTTAATACTTCTGTTACTCTAGGGGCGTCCTTTTTGAGAGGGAGAGGTATAACGTTGCCCTCGAGTGCCCAGAGGAGAGGTTTGTCACACTGAATTTGGATAGCCAGTCTCTCGCTTTCTAGTGCACATCGTTCTAAAATCAGCTCTTTTAACGACTTCTCACAACTGCCATTTTGGGAGATTGAAAATTATATGTTGCAACTTGGCAAAAAAAAGTTTTTTTTCCCCCTCCCTTCCTCACCATCTTCACTCGCTGGCAGCGATTAACCGCCGCTCGTCTGGTTTGTCTTGTGGCGCGTTCTTGTTTGTGCCGACGTGCCATACAAACGCGGCAGAGTGTTCGGTGAATAAAACGGACGTGCAGGACAGAGAAACTTGGCCTGTTGTATTCACGTCTGACCAACACACCGCTGTTTTCGCTGCGCTTCTGTTCCGCCTTGCCGTGCCTTAATTTTCCGTAACAGATTTATTCCGCGCAAAAACAGTGACGAGCTCGTTGGACATCATGTCTCCATCAATCCCTTTGACAGCTATGATTGTTTGCAGGATGTGAAGGTTCTCATGTGTGACTCAAGCTGTTGTTGCAGAAATGTATTATCTTTAAGACCATTTCAGAGCAGGACTACACAGTTTCCAGAAAGGCATAAGCACATGCCGGAGCAAAGCCAGTGTGATTATCAGTACAGTTTGGTGGTGTAATATTTAAGGAATAGCTGCCCTTTTGCTTCTCAAATGTAGAGATTGCATTCCGTTGTGGTGAGCTGTGTTTTGCTGTTATCACACTGACCTCTAGAGATGTTGGCCAACTTGCCTGCCGCCAAAACAGCTTGTTCCTAGTTAGCCAGAACACGGTTTGCTTTTGAAACGGGCTAATACTCGCCAGCCTCAGACTTTAAGTTGCAGCCGTTGCAACTTTCGCTGCGCCGCCTGCAAAGGAGCAGCGTAGTGTTGCAGTGATTCATGGGAAAAGCCTTTGCAATGATTTTTTTTGTTTTGTTTTGCTCTGACCTTTTGTCGCCTTGACCTCCGATCTAAGGACGGATGAGTCACGCAGAGCAGATTCCGAGACTTTCTTTTCCAGTGTGAGTGGGGAAATGACCCGAATAGCTGAGCTGTTGACTCATGGGAAAGGCAACGACGGCGCAGCCATCGCAGGTGCCCCGAGCGACCAGCTAAAGAGGAAGCCATTGATGGTTATTGATAACCACCTGGCCCGACGTTAGGCTTTTCAGCGTCTTCACCTCTCGCTGCAGCGGTTTTTAGGGATAAATGTTTAGGCTCTGGGTGAATAATGCGTCTCGGAGCTTTCCCGCTTTCTGCATATTTTGTTTCCTTGCTTCTTCCCTTTTGTTGTTTAGTCGGCCCAAATTATTTATCAAGGACAAATCACCCCTTTTCTGCCTTTTTAGGATCTCAGAGAATTCTTTTTTTCATGAGCAACCGTAAATGCTCATAAATTGGCGAAATTTAAAAATTAGTCGGTTAGAAAAGGGACGTCATAAGGCTGGACGATACAACCATAAATCAAAATTAAAACGATTAATTGAACGGTTTCAAATTGATTTTGATTAATAACCCATTAATTTCATTTTTTTGTTTTCAAAGTTCACTTGCAAAGTTTGCACTACACTGTAAATGAACTATTAAAGGTGGAATGTGATCCTTAATAAAGGAGTGTATCCTATCTTTGTGATTTTCGGGTCCTGTTAACATGTATGCAGATATTTTTATAAATACATTATACGTTTGGGCCTGTCAAGAACATCTAAACGGGATTTTAGCCACCTCAAATGCAAACGACCTCCAAAGTGAAGATGTTTCTAAACGCTGGTTTCTGTGAATACGTGTAAACGAAAGGCCCAAATGTATAAAGAAACGTTTTCACAAAAATATCCGCGTACGTGTTAACAGGCCTTCAAGTAACTAAAGGAAACACAAATTGAGGCATGAGACAGCACATGTGGTAGTGTGTTTTATGTTTTAACTCATACTGGGGAAAGTGTTAACAGAACTCGTTTTAAAACACAATGAACAGGAAGTAAAAGTAATTGAAATAATCGCCACGGCTACGATTACATCAGTTAAGGCTTCTGAACGTCATTTTCTGCAAATTTTTTGATTAATTGCCGAGTCCTACGTCAAGGCCAGAATGCCTCATTTCCATTCCTCTCTGGGTCCCATACGCCAGGGATTTCAGTTCACAGGCAAATGCGAATGCAGCGCTCGTAAATTGGCAAAATGGAAAAATTAGTAGGTTGGAAGGCCGTCAGAGGGCCACAGGGTGTATCTCCGGGGGTTTTGTTTTTAAAATGCATTTATTTTTGGCAGGTGGAACGCGCCGCAGCGTTGGGCCTTTTTGGCTTCCGAACGCGCCTCCCCCGGGTCCCGCGGAGCAGTGGGGGCTTTAATGTTCATTTGATGTGCACTTTAATTACAGCAGCGCAGGGCTGGATGCAGACGGCGCAGCTGGGCAACCCCGCTATTAACGGCCTGGGCGCTCTGCCCTCATAGGCACGGCTGAAATCCCACAGCGCTCGCACGTCCCGACAGACCCTCCCCTACCTAACCCTGCCCCCCGTCCCCCTTTTCTAATGAAACTCTGCATATCTTTGTGATTGTAAAAGATGAAGTGGCAGAATATGGGGGGGCAGAGTCACGTGACCACAAATGTTGTATGTGAACTAGAGGTTGGCCGATATTGTTTTTTTTTTCCAGGGCCGATATCGATACCGATTATTGGTAGTTAATGGGGCCTATAACCGATACTGATAATTGGCAAAATGCCTAATATCGGCCTCCGTTAATTAGTCGACTCTTAATGTGAACATGCACTGGAAAGTATTAACAAAATTATAGAATAATCAGGATAACTGACATGAGCTGGATTACGCTGATTCGAGGTTTCGATTCATTTCGATTAATTGCCCGGCTCTAGCTATGGTCAGTATTATGTGTATGTAATGTCCTCAAAGTAAGCGTCTCTCACCGTGCTGTTAGTGTCTCCATAGAGGTCAGATGATTAGAGCAAAACGTTGCCTCAACGCTGCAGCCCTCTTTTAAATGCTGCTTTTCTGCCGTTCATCAGTAGAAACATCAGAAATCTGACGTCTCTGCAGGCAAACGCCCCGGCTTCCGTTTGATGTCTCTGACCGCTCTGCTTCGCTCGACCTTTCCCTGAACTTTTGGCCGGAGACTGGGCCGGAGTGGAGTGGAGTGGAGCGTAGCGGCCCTCGGGGGTCAGGGAGTGATGTCGAACAGGAGTTTGAGGCAGAGATGGCCAGTCGGGGCTTTTCTCTGTGGGGGGGATGTTAAGCCGCTGTCCCAGTTAAGCCCCTCTGGGTGTATGATGACCTCTCGTGCCCCGGACGTGTCATGGCACGCTGCTCACCGCCGGTGTTCAGCTCTTAGACGGCGGGCTGGACGTCTGCGGACTTGACGCTGGGCAGTAGATACCCAACCCTGAGTGTTTTAATTTTAGGAGGCAGATATCAGTAGATCTTCTCAAGTTGAGATGAGTGTCTTGTTTTAACTCTGGAAGCTTGCTTTATAGTGTGTGTTTGGTTTTACTCCGTCTTTCTCTTTCTCTGCTCTGTCTCTCTAGCTGTCCCTCTCTCTCTCTCTCACTCTCTCACTCTCTCCCTCTCTCTCTCTTGCTCGCTGTCTTTCTCTCTATGTCTCTCAGTCTTTCTCTTTCTCTGTCTCTCCCTCTCTCTCGCTATGTCTCTTTCTTGCTGTGTTGCTATGTCTTATGTCTCGCTCACCATGTCTCTCTCTCTTGCTCTCTCATTATGTCTCTCTCGCAGTGTCTCACTCTCTCTCTGTGTCTCTCTCTCTCTCTCTCTCTCATTATGTCTCTCTCTCTCTGTCTCTTACACGTCTCTCGCAGTCTTTCTCTTGGTGTCTGTCTCTTATGTGTGCACTGTCTCTCTCTGTCTCGCTATGTGTGTCTCTCTCTCTCTCTCTCTCTCTCGCTATGTCTGTCTCTTGTTTTCTCTCTCTCTCTCTCTCTCTCTCTCTCTCTCTCTCTCTCTCTCTCTCTCGCTATGTCTGTCTTATTTTCTGTCTCTCTATGTCTCTCTCCCTATGTCTGTCTCTCTTGTTCTCTCTTGCTATGTCTCTCTCTCTCTCTCTCTCTCTCTCGCTATGTCTGTCTCTTGTTCTCTCTCTGTCTCTCTCTCTCTATGTCTCTCTCTCTCTCTCTCTATGTCTCTCTCTCTCTCTCTCTCTATCTCTCTCTCTCTCTCTCTCTCTCTCTCTCTCGTGCGCGCGTGCCGCTATGTCTGTGTGTGCATTCTTTATATATTTGGCTCGACTCCCCCACCAAAGTGTCTTTCATGCAGAATTTTACTACTCTTTATTTTTAGCTACAACATTTCCAACTGAACCGTGTTGTACAAAATGAGACGATATTAAATATTCAGCACTGTAATGACTAGAACACTAGAGAACTTGTGCACTAGAGAGTCTGAACGCGAGTCTCTTCACTCCCTTCAGCACAGATTTAACAGCATCTGACGTATAATTACCTGCAGCTGAGTGGAACTTTACTGGAGAATCACGATTCACTTACAGCTTTTTGTCCTCACACATGTGACGTCGTTAATCTACAGATTTAAAGCGTGCATGGTTTCCACTCTGACCTGCTTCCCAGGTGGAGTGTATGTGTGTGAGTGTGTGAGAAACCAGGATGAGGAGTCCGGACTTGTCCAAAACATTTAGGTCTGCTTTTGACCATGTTCTAAAGGCCAAACATTGAGTAGTTGGTTTAAGAAGTTGCACACTGTTAGATTCCATTGAGAGATGATGATGATGATGGTGGTGTTGGTGATGGTGGTACTTTCACCGGCGCTGTGGGACGGAGCTCTCCCTCTTTATTGTGTCTCCAAAGACATTTTGGGCCAAAGGCAAAGTTCCGGTGTTACGATTGCGCTGATCTTGGAGGAGAGGCGCACAGCGGAAATCGTCAGATATGATTCAGAGCAACATGCTGATGCAGCAGAACACAAGTGAAACCACAAGAGAGAGATAGAGGTGTGTGTGTGTGTGTGTGTGCGTTTCTGACCTAGACTTAATTTGGGGACAAATGCCACCTTATGCAAACCTCTAAAATCTCGTGTCCCAGTTTAGTTTTTTCATTGTCTTTTGTATTAAAATGAATTTAAGAAAACTAACAAAGCAGAAAGTTTCTATTTTCTGAACTTAGAATCGGGATTAAAGGCAGCCACCAGCTAGAGCAGGGGTAGGCAGCTCCGGTCCTGGAGGTTTTCCACCCAATGGGATTTCAGAACATTCACACCTGGTCTCAGGTAGATAACCATCAGAAGAGACTGATGAGAAGATGGAAATCCTCCAGGACCGGAGTTGCCTGTCCCTGAGATGGAGCTACGTATATTTACCAATATTTTATAAGTGTTGTCTTAAATCTTGTTGTTATCTTGGGCAAGTAGGTAGTGTAACAGTTTGGAAGTTTGCCCTGTGATTAGAAGGTCGCCGGTTCCAATCCCGGACTGGTAAAGGTACCACTGAGGTACTCATGAGCAAGGTACCGTCCCCAAGCAGCTGCCCACTGCTCCTTTAGGGATGGGTCATTTTGTTGTGGTGCACTGTGTGATGTGCTGTGGTGTGTTCACAATGACCAGCGATCACTCACTTTCTTTTCACGTTCAATTTGTTCATATTAAATACAAATGACCCCCGAGTTACGATGGTTCGACTTGCGATGTTTTGGTCTTACAGATGATAGCGGTATGACAAAATGTTACAAATATGTTAGGTTTCGCACTGCAGGAGCTATAGCAGCGTATGTGGTATGATACTGTATGTTGGGACGCTGTCGGGATGTACACATGGCTTCCAAGTATATCTCCTGCTGGTAGCCATGTCTCGACTTATTTTCAGGTTACCATGGGGGGTCTTCGAATGGCTTCTCCATCGTGAGTTGGGGTCTGCTTGTATTTTGAGATTATGCAACTGTTAAATTCAAGAAAACCCAATAAACCAACATTTTACATGAAGAGACATGCAATAAAATTTTCGCTCGCCTTCGTCTTTTGTTGATCCCAGTCTTACAAATCTCAAATAAGAATTCATTGGTGAATGTCAGAATCTTTGTGAGAGCCGTGTAACCGTGTTTTAAGAATAAATCTCTTCTTACGAACGGTCAGTGAACGAGGTCTGTTATGTGTGAGGGAAGTCCTCAAAAGTATAGTGATGTACTGTGTGTTTCACTTTGACCTTTTCTTCATAAATTTGTAGACAAGTTATTTTCCACGCACAGGATCTTCAGGAAATGTCTTTGCCCTGCCCTACAATAGCTGTAGGTTCTGTCACTTTAAAGGAAAAAAATAAGGTTGAAGCAGATTCTATTTCTTGCTCCGCGGCAAAACCGGGAATTATACAGCCGCTGCAATCCTGTAGTTTTGTGGCTCTTTTCATGGACTCTTTTCTGGAGGTTGCTCCGCGCCGGCTCATTACTGCTCGCTGCCGTGTTTGGAGAGCCCGGGGCGTTAAGCGTAAATACGAAGCTTTTTCGACCGACTCAGGAAACCGGGCCACCACAGAGCGTTCAGAACGGACTCGGCCAAAACGGGAACCTCGCTGGCCCCTGGAGTGTTCGTCTGGGTTAAAACGCTCTCATTCCTGCGTATTTGGAGTAAATAAAGGAATCCAACTGTTGTCGTTCCACAGAGTTAGATGACTTTTTTAGCTGGATAACTTGAGCCAAAAATGCAGTTTGTGCTGCTGGATTAAGCCCCAATATTTGAAGTTGACAAACTGATATCAACCAATAGGCATGATTTGTTTTTATCCTAATATTTGTTGTGTGGTTAATTACAATTAAGGGTAACCTGACAGTGAAGTTTACAAATCAACTTGTTTATTCGTCTATAAACAGGTAATAATTTAAACAAAGCTTTGAAGCCGAAAGTGGAGTTGCAGTGTTGCTTTGTGGTGAGGAAGCTACACAAAAGCAACAATCATAACCTGGTTAAAGGATCCATCTTCTTAAAATTTAATTAAATTAATAAATGAATTAAATAGCTCAAGGAGGTTTTATAACCTAATAAATTGAGTAAAAGGTAAATTTGTCTCTCAATTAGTAGTTCCAAATTAGCACCACCAGGTTTTAGAGCAAACACAGGCAGCAGCTTCAGAGCCAAAGCACATTTTTAAAAATGGATTTATCTTATCGGTTTATAATACTGATTATAAGTATTTAAATATGTTTTCTGAGGTCATCTGAACGGATCCACTCTCAAGGCCAAATGTCATTTTGGAGCTTGTAAACCTCACCCCTTCCCGGTCACAATTACCTTCACTTCTCCTACACAATACGCGGTTTGTTTGGTCAGTGACCGTCCCGAGCGCAAACCCGAGCTCTTTTCTCTTCTAATCTCCCGGCTTCCGATTGCTTTCTCCATCTCGAGCGAGTCGTGGCCTGCCCACGTTTCCAGTCGCTCAGTGCCAAGCTTCCTGTTTTACGGGAGACGGAGATGTGTTTTATGGCTCGAAGTTGGAGCGTTCCAAGAAGACGACGCTGAACGTGACACACCTCGTCTAGAGTCTGTGTTTGAAATGAGAAGTCTGAGGTGTCGTCTTGTCTGACCTCCTCCCTTTCTGCCTCGCCATTCTTTTTCTCTCCACGCTTGTCCCTTAAGGCTGCAAATATCAGGTTATCATGATACGATATTATATCGATTCAATGTCCGACGATTTGACACCATCATTTCCGTTAATATAAAATCAACATAAAAAGCAACCTAATTTTCATTTGACATTTTTATTTCTGATAAATTTCAGATGCTTTAATGAAAAACTCTATTTAACACCAATGAAAGTTAAGACATTCAATATTTAATGTAGTTTAATAAATATTTAATAATATTAAATATAGTTTGACGTTTAATATAATATAATGTTATGCAACTGTAGAAATGAGGAAAGCCCATTAATATTTTGCAGTAAAATATCTGGTGGTATAAATGATTTCTCTTTAAACAAAATTATAACTGTTCGGTATAAAGCAGTGGTACAGTATGTGTCATCGATGTTTTAATTTTGGATCAATACTATAGGATCATTTATCATTGAGTCAGTATATCAGTGTACATCCATATATCGTTACACCGCTATTTTCCTTTCTATTCAGCACTCGCTAGCCCGTGGCAGAGGCCTGGCACGGTTTCGGGACGCCCCGTGGCTGTTGGGCTTGTGTGTGTTAAGTTATTTAGCACCGGAGCAGGAGGCTAAAATTAGGGCCACAACAAGCAAATAAATGTTTACTGGGTTTATTTAAGAAAAAAACTAAATCCCAACCCAGGTTGAAGTGCTTGACCTGAAACGCTCCGTCTGTGCAGCTTTCCGAAGACTTCCAGTCAACGGGTTCATTCACTAAAAATCGTGTGAATGCTGACGGTCCATTTTGTTGCAGTTGCGCCTGTTTCATCTCAGACGTGTTTTAGTCACTTTTCTTATCTCCTCATTCAGCCAGAGACTAAAATCTTTTGTAATGCGTCCACACAAACTTGTGCGTGCATGAATTCAGTCTTGTTATAGCAGGATGGACGAACACGTCATTCCAGAATTCACAAGTCATTCCAGTGTCTTTGTCTTGACCAAAGTTCACGCTGTTCACAGACGGATGAGAGCTGACCTTAATGTGGGAAAATCCCACATTAAAAATGGTCAAAACCCAAAAATGGAGGAGGTCGTAATCAAGTTTCTGCTGAATTTTATTATAGATAGAGGGACAGTTTTAACGTCATTGCACAGTGAAATCGGTTCCCGAATCATAACGGTGTTACAGGTAACGTGCAGCAAAATGTACAAAACGGGGAACTTGGAACTTGCATGGAACTTATGGAAACAACTTTTATCAAACATTGTATTGCAAGTATATGGGAGGTCGGTAGTGTAATGGTTAGGGAGTTGGCTGCGTATTCAGAGGGTTACCGGGTCAAGTCCCGGATCGGTTAAGGTACCACTGAAGTACAGGTGAGAAAGGTACCGTCCCCAAGCACTGCTCTCCGGGCACTGCCAAAAAGCTGCCCGCTGTTTCTTCACAGATGAGTCAAATGCAGAGGTCACATTTCGTTGTGGTGCCATGTGTGCTGTGCCGTGCTGTGTTCACAATAACAAATAATCCTTCACTTTCACTTCTCAAAAATGATCGTTTTATCGCCCAGCACTAGTTTATTATAATCCACGCCCAGTGCTGTGATGCTCTAGGGTCATAACTCGGAACAGCACTACAAGCAGGCTGCGTTCCCATTTTGTAAACTTTAAGTGGCGTTATTAGTCTTGCTTTGTATGTAATGATTTTTTGGGGTTCGCTCTAAAACTGATGCCAGCCTTGCAGCCCTGAGCGTCGGTTGCAAGGTGTGTGTGTGTGCACGTGTGGCGATTTTGGGATTTGCGGACCGTTTTTGGAGTCCTCGAGGAGTAGCGGTGCAGCTGCTGGGTGGGCCGCCCGGAATCACAGAAAGCTCTTGAGTGATTGGGGCTGCGTCCTGCACTCAGACGTCCTTAACGTTCAGCTGCACTCGTTCATCAGGCTGCTCACCATAACGCTGTCGTCTGTTTGGGAGTTAGGGAAGGAGGCTGGTTTATGTCTTTATCACTCGTCTCTTTCTGTCCTTTGTTGCTGAGCGTACGCTTCTCCCTCCAGACCTGATTTAGCGTCACCAGATAGATTTTTAGCAGTGCTTATTTTAAAAAGGTCTCTTGTTAAGCCGTGATTGATTTGATTGGCGAAAGAGAGAGGTATTGATGTGGGACTGGCGGAGCCTCGTGTCTCTGTTCCACTGATACTGAGTGCACTCTGTCCAGAATCTTCTAATTCGGTCTCTTAATATTTATGTGTTAATATTACGGAGGATTGTGTTTTTCAGATGTGGTTTTTCTAATACGCCACAGCTGCAGCAGCGGGTTTAATGGAGGGTGGACAGGAAGATCGGGGCTTTCTTCTGGTCAGAACGTAGTCGCTCATCACTCATCTTTCTCAGATCATTTAAACATTTCCACTGCCAACTTATAAACCCCAGTTGTGCCGTGTGGTTTCGACAATATCACGTTGTTTTCTTTTGTCATAACTCCACCAATGTCACTGCTGCATTTGCACCAGGAAGTCATAGGGTCAAATTTGTGGTCGAGTGATTGTCACAAATATTGTTGGTCATTTTTCAGAAATGCTCCAGGGGTCGACTGTTTATTGATGCCGATATTATCGGTCTCCTTGATTAGTAATAATCGGGATCGGCCATGAAAATAATCATATCGGTCGACCCTTGGTGCTCACAGTAGTTTGGCTCTGATAAGAGCGGCTCTCTGCCTGGCGTTGGCGTGTTTGCAGCGCGTGCAGTAGAGACGGCGTGCTGTGCAGATGTCCGTGTAATGCCGCTAATATGGAGATGTAGGTCGGCGTCCCGTGTGCCGGCGTGGTGAGCAGTAAAGCTGGATTATGGCGTGTCGGTGGGCCGGTGGGGGATTTGTTTAGTTTGCGCTGCTCGAGCCAACGGTCTGACGTGCCAGAGCCCTGCTAATCAATATCGCTCACTAATGTTTCCACCTGGTCTGAGACATGAGTCTGGAGCTCAAGCCGCCGCTCCATCTGACCGATCTCAACCTCCTCCCTCTCTCTCTCTCTCTCTCTCTCACTCTCTCTCTCTCCATTTGTCTGTATCTCTCGCTGTCTCTCTTTTTGCCAGTCTCTCTCCTTGTGCGTCATTCTGAAGCTTTATCTCTTTTTCTCTCTCTCTCCCTGTCTTTCTCTTCGACAGCATCACATTCTCTCTCTCTCTTTCTCTTGCTCTCTCTTTCCTCTATCTTTCTTTCCCCTCTCTCTCTCCCTCCTCTCGCTTGGGTGTGTTACTCTCTAGCTCTCTGTATGTCTTTCTGTCTCTGTCTCTGTCTCTGTCTCTCTCTCTCTCTCTCTCTCTCTCTCTCTCTCTCTCTCTCTCCATTTGTCTGTATCTCTCACTGTCTTTTTGTCTCTCTCTCCCTGTCTTTCACTTCGACAGCATCACATTCTCTCTCTCTCTCTCTCTCTCTTGCTCCCTCTTTCCTCTTTCTTTCCCCTCTCTCACTCTCTCTCCTCTCGCTCATGTTTTACTCTCTCTCCCCCTTCTCTCCCTCTCTAATTCTCTCTCTCTCTCTCTCTCTCGCCATTTGTCTGTATCTCTCACTGTCTCTTTTTGTCTCTCTCTGTCTTTTTGTCCCATCTTTCTCTTTGACAGCATCACATTCTCTCTCTCTTTCCACTTGTGCTCTCTCTCTCTCTCTCTCTCTCTCTCTCCTCTCGCTCATTTGTGTTACTCTCTAGCTCTCTCTGTCTTTCTCTCTCAGTCTCTCTATCCGTTCATTTCTCTGTCTGTGTCACTCTCAAACTCTCTCTGTCTTTATCTCTGTCATTCTTTCTCTCTTTCTTTGGACTTGTCTTTCAGCATCTCTTCCTCTGTCTTTATCAGACTCTTCCTCTCTGCCTCTCTCTCTCTCCCCCTCTCACACACACACACACACACTCTCTCACTTGGTGTTCTCTCTGGGACTTTAGAGAGCTCCTGAACAAGAGGAGCTTTGTGTTTGTGCCATAGAGCCTCTTTTATTTCCCGCACTGTACTCCGCAGCTCCACCTCACTCCCGACTCAATCTGTTCCTATAAATCCTCTCCGGCTCCCGCTCCGGCTTTTCCCACCGCGTTCCATGTCCCGGCTCATGTCTCCCGTGTTCTACATGTTGCAGTTGACATGCTTTCTTGCTCATGCAGGCTGTTTAAGGGCAGGAAGGCAGGCAGGGGAGGGGTGAAGGGTGCCAGTGGCGTAACGATACATCAGCCCACGTCAGTACGATTCAGCGATCAGTGCTACGGATATTGTAGCATCACTTTTTAACAGTGGTGGCTGTACGTAGAGATGCTGAGGCTGAACATTGTAGCATTTTTGCTCCTGGATCCGGTTCCGAGCCCCCAGCGGTGGCCTGCTGTGTTTCAGTCGGGTGCCGGAAGGGCAGGGGAGGTTTTATTTTCAGTGATCAGGGTATCACGCTCCTGCTGGATTATTCGGATAATCGCTGGTGTGACCGTGTTCTCCTGTGGTAAAGAGCATGAGACGATGTCAACCGCAAACACGCAGGTTCGGGGCAGCAGAGCGGGGGTTTCTACTGTTGAGATCCGGATGGTGAGAGTTTGGGAGTGTTGAAGCAGGAGAGTTTTAGCGCAGGTCTGTCATTAGCGCAGGCTTTCGCTACCATTAACAGCACATTAGAACAACACGCTAAGTGACTGCAGAGCTGCGAATGAGACGGAATTTCTCACTTTCAAATATTTTACTAAGACATCAATTAATTATCCTGGTGGTGCTGCTGACTTCTCTCGCTCTCTCTCTCTGCTCCTGTCTCTCTTTCTCACCCACTCAAACTCTCATTCTCTCTTTTTCTTTTCTCTCCTCACTCTCCTTCTCAGTTCTATCTCCCTATTTACCCCGCCTCTTTTCCTCCACCTCTCTATTTTTTCACCTTTTCCTCTTTTTTTTTCCTCCACCTCATTTCTCTCTCTCTTTCCCCTTTTCTCTATTCCTCTCTCTCTTTGCTCCTTTCTCTATTCCTCTCTCTCTTTCCTCCTTTCTCTATTCCTCTCTCTCTTTCCCCATATCCTCCCCCTCTTCTCTCCATCTCTCTATTCCCCCTTCTCTCTCTCTTCCTCTCTTTCTTTCCCTCTCTCTCCCCCCTCTATTGCTCTCTCTCTTTTCTCCCACACTCTCTTTCTCTCTCTTCTCCCTTCTGTCTGTCTCTTCTGTCTCTATCATTCTCTCTCTCTCTCTCTCTCTTTCTTTCTTTCTCTCTCTTTCTTTCTTTCTCTCTCTTTCTTTCTTTCTCTCTCTCTCTCTCTCTTTCTTTCTCTCTCTCTCTCCTTCTCTCTCTCTCTCTCTCTCTCTCTCTCTCTGTGCTGTGTGTTGGTGTAGGGGCCCCGTTGTTGTCTGTACCAGCTCAGGGGCCCCTCTCTCTCCCGGTCTCGGCTACAGCAGGTTCAGTGTGTCGGTGCCGAGCTGGAATGTGGAGGGGAAATAACTGGCTAGCGTTTAGCTGCCATATGGTTACTTTTGTGGTTTGGAGCCACACCTCACCACACACACACACACACACACACACACACACACACTCTTAACTCAAAAGCCGGCTCTATCTGTGCTCGTAAGGCCGGCCCTGTAGTGTTGAGTGGCTCAGCACCTTGAGCTAACCGTGTTGGAGTCTGCATCGTGCTGTTCGTAGCCAAACTGGAAGTTTTCCCACTGCTGATGTTAAGAACCAATTTCATTTAACACGTATCAGCATCTTTGATTTAAAAAAAAAAAAACTTTCACTGGGGTTTTATGAGCCGAGTTTTTAACATCGATGTTACTGTCAAGGTTGGGCTTGATTTGAGGTCGTACTGAGCAGCTTTTAATCCCCTGATTTGAGATGCTCTTCCACAACCTCCCATAAGCCCTGAGGGAAACAGTAGAGGGAAGAATAGGTTTTAAGATGCTGCTTGATGGTTATTACTGGGTTGACTCTGATCCAAAACACACCTCAAATTAGCAACTAATATTTGTTTTGAGTTATTTTAAAAGCCCTCCTAAGACAAATTGGGGTTTTATGGATTGATTTAAGCTTATGAGCAACTAAAACCAAAATCTTTGTGCACTTCAGCAAGAAACAGAAATTGTGAAGCGAGTGATTGTCATTGTGAACACACCATAGCATCACAACCAAACATGACCTCAGCATTTGATCAATCCCTGAAGGAGCAGCGAGCAGCTTTGTGGACGGTACCTTGCTCACGAGTACCTCAGCGTTACCTTTACCTGTTCGAGACTTGAACCATTGACCCTCTGATCACAGGCCTAACTCCCTAACCGTTACAGTACCAACAGTGTAAGTAAACTATATGGTATTGCATCATGCCGTTTTAGACCCTCAACATACATTTTTCATGTTTTTTGAAAATATGATGTATTAAGACTTTTCCACCCATCTGATACAGAACTCCAAAACCTGTAATATGTAGAAGATCTTTAAAAGATAATCGTGTTTCTGCTGGATTTGGAGCAGTTTAACTGAAGCTCAGTGTAGTAATATTTCATTGTTCTTCTGTTTCCTGCTGACGGCTCACTAATGCCACTACGCTGTAACGTTCCCTCAGTGAGTACGGCTAATAGGAGACTGTTGTCAGAAAGACAAGAAGGCGCTGAGCTGGATAGCGCGGCGCAGGCTAACATGCTAATGATGGCGGCGGTGACACATGGGAGTGAAAGGAGCGGCCGGTCGGCTTAACGCAATCGTGTCGCTGCAGCTCTGCGGCTTCGCTTGTGGTTTACAAAACAAGCCGCTGACGTTCGAGAAGTAAGCTAGAAAACACGTCGAAACCAGAAACGTCTTGCAACTTTTCACACCTACCAGTGGTAAAGAGAAACTGAGACTCTAAAAGGAGTGCGGAGAATATATGTCAAGTCTGTCAACGTCATTTGCTTAGTTTTAATGGTTTTCAGATAAAATTTCAATATTTTAATGTTACACTTTGTCATCTCAGCTGTATACATATTTTACGGAAGAAAACGGCAGTGTGATTGCTCAAGCTTTGTAGCTGTGACATGAAAATCTGCCGAGTAGAAGGACTTTGATTAAAATGCTTTGAAGCGAAAGGGGAAACAACGGAGATGATAAAAGCAAGAAAAAGACGAGTGCGGGTGGAAACAGATTGAGATGTGTGTTCAGTGAGCTGGTTTGAGGCGGCATAAGAACCGTGTTGAATATAGTGTTAAAACGGGCAAAGGAAAGCTTTCAAGTCTTGAATTCCATGTATTCTTAATGGGAGAAAACGAGTGGGTTCCTAGGGGGGAAAAATAAACAACAAAAAGGGATGAAAAGGACGAGTGTGGGTCGTGACGGTTACAGAGACTCGTGGGCCCTTGGAATCACGTCCAAATTGGCGGCTTTGTGAAGAACAGCGTGGAAATTAGTCTATGAGGGGGAAAAGGCGGACAAAAAATGGACAGACCTCGCAACACACAAAAAAAACTGTAAGGGGGCAGAGGTCAGAAAAAGTGTGGAATAAAAATTAGATAACAATATGGGATTGATCACCGCATTAACGTAACTAAGTTTGATTCTTATTTGAATAATTTGCAATATTATTTTTGAAATTTAGTAATATTCCAGTGTATATTTCTGTGTAGATTTATTCTTAAATGTTCAAATATGTAATGATGGAAAATTAAATATTGCAATGTTAATTTTCTCCCAATATTAGGCCAAAACTAGAGTTGGTCTCTCTCTTTCCCACATACATTTTCTGCATTAACAGTCTCTTTCAGTTTCGCCCAAATCTGCAGACTAGAACCGTCTCACTCCTCCTGATAATCGGGGCTAAATTTAGGAGAAAAGCCTTGTAGTGTAAACCCAGCTTTAATGTCTCAATTTTGACATGTTTTTATGTAGGTGGTAATTTATCTGGTTTATTTTTTAAAGCTCATACTCATCTAATCTCACTGCCTCAGCAAAGATAACAGCCCATGCCAGATTGTATGCTCTTTCTTTCTCTCTCTCTCACGCTTCATCGCTCCTGCTTTGTTTTTGCGCGTCAGCAGCCGCTTGTTGTCCGTTTGACGCTGGTTGTGTGAGGAAGTCCATTAGCGTGCCTTTTGAACTGGCTCATTTCCACTGCCAGGCTTATTAAGTGACTCGGTGTGCTCTCTCCACGAGCTAATCGAGAGGCTCGCTTTTCCTGTGTGGACTTTATTTCCTCCCCGAGGCTGATTTTTATTTTTTTTTCCCCCCGTCTCGCCTACTTTTAATCCTTTATTCTTGTCATTCTGTACTATACCTCAAAGCTTTAGGTTTAGGTTTAGGTTTTAGCTTTAGATTTAGGTTTAGGTTTAAGTGATTATGTCTGCCATGTTTTAACCAGGCGTCGGCCGATATGGTGGTGTCACTGCCGATACCGATACTGATGATTACTAATGAAGAATGCTGATACCCAATAATTTGAGTCGAAATACTGTGCGAGGGGCTCTGAGCAAGACCCTCAACCCCAAGGTGCTCTTGGGAGACTGTCCCTGTAACTAGAAAAATGCAAATTGCGAGTCGCTCTGGATAAGAGCACCTGCTAAATGATGTATGTGTGAAATGTAATGAAAAGCCCAAAATAACAAGTACAACATGTAGTGAATGATGGTAACACTGTGCGAATTTAGACATTAGAAGTTCAGTTTTGTGATGCATTAAAAAATTAAGGAGGAAGAATAAAAAGATATAATTCTTTTATTAAAAGGTTTATTGGATTAGTCATGAAAGTAAGACTTTCCCTTTTGTATCAAGCAGCATTTTTAAAAAGTAATTAACTTTTGAATCAGTCTACAACATTGGTTTAAAAATTAACTGATTCTGACAACCATAAAAATGCCAAATAAGCACCAATAATCAGTCGACCCCCAGTTTTAATCTGTGTCTTCATGCTGTTTGAAGAATTTGGGATCGTTATGTCTCCCGGTACGGCGCCCTGATAAATATTTGATTCAAGTGAAAACAGTGGGTAGCTTTTTTTTTTTTTTTTTTAAAGAATGTTCATTACAGAGAATAAAAAATTTGGTCAATCAGTCGTCTCCCTTCGCATTAATATTTTTTGGCCGGTGTTGCCTCGGTTTATCCACAGGCGGTTTATGAGCTGACATCTGACTTGATTGTTCAAAATTAGCATCAGCCGCCTGACCTGCGGTCAAGGTCTGGCAACGTCGTGTCCAATCAGGGGGAGCTGCGTGATGGACAGAATCTAGAACTCAACCTTGAGGAGCAATCGCGCCGGGACACTGAGATGATGAAATATTTTGGTTAGGGTTGTACTGGTTAGTAGGAGGTTCGAGTGGTAAAACTGTAGAAGGATTTCCATTCAATAAAAATACTTGTGTAGTTCTGTAATGAGCCCTGTGGTTTCAGCAGATCAATACTGGAATTTTGGTCTTTTGTCATGACGGTCCGATTGCAGCCTGTAAACGAGGGTGTTGTGTTGTATGGAGATATGTTCTTTATCAGGACAGATACAGATTTAGTACTACTAGAGAGTCAGATACCTAAAATTTCAAACTGATGCTGAAAAAATGAAAATTGATGTCAAAATTTAGACTCCAACACAGCTCAGTTTAGATATAGCCGCAAGCTGCAGTGAACGGGGTCCAAGCAAAAGTCACAAAAAACAGCTGATGCAGCATCAAAGAATGAAGTCGGTGTATCAAAAGTCAAAAGTAACAAAACAAATAGCAGAAAAGCTCTGTTTTAATATTAGGACAAGTCTGCAGTTTCACTTGACACCTGTTTTGCACACCATCCCTACTTATTGACCAAGTTTCAGCTTTGTGCGACTTGCGGTTTATTCAGAATACAGTTACGTAGCATTTTTAGCGCCCCCTGTTGTTCAAAGACCGGCATTGTATTTGCACCAATTATACGCCGATGACTACACTTTTCCGCCTAGCCCGAGATGCCCACTATTCCTACTTACCATCCAAATTTCAGCTTTCTGTGACTTACGGTTCAAGCTGTTTTGTAGGATAATAATAATGATAATAATAATAATAATAATGCAGAAAAAATCAGAACAATTAAAGAGAGTGCTTGGACCCCTAAGTATCGACTTGCTCGATCGGTCAGCACCTAATTAAAAGCTTTTTCCTTCACCAACAAAAACAGTTTCACGCTGCCAACCACGCAGCCCAGTTTTACCATTAAGGAATAATAATTCACATGGAGTGGACGATGAAAAGAGGCCCTGGAGTTGGAGTTGGAGCTGGAGCTGGCATTTTGGCAGGGCGGTGAAGACGAAGGCGAATTTGGATGAAAAAAGAGGGTGTGTCTGAGGGGAAAAAGGCCGCTGCCACGACGCCTGGGCCCCGGCTGAGAAACGTGCTGACATCAGCATTTCCCACACACACACGTTTTTTTTTTTCTGCCGCTGCTCGCTTTCCACCAGATCTCTCCATATTTAGCCGTTTCCAGTCTCAACCCTTCAGTGTTCTCCTCTCAATCCCTCGTTCACCGGTTCAGGTTTCCTCTTTTTTTTTTTTTTTTCCCCTCTACACTCGTTTTTGCCATCTTCTTCTCGTTTCTTTTGCCACCGTTTGCTCGTCTCTCACCGTCCCTCTCCTCTCGCAGAATTTGACGGAATGGCCTTTGATCAAAGTTTTTTTTTTTTTTTAAAGAACAACCTGCGGAAAGAGCGATGAGGGATCACACCTCTCGAAAGAGGGAAGAAATATCAGAAATGTCTTGGAGGGAGGGAAGTTTGGCAGCGCACTTCAAAACGGGGCAAAGTTTCATTCCCATAGTTTCTAAAATTAGAGCAGGTCGTGTAAGGACATTAAGCTGTGTATTAGGGGAGCACCGATTATCGTTATAGCTGAAAATTAGCATCGATATTTTGCATTTTTATGGATATCGGTAATGGTTATTATATGAAAAAAAAAAAAAAAAGATATAAATTAAATTTATATCCGTTTAACCGAAATGGGATTTGGGGACCACTGGTCTAGTGGTTAAGACACTTGCCTCTGGTTGTGGTTGTTCGAGTACCTCTACCGTCATTGGGTCTCTAAACAAGACCCTTAACCCAAAGTTGCTCTCGGGGAGACAGTATCCGAAATTATTATGAAATGAAAGTCACTCTGGATATGAGCATCTGCTGAATGCTGTAAATGTAAATACACGTTAAAAACAAAACAAGGCCAGAGAATAACAAACTCCTCTAACTTAACAGATTGGTTTACATGAGAAATCCCGTCATGCCAAGCTGGTGTTGTGCTAGACTTTGGGCATTCCAAGGGCATATTTTGTCCTCAGTAAACACGTAAGCTCTAGGCATCATATCAGGTTTCAGCCTCCTCATCCATGACTGTTTTTAGACGTTTCCTTGTGGGCTGACGGTAATCCGCTGACCACACAGATAAAGCCTCTGCTTTCCCATAGTTTCCATTTTTGTCGAGGTTGAAACTTTTTAAAGGATCGCTCTGACTCAAGATGCAGTTGTGGACGGCTAATTGTGGAATTCTCCCGTAAACGGTGTATTTTTAGTGACTTTATTATCTCGGGACGAAATCTTGCTTTAATTTGGAGTGGGAGGCGGCTGAAGATAACACATCAGCGCTGTTCCCTCCCGTTTTAACCTTAAAATGAATATGGAAAAGCAGACTGATGAAGGGTGTGAAGCTGAAGTGACTCCTCCTCGAGCTCTTTAATGTCAGACTCACGCTTTATTTTCATCCGGCTCGATGCAGAATTGGAATGAAACCACAACTTTTATGAGGCTGTTCTGCAGGGCGGCCGAGATCAGATGAATGATAGGAATGAAGCCATTCATCTTTTTATGAGTGCTACTGTGTGGGCAAAGGACTCGTGGGTGTCCTCTTAAAGGCTTAAATGGGCCCTAAAGAGGCTCTCCAGCCATGACAGATAACAGTAAATACTTGAAGATTGAAGATATTTGAAGGATTGCTAAGAATTGATTTTTGAATGCATGCGTAAATTGCTGCAGTAAGGGCCTGTGTCCACCAAGCGCCTGTTTTTAATACATATCCTATGAGCTTCAGCATTCAGCGCGCTAAGCGCCTTCAGTAGGATAAAGAAAAAAACACCATTGGAGACGTTTTTTGCCGCAGTGCTCAGAGCGATTGCTAGCCAATCAAAATTGAGGAAGGGGTGGGGCATATAAATTGGTGGTACTCTCCCAGTTGTTTACTTACAGGGTTTATTTCATGCACCCAACCTCGTCTCGAAGACATGTGAAAATCTGTTTCAAACGCTGCCACTAATGCTAGGATGCAATTTCTCACCGTCTTGTCTGCTAAACTGGCGATCTCAAAAAACTTGGAAATAGGAACGAACGCGGAAGTATCCGCTGGCGCTTTTCATAACTTAGCGCTTAGAGAAAGCGTCAAAAAAGCGCTCTGGAAGTGAGGTTTTGACGGCTCTCAGCGACACAGGCACTTTTTAACTTGCCATTGCTTTTAACATACATAAAGAAACTGCAGACTTAACTTGAGCTGCATTTCTGCAAGAAAAATGCCAGTGTGACCGCTCAAGTTTTTAGCTGTGACCTGAAAACTGTCCGAGTAGAACGATTTTGACTTAAATGCAAGTGAATGGGGAAAGAACAAGTGATGATGCCATGAGAAAATGAACAGGGGAAAAATAAACGACAGGAAAAAAGGATGAATAGGACGAGTGCGGGTCGTTGTGGTTACAGTTATGCGTTTCCCAAAAGCATAGTTGCTAACTACGTTGGATTTGCTGGTTGAAACTTAAACACGTTTTGAACAAGTGTTTAATTGAGCAAGTGTTTAATAACTAACATAGTTAGCAATACGTTAGCAACTATGCTTTTGGGAAATGCACCGCAGAGCGGCTCCGCAGATCAGCCCAGTGCCATCCCCATCCTGCTATTTGAGTCGTTATTGGACCGATATCCCATCCACGTATCTGATTGGTGCATCCCTAGTAAGCATCGCATCAGGTTTCAAACTTCACGTCGAGGATGCTTCAGTACGAGTCTGGCTCACGTTCTTTGAGATTTTTGAGGCTCGCTCTCCCTGACGCTTCTTTCCCAGATTTATGTTGACTTGATGTGGATTCGATGTGGTTTTCCGCGAGACTTTTACCCAGAAGAGTTTGTCTCTATCTCTCAGCTGGAGGTACGATGCAAAACCCTGAAATTAATTTCTTTCAGGTGGAGGGGGGAAGCTCCATTTGTTAAAGATTAAATATTTTATGTGGAACCAGTTCTGACCGCTGCTGGCAGGAGCGCCGGGCGAGCGTGGAGTATCGCTCTGGATTAGATTTTTTTTCTTTTTTTCCCTTTTTTCAAACGCAGGGATGAATGCGGTGTGTGTTTTTCTTGGGTTTGCAAATTGATTTGTCATTAGATTATGTGGAGCTCAGATGTACCTCACTGTCAAGCCGCCATATTAATCCACAGCCGGCGCTTCTGGAGCACATTCCGTCCTGCGGTCTGTCTTTCTCGAGCCCACCAAGTTTGGCACCGAGCCTGGCTGTTGACGTTGCACATCGCCTCTGCTCGGACTTAAACACTCCTTTCTTTTATTGCTTTCCCTTTTTTAATTGCTTTCTTTTTTGGGGCTTAAACGGTGGCCGAGGAAGCCCAGCGCAATTCAGAATTGAAAGTAAAATGCGTTTAAAAACACATCATATAAAGTTCGTTGCGCTGCAAACACACTGCAATTTTGTTTTATTGCTGCATTTGTACTTGGTGGTGTGGTCTAGGGCAGCGTTTCTCAATCCCAGTCCTCGCGGCCCGCCGCTCTGCACATATACGGTGTTTCCTGCACTGTCGCACGCTGGTCCTACATTGCTAATTAGCTAATCAGTAGCATCAGTTCTGCTGTGGGTCGGGAAAGTCGAATCTGTGCAGAGCGGTGGTCCGTGAGGACTGGGATTGAGAAACGCTGGTCTAGGGGTTGTGATGCTCGCCTCTGGACCAAAAGGCTGTGAGTTCGAATCCTACCTCCAGCACTACCACCACTGGGACCCTGAGCTGGACCCTTAACCCCAAGTTGCTCTCAGAGAAAACTGTCCCTAAAAAAAGTAACTGGAGGTCGCTCTGGATAAGAGTGTTTGCTAAATGCTGGAAATGTAAATGAACATGCAAATGGAACACACAATGGAAGTGGACACTTTATTCAAATAGAAGGCAACCTACTTTTCACGTAGAAAGTAACTCCTTTGCTGCTGCAGGGGCAGATGGTGGCGTAACAGATAGGGTGTTCGCACTGAGAGCCGAAGGTTGCTGGTTCGAATCCCAGACCAGTAAAGGTACCACTGAGGTACTCATGAGCAAGGTACCGTCCCCAAGCACTGCTCCCCGGGCGCTGCCCCGTCAGCTGCCCACTGCTCCTTCACGGATGGGTCAAATGCAGAGGTCACATTTCGTTATGGCGCACTGTGCTGTGGTGTGTTCACAGTGACCAGTAATCACTCGCTATTGAAAAGTAAACACAAACATTTGTTCCTCGGAAAACACTTCCCTGGCTGTTTGCAGCATTTCTGAGTGTTTCCATGTATTTTCCGTCTGTGAATCTGCAGCTCATGTGTGTAATACAGTGCATGTGTCATATTAATGAACTGCGTTGGCATTGCCTTTTTAAAATGTTCTAATTGCATTGGCCTCTCTCAGCCACTGTATTTCTCCTCCTTCGATGACGACCACACCGATTTTGCCAGCAGACACTCCAAAAAAAAAGCCAGCGTCTTTCCCATGCCTGCTACTGCACCACAGAGCCTGGCATGGCCTCCTTTGTGCCGGCGAGGCGGGCGCCGGCTGGCACGAAGGCACCGAAACCGTCGTCCACTCCCTTTGCCAGAGAGCTGAGTCAGCGTTGGCGAGCTGAGGGTTGGCGCTTTTAAGAAAGGGTTGTATCGTGGAAGAAGCGACTTTGTTAAACCGTTTCGTCATGCCAGCTGTCCCTCGGGATGTTGAGTTGGCGTTCCTAGAATGCAGGCATTCCCTTTTTACCAAGATTGTGATGTTTGCCAGTGTTTTCTTATTTGAGTTCCTAGGCTGTGTTGGGCGAATTATTTCCAAAATGTAACAAATGAAACGTTCCCGGGAAAGAACAGAATGTACAACTGTTGACGAGCGCTCATGCAATTTTATAGCGTGCGTATTTGTGCAAAATATCTGTTTATTGAATCTTCTTCAGTTATACATTTGAATACTGTTTCAGTATCTTAAGAAGCAATGTAAGAAAATATCAAACTGGCAGAAGAAAAATATTGATGTATATTGACATTCCAAAAATAAAGTGGTTTGAATTTTGAGCCGTGTCGTCCAGCCCTAATCCATGTTATCTCTTTGTGAAGTCACTTTGCAATTTGGTTTGCAAATATCCCATGCTCTGCTGAGGTCCCGCCGGGTCAGCTAGCGGCTCCGGGGCTGCCGACGAGAGAGTTTTTTTGAGAGCTTAATGAGAGTTTTTTGTGGGGTGCGCGTGAGTTTGGCGTCAGTCCTCCCTGGCTTTACGGAATCGGCCCAGACTGGAAATAAAACCACGCAGCTGTAGCACAGGGCTTGTGGCAGATTACAGGACGGCTCGTTAATGCCACGTCGGTGCCGTATAAGGACGGGGAATTCCTGTAAATGGCCCAACTTTTCTATTAAACCCCAGCCCTGCTCAGAACTAGGGGTGTAACGAAACATCAGTCCATATCGATATGTCGATTCAGTGATTAACGAGGCCGTTGCATCGACCCTAAATAAAAAAATCTCACTCAAAAAACGAGTGGAAGTAATTGTGTTAAATCAGCTTGTGATACTGTCTCATATCCATCACTGGCTTTAACCTCAGTCGTATCATAGCAGGTGGTGATTCATTGAATCCTTGCATCAACAAATTTGTATTGTGATGTAACATGTTCAACTCACTTTGCAACTTTGTTCAACGCTGACGAGGTGCTGTGTCTGCTGCAGGGCGGGGCGAGCCGTGAATCAGGCCAATAATAAAGCCAGTACCAGCATTTATTTAGTTTTGTCTTGATATTTTGCCTTTTTGTCTTGAAAATAAAAGGTGTGTTGTGTGTGTGTGTGTGTGTGTGTAAATAACAGCTATAGAGTAGAGGTTGTCCGATATGGTTTTATTAGGGCCGATATCGATAACGACTTACTTGTCACAGAGATCAATAACAGAAATCTGCTGTAAAAATGAAAATTGATGCCAAAATTTGGAGAAATAAACACAAAGCTTAATTTAAATCCTTTAAAACTTTTCATCAGGAACAAATTTTTACATTTATTTATTTCATTGCCGTATAGGTTTTAAAAAGTGAGCAGCACTGATAGCCGTGAAAATGCTAAATTTCAGTGTTGATTATCAGTTGACCAACAGCCTATGATCTTTCTTTCTCAGGGTTGTACCAATTCAATACTGACTGATATTTTTGCCTGTAATTTTGCATTAAATCCCAGTCCTGCTCAGTATTCTCCTTTGAGAAATTCCAGAGAAAAATAAGCAACTCTTTTGCAACTTCTTTGCCTTGCGGCGTTTATGAAGTCCCCCGGCTCGTCGTGTGTCATGGCCGTGAATCGGACTGGTAATAAGGCCGAGGTTTTTTTGCCGGTTTGGGTTTGGATGTGTTCTCCTGTATTAATATCTAAGGTGCAGGTGCAGCGGTGGTGGTGTTGATGGAGGCAGCAGCTGCGTTCTCGCTCGGCCTTGCCGTCTGCGCTTTAATATAACAACATCTGGCATCCGGCAGTCAGTGAGATTGCTGATGAGAAGATGTGTCTTCAGTCACCAGGCGTGTAGTGCCATCTGTGTTTTGTGTGTGTCAGGCTCATCTGTGTGCTCTGTTTTGCTGTGTAAGACCTTTATGCGTGTGTGTGCTGAGATGACTGAGGTTTTAACTTGGGTGTAGGTGTGACACGATGACGGTAGAATCTACATCTTCTATACCGCTAATAAATAATCAGTTATAACTTTTCAGTTCTCAATAATAGTTTTATTTGTCTAATTAGTTCTTTTCATTGTCTTACATGTATTAATAATGGAAATTTCCATTTTTCTACCTACTTAAAAAATTCTTGATTTTATTCTTAATAGAAAGCACTTTGGGCAGAATTTTATGTATGAAAGCTGCTATATAAATCAAGATTATTTGGGATCTGAGCACAAAGTCTTATGGAACCCTCTTGTAACTCTTCTGGTTTTTCATTATTATTATTAGGGGGCCATGCAGTGGAACACTATTGGAATCGTGCTGATTTTTTTTTTCCCCCCCCTGCTTAAAATGCGTTGTGGAGAAAAAAACTGTAAGACCTACAGCTTTGAAATTTGGCAGGTAGGTCTGGTTCCCCTCCCACTACTCAGGCAAAAAAATTTGCACCATGCTGCCAGTTGGTGGCGCTATAATAAGCTATTTTGCGTTTTGCCTAATAAGTAATAGCACCCTAGATAAAAGGATGAAACGTGTCATTTTTCAACGTCTGTCCACTTCAATTCGTCAGAAACTGATAAAGCTGCAAACTGCATGGCCCCCGTAATCACTGCTTGCAGTTATATTTTTTAATGTTGCTTTTGTTGTTAAAAGAACGTATTGTCACAAATAAAATTACATCAAGATATAATACGCCCTGATCTGCACATTTATAGCTGTTTTTTTTTTAATGAAGTTCAGTTGAGCAGAGTTGATTACAGTCTGTTGGTTCAGCCCTCCGTGTCAGTTCTAATTTGTCATGTGGCCCCTTGGGAAAATTAATCACCCGCCCCTGCTCTAGACCATAGAACGGCATCAGAGCCAAAGTAGCAGCTTTGGAAATTCCTTTACATTTGGTTGGCACATCTGTTTAAAAATGACTTTTTTAAATGCTGAAAAAATATAAGTATAAAAAAAAATCATTTTTATTGATGATAAAAATTCAGAATACTGTCGCCGATTATCAGGCGATCCCTTATATCTCTCTCCTCACATCCATGGCCTTATTTATCAGAAATGTTTGAGCTTGTGAGATCTAGGCACGATTCTTGGAGAGTGCACGCTGATTCCCGAAACCCAGGTATTTATATCCGTCAGGACTGATTTGGTGCATCCCTCTGCTCATTCTCTCATTTTCTGTCTGTCTCTCTCACTTTCTCTCTCTTTTCAGACTTCCTTTCTGTCCTCGTTCTCTCTCTCTCTCTTCCTCTTTCCTCCTCTTGATTTCTCCTGTGTGTTACTTTTGGACCCACAACAGAGATAAATCCTGCGCTGGGAGACGTGGGGATCTCATTATCATAAACCCACTGAGCTCTGTGTCTCTCGGTCCCACACTCGCTTTAGCCTTTGATTTTTACTCATGTAATAAACACTGAGGCCAGGACTCTGCAACACAATGAGTAAAACGAGCTGTGTGTGTGTGTGTGTGTGTCATCATGCCCAAGTTTTTTTTTCTTACTTTGACAACTATTCCGCTCTTCTTGTAAAGGACAAACAATTTGGCTTTATTCTTTATAATTATTTATGATGTTTCCCAACTGACTTTAGTCAGGTTTTAAGGTTTTAAACTGACGATACTGTATGTGGCCCGTCTGGTGCCAGTCGGCTCAGATTAGACAGTTTTAAGGGTTTTAATTGACAGTCCCTGAGGCACAGGAGCGGAGTGTTAATTACACGTCCTGCTGTTTTATATTCCCATTTCATTGCACATTAATAATAAACCTGCTGCTATTTTTCACCGTACGCTGGCAGTCAGAAGCTGAGATTTTCTGCATTTTTAGGTATTAAGTGAATGAACACAACAGTGCACCACAATGAAATGTGACGTCTACATTAAGGATCGACCGATTATCGGCGGCCGGAATTAGGCGTTTTGCCGATTATCGGTATCACTGTTTAATTTTGACCATCTCCTTCCCATTGTGGGCCAAACGCCCTAACCATTACGCTATCAACAGCCCCTGTAAAAGAACCTGAGCGTGTCTTACAGAGTAAAAGCACAGTGATTTACTGCAACATGTGATAACGTACATACCGTCTATCTAGTCTATGTTAAAACCTGGCTCTTTTATATGAAGAAATGAGGCTCAAGACTTTCACACAGTACTGTATATCTTGAATATTAATGTGGGTAATAAATAAGTCTGTTTCTAATGATTGCTTGTTATTTTTCTGGGAAGGAAAGGGCAAAACACATCCGTAATGAATGAATGTTTGAATGAGTTTTGCTGTAACTGTAATTACCTTTTTGGCTGTTTTGGGGGGAATTCCTGCAGCACTTTCTCATTTTGCCCCATAAAGTTTTGTTTTAATTATACACTGCAGTTATTTCTCATCCTGCCTATAATAGTACACCAAGTCGTTAAACAGAAGCTCTCCGATTTCATCCTCATTCAAATCTTTCCAGATACTGTTTTAGAAACGGCTCACACACACACACATCGAGGGTTTTAGCCAACCTGTGGGAACTTTATTTTTCCGTCTAATCTCATTAGCAAGAATCAAAATTCGGCCGCTGTGTAAATTTCCAGAGCGCCGTTTGAGTTACTCACGAGACAAATGAGCAGATTTTTTTCCCTCCTCGTCATATGGAGAAAGTGATGTTTATAGCTGCTGTATAGGATTTCAGTCTTCCGTTCTCCGCCTCTGTCTTTTTTTTTTTTAAATAAGGCTCCTCAGACGCCGATAAGACTTGTGAAGACCGGCCGTTCTTCTGCAGAACAACGTGGGCTCGGCTGGCTTTATTCATATGCATAAAGGAAGCGCCGCCTGTATAAATCCCGCATCTTTCATCGGCAGCGTCCTTTGAAGGCCGAGCGCTACAACGTTTCCCGCCAGCGGAAGCATTAAACCTTGAGAAAGCTCCGAAAGAGCTGCGGACGAATCTCATAATCTGCCACCTACCGCTAAACTCACCGTGTAGCTTTCAGAGAGAAGTTCTTTTTCTGTGCAGCGTTTCTGCTCCGGATGGAAGCAGTTGGGACGGGTTGCCGTAGAGGATGTTGTTCTTGTGACAGATGAGGAGGCATGAGCCGGAAAGACACGATGATATTAGGCAACAATGTTATGGTATTGCAGTGTTGTGATTTATTATAACCTGCTGCTGTTAGGCCTGGACAACATTTCAAGGGTGAATCCCATTTCACCCCTTGGCTCTACTTCTTAGCCCTACCTCCCTGTTTTGCGTGTTCAGGTGTAGGGATAGAGTGTCCCATTTCTAATTTAGACTGAGGGGTCTAACTACCCCTTCAAACCGAGAGCCTCACTCCAAACGCAGGGGTAGGAAATATTTCCCAGAATGCACTGTGAGAATGTACCAGCAACATGACTGCAGAACTGAAAGAGTTGAAAGACGTACGTAATTTCTCTGTTAATATTTTTTTTAAATTAAAACGACTGGTGTATTGTTTAGTTTGACTTAAAAAAAAAAAAACCCAAAACAACGAAACTAAACTGTATAATACCTGCCTTCTATTGAAGATCTTTAAAGACAGACGCAGTTGATATACTTTTACAAAATGCGTGAAGTCACCGGAATGCTTTTTCTTTCAAAAAAGAGAACTTGTTCACAAAACTTAGCTTAAATGTTGAAACATTTTTATTTTGATGTTTTTGTGTCTAGTGTCAAGCTAAAATGCCTGATCCTACACTACCTAAGTAAGTAGCCGGCAACTGGGCCAACTCCCGCTACCAACTGCCCCGTTTAACACTTACTACTGGATTACGCCACTGCCACTAACCTAAAATGGAATATGAGTGTGTGTTCCATTTATTTAATTTTTCAGTTTAGCTCAATGAATGAATGAAAAAAGGATGAACCAATGATGCCCAGATTTTGCACTTTCCTGTCTTTGACAAGTCATAGCTCGTACTGCAGTAATGGTATAACAGAAAATATTTTTGTGGTTATAGAAGCCAGACTTTTTCAAAATTGCGATATACCCTGAAACCAGCAAACTGTCTCGCACGGTTTAAATGCTGCACCATAGAATGAGTCGGCTGCACGGTGCCACGTATAGATTCCTCGATGCGGTGTGTTGTCTTTCTCGCGCGCCAACTCTATCTTAGGCCAAATGCAAAAAGGCGGCCCTGTTTTTAGCCAGCTGCTATTTTGGCATTGAGGCGAGTGAAGGACGCTGGGTAGGAGTGACGTCTTTGTGGCCTCGCCTCTGGCATGTGACTAGTGCCAACAGGGTGGCTCGTTGGAGTCGAGGTGCGCTGGCTACTAGACTGATCCGGGATCAGATTAAGCAGATTCAGTTACGCAGTTGTCCTGAGACGTCTTGTTTTTGTTGTGTTTGTTAAGGGGTCATTCCATGTCAAATCAACCGAGAAATTCCAGAAATCCCACACACTTCCATCTAAAAAAATCTGGAAATAAACCCATGTTATCCAGCAGACCATAAGATCATTTTGGTGCACAATCCGTTCTTTCCGAGACAATTTTGTGAAGGGAGAGTGGTGGTTAATTTGCAATATTTGGAGAATCCAAAGTGCTTTGCTCATTGATTGAGTTGATATGGAATTCTATGTGGTAGTATGCATCTCAGGAAATAGTTGTAGTTTAACAGTTTAATTTGTCTACGCAGTAGGTAGTGCACATGGAGTGTCACGCGTGCCCTGTTTGACTTGGTACATCACATAGGGCGGGAAGTGACTTTCTCTTACAATGTTGTGCACTACGCCGGATATGCTCTGCCCTCGCTCCACTCTGCTTTTACACCCACTTGACTTGGCACTGTGTTAGAAATGTCAGAACTATGCTGTTATTTTTGTGCAGTGGAACTTAAAATATCTTGTCTTGACGTGCTCAACTCTGTCTTCCTCATTTATTGGTATTGGTATCGGCAGATATAAGCAAAAAAAATATCGAATATTGGCATTGGCCAATGATTCCCATATCGTGCATCCCTAGTTATTATCTTACTCAGTAGCATCAAGTTCTCTTAAACTAGATTGTTAACGTCCCTCATAGTCATGTGTGAATCTAAATGTTTTAAATTGCTGTCATTTGTCATTTGTTGTAAACGATTTCCTTAATGTGAGAGATCACCATAACCTTAATAATTCCTCTTAACAGATTAAAAAACACAATAACGTAAGTACAGGCATAGCTGGAATATATTGCAGAATGAGCTGGTGCAAAAAGCATTGCAAACATCTGCTCGGCAATATCTTTCATAATGTGTGTGGTGGTGAACGCTCTGCGGTTGAAGGCCTCGTCCGTTGTGTTGGGTAATGATGTGAGAAGCAATTTCTCTGTGGCATTTCAAACTGACATTGACGAATAATTAGGCTTCCGTTCTTTTCTGAAACTGATGTATTGTAAGTACGCAAAAGGCAAGGACGTTCTCGCGAGTCCGACGAGTTAACTATGAGCGACTAAAGCTCATTTACGGGGCTCCCTGCTGACGTCAGACAAACCTGCTGCTCCAACAGACGTCTGATCTGTCCGACTTCTGCTCTCTGGCATGGCCTCGGGAAGCTGGACAACGTTCAGGGCTGGGCAATTCATCGACAATGAATCGGAAAATACATTCAGAACCTGTACTCAACGTGATCTGACCCACGTGTATTATTTATATTCTTTTTATAATTCTGTTAATATTCAGAACATATTAATTAAATGTGTGTAATACATAGAATCATTTACAGAATTTCATAAGTTATTATATAAAGTATTAATATAAAATTGGTGGTATCGGCCAGCCCGAACGGGGTCATTGTTCCACCTTCCTGCAGAATGTCCCACGTCCTCCTGCAGTGTTTATAGAGAGAGAGAAAAGGAGGGGGTAGTTTATCCCTCCTCCTCCTCTCTCTGTTTACTGGTAGGACAAAAGGACGCTGCAGCTACAAAGCCTGCCACATCTGTATGCCATTGCTTTCCTCTGGCTCTGTCCCCAACCGCTTTGCTTCTTCACCTCTCTGGAAAAAGGATTTCTCTCCACCAAGGTGGTCTCCTGCAGATTACGGGCATCGCTGTCATTTTTCTCCCCCTACATTGTCCAAACTCAGGAGGAATGTTCAGCGACACTGTTAAATGTAATGGGAATGCACGGCATGCTTGGAATGTGTCGCGGAGGTGAGACGATACTCGCTTTGCGATACGATGTTGCTGTGTCAAGTTTGCGATACGAGTTATGAGACAAAACAAACGCATCGCTTGCAATTTTTATGGCATCGAAATTATTAAACGCTACAAATTGTCTTGAAAGTAAGTCTACATCTCGAAAAGGGTTTAGGTATGTCTTACTGTAACAAGGCTAATTTTAAAAAGCTTGCAGTATTCCGGCAATGTATTATGAAAAAATGCGGGATTTTATAGACAAAAGTTGTTTCAAAAAGGTAAAATATTTTATCTGCCTTAAATCTGAGTAAGGTAACACTTCTCTTGGAATGTAGCCATAAAAATTGAGTGTGCACGATATCGACCCTGAAAAACCAATATCGGTCGACCTCCATGAATTATTTGGATTCAGCCTCTAGTTATAATATGGCGCAAAAAGACACATTTATAAATCGTATGTCCTGTGATGTGACTAACGCGCATGCAGACGCCACAATAACACATCACATGTAAAAGAAAAATCACATTTTGTTGGAATTTTCTCCCAAACTTTAGTTTCCAGTTTGAGCGAGTGGTGACAGACGGGACAGAGGCAGAGTCAGCGCAGAGGAAAGACTGACACGGTGACCTCTGGACCACCATGCTTAACCACAGTCTGTTAGCCATGTGTTGGTCTCATTTGTGTGTTTGTGTGTACTCAGTCTTCTCCAGAGCCCTGACCATCCAGGTGGTCCAGGGCCACCAGATTAATTGGTGCTCTGTTGATGCCAAATTGAGGCAGAGCAACAAAACAAACTAACAGGTCACGAAAAGTCCAGCGAAAGCTTCTCCTCGCAGACGGCGCTCGTCCTCCATCCCCTTTAACCCGATTAGCTCTTCCTAAGAGTATTAGGCTCGGCGCTGGAGGCCAGGTGTCTCCTCTCCACTCCACTCGACCCAACTAGCCTGAATCCACTCAGCGACTCCTCCTCCTCCTCCTCTGTCCCATTGATTATTTTCCCTTTTTCTCTACGTTCTCCGAGGTCTTTAACATGCGTCCGGTCGAGCGTGTCCGGTAGCTCTGGAGAAGATCGAAATGCTGTAGCGTGTGAAAGAAAACAGCCCGGTATCCGTTTGTGGGTCGGAACGTTCTACAGAGTAAATAAATCCTCTTTGGAGCGCTGGACTGGCTCTAGGCGCAAATGGGTTTTCCACGTTGCCGCGCATGAGCGGCGGTGTTAGAACGGACGCGACCGTGTAAATTACATCGCTCCACTTAGATGCGGCTTTTAGAAAGACACTACAGCTGCTGAGGACGCTGAGATGCGACCAGCTGATGTGAATTTTGTCCTTTTGTTCTTCACAGTACTCACCAATGTTTTCATGGTAACCACACATTACGGCATGAACCGTGTTCAGTAAAATATCCGTTTTGGAACAGATTTATACAGTTATATTTTTATAATGAGAAGTTTCACACGTTCACTTTTACAGCATTTAGAAGCTCTTATCCAGGGGTGCATTTCCCAAAAGTATAGTTGCTAACGTATTGCTCACTACGCACTATGCTAGTTGCTAATGTGCAGTATGCTAAATGCTAATGTGCACTATGCTAGTTGTTAACATACACTATGCTAGTTGCTAATGTTACTAATGTACACTATGCCTGTTGCTAATTTGATAATTTACACTATGCCTGTTACTAACGTTTCTAACGTATACTATGCTAGTTGCTAATGTTGCTAACATACACTATGCTAGTTGCTAACGTATTGCTAACTATGCACTATATTAGTTGCTAGTGTGCAGTATGCTAAATGCTAATGTATGCTGTGCTAGTTGCTAACATTACTAACGTACGCTATGCTAGTTGCTAAAGTTACTAACGTACAGTATCCCTGTTGCTAACTTACACTGCTTGTTGCTAACGTACACTATGCTTGTTGCTAATGTACACTGTGCTAGTTGCTAGTAAATTCTGGAGGGACTGGCGTGAAGGAGCAGTGGGCAGCTTTTTTGGCAGCCCCCGAGTATCAGTACTTGGGCATGGCATACCTTGCTCATGAGTACCACAGTGGTACCGTTACCGGTCCAGGACTTGAACCGGCGACCTTTTGATCACGAGGCCAACTGCCTAACCGCTACGCTTCCAACAGCCCGTCTTGTTCATGAGTCCACCATCAACCTCCTATAAACACGAAGTTGCCAACGCTAAGGATTTTGAACTGTTTTTTTTTTTTGGTAAATTTTAGTTTAAAAAGAAATGACATTTTTGGGATTTTGCTACACGTTAATTTGTGGTGGACAGTGAAATAATCACATTGTTACAAATTTAGTTCCAAATGCAAATTTTGAAGGAATTAAGGAAATTTCTCAGCAAACTCGTGGACAAAAATGCAGAGGTTCCCTTTTAGACTGTAATAACTGTAAATATGCTTAAAAATTGAACAGTCACACCACGTTGTCCTTTGCCTTCCTGAGTGCCTGTAAATTACAGCTTCGTGTGGGTGGTTTTTGCAGACAGACGGTCTAAAAAAGAAAAGAAAACAACTTCACGGCTTGCTGTGTACCTTCCCAGGGATTTCTTTGTTGTCCTAACCTCCGACCCCTCGGCACCATCTGCGGCCCTCCGCTTTCCTTCGTGCAGCGGCAGCACAATGGGCGAGACGGGTTTTCCACAAAGCAGTCTCACACAGGAGCTAAAAAGCCCTACGACTCTGCTCACGTTGCTGCCTTCTCCGGATAAATGCCAGCCGAAAGCTCAGAGCCTTGATTCAATGTCTCTCCAACAATGGAAGGAGGCCATCAGATAGGGCTCGTGTAGGGTGTAATACCTCTCCAGATCCACGGATCGTTTCCTTTCAGACCTCGGCTTTTGAGCTAGGATTCAGTTCATACCTGTTTTTTGGGGGGGGGTTATACATTAAATAAAAAATGAATCACCCACAAAATCTCTACAGCTTGCCACGGGGGTGTTTTGCAGATCCCGAATGTTGTGCCGTATTGACTCTTCCTCCATTTGTGCTCCTTTTTCTATTGCAAGCCTCAAAACTGTAGGTAAACTTCCCCTTTTTGCTTTGATACCAAATTCCCATCTTGCAGTCGACCGGCGCTTTAAACTTCTACATCTAGAAACTGTTTATAATCAGTTTCCGTGAGGTTGACTCGACCCCCAAATTTGCTGAATAAGAAGCAGTTAGAAAGCAAAAGTTTCTTTCCCCCTGTATTTGCAAACAGCAAACAAAGGAGTTGCTTCAGCGGTCGCGAATGTTTTATCCGGGGCTGTTTTACCGAACGGCCGGCTAAGTGTTTGGCTTGAGTTTCACCGCCGCGTCTCCAGGATCTGCTCTATTACCGCGGGGGCCCTTTGAGGGCCGAACAGACTGCAACTGAGGGTTTTGGGGGCCCTCGCTACCATCCGAGAATCGGCTTTCCGGCCCTCGTTTGTCCCCGAGGCTCCATTTGGAGATTACAGCCAGCCCAAGAGCAGAGAGGATAAAGAGGACTAAGAAGTGTGTGTGTGTGTGTTTAGGTATTTGTGACGACCTGACTGACCCCTAAAGGAAAGGGTGAAGAAAGCGAAAGCTGGGCTTTCTTTAGGCTGTGAGGGCATTTTTGTATTATAGAAACGTTTATTTGAAAAACTGTTAAAATGCTTGACTGTCAGTAGAAGAACCACAAGTAACATTTTTAAAATAAAAAATAAGGGCTGCAGCGATTAGTCGACATAATCAACGATATTGATTCTAAAAATGTATTAACATCAAATTTTAGTGTTGACATTTTCTATAATAAAACCAGTAAACGTTCATTTACCAGTAATGATGAATCTCATTCTGTACCCCATTAATATGTGAACACTCAAGAGTGTGTATGCGTATGTGTGTGTGTGGGAGAGAGAGAGAAAGGGAGGGAGATAAGCAGTGTGTGTGAGACGTAGGAAAGAGAGAGAGAGACAGATAGCGAGAGGCACGGCTCATCTGGCATCTGTTCTTTTCCCCACGCTCTGATAAATCTCTCATAGCTCGTTTTGCTCGGTGCTAATGGCCCTCTGCCTCTTTTCCTCCACATCGGGACGGGCTCGAGTGTGGCGGTGGCTGGAGGGAGCGAGGGAACAAGGGAGGAGGAGGAAGAAGGAGAGGGGGACGAGTGCAGACGTTTTAGTGCAGTCCTGAGAGAGGCGAGGTCTCTTCCCACAGGACTCCAGCTAGAATGATGGCTTTGTTTTGCTGCTGGAGCAGGTGAAAAGCTAGAGTCAGCTCAGGTTGCTCGTCTCTTCAGTTCACATTTACCCCATTACTGTGTGTGTGTGTGTGTGTGTGTGTGTCTGTGTGTGTGTGGGGATGAGGGTGAGGTTTGGACAGGAGTTGGAGGGACGCAGTAAACAGAAAGACGTGACATGTATTGACTTTTCTTGTCCTAAAACTTTCTTGCTGTAAAGGAGCAGTGCTTGGGTACGGTACCTTGCTCATGAGTACCTCAGCAGTACCTTTACCAGTTCGGGACTTGAGCTGGTGACCCTCCGATTGTGGGACCAACTCCCTAACCGATCCATTATCAACTGTCCCTGACAGCACTTGGTAACGTTATTCTTTATTGACCGTTGTTGTATCGTAAAGAACAGTTTCCATCACCGTGCTTTCCCCCCACAACGATAAGAGGGTTTGACCGCGTCGCCTCGGTAACCCATCCTCACCCTTGCCGCGGGAACGTGGCTGCAGTTTGATTGCGCTGTGCGAGTGACATGCTGTCAGCGTCCGTCAGCTGAGCGGAGAGAGGCATGAGTAACCGTTTTTCCCTCCTTCATTGCTTGGTATCGATTGACGCGAGACCTTCATTATGTTGACTGTCCCGCTTTATTCACCAACAGAGGCTCGACTCTTCATCCTCCCTCGTCACTCACGGCGCCGAGATTTTCCCCTCCTCCTCCTCGAGTCGTGCCGGGCCGTAAAACAAAGGCTTTTGTGCAGAAAGGATTTTTTCCTTCTTCCTTTTCACCATCACCGTTATTGTGCCGCCGCTCGTGTCCGACGTGAAAAGCGCGGCACGGGAAGGCGGTAATTAAAGCAATTTGCCCGTGCCTTCGTAAATATGCCCACGCCGATCCGCGCGGTGGCTCTACCAATCCATGTTATCATCCTTTATTCGTTTTTCACATTAAAAACGTTTTCAAAGGAAGTGAGTTTGCTGACATATGGCTCCACGTTTTGCGGGAAACGACGATGATTGATCAACAGTTGCGGAAAAGTTGTGGTAATTGGTCAGAATTGCAAGGTCATATTGAATTTGTGGCTGAATTTGCATTATTAATTGTGATCGCAACATCCTGAAATCCTGGAGAGTCCGAATAAGGGAATATTTTGAGATTTCCCAGATTGTACTTAAAAAGTAATAATTATGAGCGGAAAAAAAGGGCGAAAACCAAAAAATAGTCCAAAATGGGTGGTGGTTCATTTTTTCTGTTTGTTTTTTGAAACGAAAATTTTTGGTTTTAATTAAAAAAATGGAATGAATGAGTGATGGTTGAATTTTATCCCCACCACAAGCTGCTATCTCTTTCACTTTATCATGCTCGATAGATCTTTTATATGTCCAGTCGCTTCAAACATGCTGAAATATTAACATCGAATGCGCCCCGTTATTAATAATTGATCGCTCCGTCCGTCTTGGCCGCCGGCGAGGGATGATGGGGAAAGTCCGGCCTGAACTAGCAAAAATGAAGCTTCGAGCAGCAACTGCACCAAGCAAACATGAAGAAAAAATATGTCAAGCAGCGGTCAGAAAAGGTGTGTGGATTAAAAATCGTGTTCACTGCATACAAGTCACGTCTAGCTAATCCACGATGTGGTGCAGACAGAGGGAGATGGTGGCATCGGAGCCAGAGTTGCACATAATTTTATCGGCATATTGGTTTTAAAAATGCCAATACCAATAAATATTGAAGCTAATAAAATATCAGCATCAATAATCAGCCAGACCGATAATCTGTCGACCTCTACTCAGTATCACTGCTGGATATATCCAGAGGAGAAGGTTTCTGATGGATGAAGAGCTGCTAGACGACTAACACACACTGGACACACTAGCAGATGGACTGGAGTGTCTAAGTGGACACTAAAAATAGACAAGATTAAGCTTGTTTTCAGTTTGTGTGTGGCTTGGTGTCTTTCTTCTGTCTTCCTGTTTAATCTGTAACAAAAACATTGGATTTTAAAAAAATGGGCCTGAAAAAATTTCTTACTGTAACGTAACATATAATAATTACATTCTCTCACATAACAAACTCTGAATGTTTTGTAAAGCCGTCTTCAGCAGGGTCCCTATATTCCGAATTTACCACACAGACATTCTTAAGTTTCACAGTTCTCTGTAGACGCGACCAGACGATGGAAGGAAAGCTGAAAAGCCACAGTTCAGTCCAGTTCTATTTGTATAGTGGCTTTTGCGAGAGATGTTGTCACAAAGCAGCTTTAAAGAGCCAGCGGAGTGTGACAGTGGCAATTAAAATCTCCCTCAGAGGGCAGGAGGAAAAAATAGCTGGAGAGGAGCCAAGACTCGGGCAGGGTTCGTGCTGTGGAATCTAAACGTTCATCGTTTTTGTTTTATGATTCTAGTTCGTTGTAGAATTGGCGATAGATGCAGCCTTTAATCAAGTGATCAGCAGCAGTCACCACACAACGTATTTTTGTTCTATAATCGGTATCCTAAAATGGTGTTCAGTCTTCATTAATCGCAGTTCTTGATCATGTGGATATTTGTGGAATCGGTCAGTATTATTTTTATAAAGCTTGGATGTTACCGGAAAATTTTCAGCTGCATATAAGTATATATACCTTTATATATATATATATATATATATATATATATATATATATATATATATATATATATATATATATATATATATTAGGGTTGCATGATAATGTTGGAATTGTATCGGAATCTGCTGATAATTAAATTTTTTATTTTTCCCCAAAAAAAGTCATCAGCAAGGGACCGATTCTTAGATTTTAGGTTTGCACGATTCAGAAAATCTCACGATACGATTTAATTCCGATTTCTGGGCTCACGATTCGATTTAAATTTGAGTAACGTTTCAATAGATGGTGAATTTGTTTCCAGATTGATCTTCTGAGTTACTTTTCCCATTTGACTGGCAGATCAACAAAAAAAAAATCACACTGAATCAAATGTAGTTTACTAAATGTCATGCATATGTACACATACTGCCTGCATTTCCTTCTTGCTCACATGAGGGTGGTCTGTCCGGGCAGATTTCCACATTGCACCATGTATAGGATTGGTGAACTGAACTTGTGGCATTACGTTATGCCATTAAAAATATGAATAGATTTTTTGGAATGCATGAATGGGGCCCTATGAAATCCGTTTTGGTTTTTCCTGAATTCCGTTTTTTCCATTTTTATTCTTCTGAATTCCGTGTTTTACGTTATAATCATATTTATTCACCTAAAAAGTGTCTAATTATGGAGTGGATGGAAAAAAGGAACAAAGCAATAGCAAAAAATTCACATTAAATGACTGTTACTCAACTTCAACAAAGTGCTGGGGTTCAGCAGAACATTTCCTGCTTTGGTAAAACGTTTACCTGCAAACAACAAAAAACATTCATTTTTTTTGTGCAAAACAACGTTTCCAATGTGAGTGTTACCACCTCAACAGGTAACACGTTCAGGGGGCTGCAGCGGCCAAAACTGATTAGTAACCTTTGCTTTGCCCACACACCGATATCAGCCAATTATACGACATTCCGTGTTTTACACCGGATTCCATTTTATTTGTTGAATTCCACGATTGCGGAAATCATAGGGCCCTACATGAATCGATTTTGATTCGATTTGATTTTTTTTTTAAATTGCGTAGCCCTATTCAATGTTTTCAGCTGGTGTTTTGTAACGCGTTTATTGTATGCTAGATAAGTGGCGCTTGTGTCAGACATGTCCAAAGTCTGTGGTCACATTTTATACGACCCGCGCCTTCTGTTTTAAAATGTATGGCGTTGTTTTGGGCCAAAATTCTAGGAACGCAGCAAAATGTCTCCTCTTTACACGCTCAGCTCTACGCTCTATGCTCAGTGTTTCACCTTCACCTGAGTCTGCCTTAACGCTCGCTTGACTTCCCGCCAATTCTGAGTGCGCAGTGGAAGAGAAAACCGTAAGATCAAAAGATTTTCTCTGTCTATATTCGTAATTTGTATAATGCACGACAATGCACTTTTGTTTTTGCATAAGGGTTCCAAATATCGGCCCCGTTAACTCGCAATAATCGGTATCGATATCGGCCCTGAAAAAGCAATATCAGCCAACCTCTACTTATAAGCTTGTCCTAATTCGTTACTCGTTCCTAATAAAGTGGCAGACGAGCGTTGTTCCCCACTCTCCCCCCTGTAAAAAAAAAAAAAAAAAACGAGTAAAAAGACTCGCACGCTTGTTAATCCCACTCACTTTTTCCATCTCCTCTGGAAAGTGCCGTCTCACCAGAGAGCTGTGGGTACGAGGAGCTCGGACTTGGACTCCGACACTAAAACCGTCTAAGAATTTAGGGCATCCCGGATCCCCTTTCCTTAATATCCTTTTTCCACCAGGGTTTTTGTTGAGAAATCTCCGCAGCAGGCATGACGTTTGTTCCTCCGTCTCCACCCGAACGCGCCGCCACGGCGTGGAAATGTTCCATATTCTCATCTTAAAACAGTAGCCGTGCAGACGTAAAGGCCTTACTCAGACTTTGGAGGGTTTGGGCTTTTGGGGAATTGGGTGATTGAACCCGTAATGTTGCTATTATTCTGGGTTTTTGGCTTATATTCGCACCATCTGTCACGGATTTAGGATTTTTTGGAGCAGTGGAGCTCAGAGGAAGTCTTTTTTTTTTAAAGAAAAGTTGCTGATTTTCGAGTTTGACGTATCAACAACACGAGCCGATCATTTGAGATCTTGGCGCTCTTCTGAGTGAGGAGGACGTTTTTAATGCTCATTTCTCTCTCTGTTGTTTGTCAAACCCTTTCAGACAGAGAAGGTGGAGGAGAATAAATCTTTTATGTGTATCTACCACAACATCAAAAACGCCAGCGTCTCTGCTCTCCCTGTAATCCGTTAAATTCTCCAAAAGCATATGTTTACTGCGGTATTTTGAAAGTCTTCCATTTTCAAATTCTGACGACTTTATAATCAGTTGGGGTTTTTTGTGGCTTCTACAAGAGAAAGTTGTAGATTGCTACAGGGGCTTGTGTGTGTGTGTGTGTGTGTGTGTGGGTAATGACTAGACATTTTTGAAGAAGCCAGTAAAGATGAATAGAATTGGACGTCATGGTAAAAAATATTATATTTAATATGACAAACAATAATCAGCATATTCATTTGGAGAATCGTGTCAGATGAGGCTGTGGGCAGGCAGAAGAAGAAGGAGACGGAGCAGAGACACTCAAAAGAAAACAAGGAGGATAAGAACATCAAAACAAGGAGGCGAGATGTGACGGACAGAGGAAGCAGGGAGGAAGAGGTGGATGAAGAGGGGAAAATGAGTAGAAGAGAGGAAGAGTCAGAGGAAGAAGAAGGAAGAAAGGGACAGAGGGAGGGAGGAGGAGAGAAGAAGTAGGGTGGAAGAGACGGAAGATGAAGGTAGGAAGAGAAAGAAGAAGTAGGGAGGAAGACATGGAAGAAGTAAGGAGGGAAAACATTAGTAGAAGAGAGGAAGAATAAAGAAGGAAGGAAGAGACATAAATGAATAAAAGAAGAGACAGACGTTGTTGGGAGAAGGAGACGGAAAAAGAAGGGAGGTAGGGGGGGAAAGAAGGGAGGAAGAGACAGAAGAGGAAAGTGAGAGACTGACAGATTAAGAAGGGAGGATTAGACGGAAGAGGAACGGGATGAAGAGACAGAAAAAGAAGGGAGAAAGAGACGGAAGAAGAACGGAAAATGAATAGAAGAGAGGAAGAGACTGAGGAAGAAGAAGGAAGAAAGGGACAGAGGGAGGGATGAAGAGGTGGAAGAAGAGGGGAAAACAAGTAGAAGAGACTGAGGAAGAAGGAGGAAGAAAGCCACAGAGGGAGGGAGAAAGGAAGAGGAAGAGAAGGAAGAAGTAAGGGGGGAAAACAGTAGAAGAGAGGAAGAATAAAGAAGGAAGGAAGAGGCCGAGGGAGGGGAAAAAGAGACAGAAAATGCATAGAAGAAGAGACAGAAGTAGTAGGGAGAAGGAGACGGAAAAAGAAGGGAGGAAGAGGGGGGGAAATAAGGGAGGAAGAGACAGAAGAGGAAAGGGATGAAGAGACGGAAGAAGAAGGGAGGGATGGACTGACAGTATAAGGGAAAAAGAGACGAACAATGGAAGAAGGAGAAGGTAGGAAGGGGTAGCAGAAGAAGAAGGGAAGAGGGGCAGAAGAAGAAGGGAGGGAGAGACGGACAGAGAAGAAGGGAGGATTAGGTGGAAGAAGTAGGGAGGAAAGGGGCGAAAGAAGGGATGAAGGGGTGGAAGAATTAAGTAGGAAAAGGCGTAAGAAGAAGGGAGGAAGATGTAGAAGAAGTAAGGGTGGGGGAAACATTAGAGGAAGAAGAAGTGAGGAAGAGACTGTGAGAAGTAGGAAGAGACAGAAAACGAAAGAAGGGAGGAAGAGATGGAAGAAGAATGGAGCACTAGAGACGAATGCATGAATGGAAGAAGCAGCGTTGGGTGGCTTTTACGTCCACGTGTCCCGCTTGCGGCCGCGCTACATTACATTACGTCTGTCTTAGTCACTAGCGTTTTCATTAGTGTCTGGTGCACAGCGGTCAGATCATAACATCTCTGAATCATTGTTGTAGTTGGCGGGCAAGAAGTCGGCAATGGAAAAGGTTCTTACAGCGCTTCTCTTTTCGAGAACGGGGTCGAGATGAAACTTTCACCAGGCCGCGGCCGGTGCTGGTTATTTATAAGTCGCAAAAAATGAAATAATTGCTCATTAATCATAATGGAGGTCAAATGTACAGTTAATTGTGATAGTGACTCGAGGTCGTATCGTCCAGCGCTGCGTTTCACTGCCGTTTGAGGTCCCGCGGAAACCCAGACGCGCGACGCGCCCAGCGTTTAAAAAGTTCACCCAAATGTCAGGCAGCGGTCAGGTGGTGAAACACCCTCGTCTTTATTTTCCCTAAAAGCTTTAGAAGCGCGGGGAGCGCTCGCCTTCTAATTTGGTCGTTTTGGTGACTGAGCGTCTCCTCCCCGTCCCGGCACTGTTGCATCACCAAGTGTGTTTTACACCAAATGTTTAGTCTGATTTCTCCCGTTTGCCTCAGCGTTGTTTCCCGGGTGCTGGTGGAGGTGCAGGCTGCTGTGTGTTTAACTTTTTGGGAGTTGGTTTGGGTTTGCTCTGCTAGAGTTTGTTTAGCTGTTGGTGTCCTGGCCGAAGGGTCTGGAGAAACCCGGCGCTGGATTAAAGATCTCCTCGGTCCTGGTTGTTGACGCAACCGTTCTCACCGAGCAAAAAGCTGCAAACTCGTACCACTAACGGCAGTTAGGGGCTGAGAAAGAGGGGTCTTTTGGCGGAGTAACACTGTCCAGTCAGTGAGGCGGAAAGAGAGAGAGAGGGAGAGGGAGTGAAGAGGAAAGAAGAAGTGAGCGAGAGTGAACTAGAGGAAAAGACTAGAGTGTGAGCGAGAAGTGATAGATGTGTGTTGGGGACAAAGGGACAGTGGGATGAAGGAAAGGTGAAAAAAAATTGAAGATTGAAAGGGAGAAGGAGGGGAGAGATGGGCTGATGAAAGAGATGAAGAGGGGAGCTGGAGACGCAAACAGACGGAGGACGAATGGAATAAGAGGAAGGCTGAGAATGAGATGAGGAAGAACGGAAGTAGCGAGGCAGACGGACCAGATGAAGGACATAGGGAGGGAGAGAGACAGAGAAAGACTCGAAGAAGAAGGGAGGTGAAAAGGCAGACAGAAGTGAAAGTGAGGTAGAGAGTCAGACAAACGGAAGAAGGAGGGAGGGAGAGACTGAGAAAGAGAGGAAGAAGGGAGGTAGAGAGGCAGAGAGAGACAGAAAGGGAAGAGAAGAAATGGATAAACAGACGGAAGAAAAGAAGGGACAGGAAGTGTCCGACGTACAGCCGTGTGTTCTTGCCGATTGGTGCAGATTTACAGCTCGTCTCGCTGTGTGAATGTGTTATAAATGAAAGATGAATGATGGGAATTTGCTGCTGTGCTGCATTTCACATGCAATAAACAGCTCCACTCGTAATGAGAACAAACTCTTCAGTCTGAGCAGCCTGACGGTCAGCATTTCAGCGTCCAGACGGGAAACAGACAGCGTTGTGTTTCAGGTGCGCAGGCCGCCGGTTACCGTGGTGAAGCCTGGTTTAATGTGATCTCCTGATCCTGATATGCAGCATTTCAGCAGCGTTATCCCCCAAATCACCGCAGCAGGAGGGAGGCTAAAAGCAGCGTGAAACACACAGGACTCGGTTCGTGTTACTGCCGTGTTACGGCTCTCCTCCGTATCAGAAGTGTGTTTCACTGGGCCTCGTTGCCATGCGTGGAGCGACTGCAGCGTCTGTGTTCTGACAGAAAGATAGATGTTGCTGCTCTTCCTTTCTCTCTGTCTCTTCCTCTGTCCTGGCCTGCATCCAAATGCGCTCCTGACCAGGCGGAGGAACACGGAGGGAAAAGGCAGAGCGGTGCTTTAACCTCGGCGTCGAAAAGAACAGAGCAGCAGGAGGAACGAGACAGGAGAAGAAGGAATGGAGTAAAAGACAGATAGAAGAAGAAGAAAGGAGCAAAAGAGGGACGAGGAGGAGGGGCAGACAAAAGTAGGAGGGAGGAAAAGAAAAAAGTGGAAAAAGAAGAGAGGAAGAGGTCAACAGGGTGAGGGGGAAAAAAAGGAGGGAGAGACTGACGGAAGAAGGGAGGCTTAGAGGGCAGACAGAAGAAAAAAAAAGCGGGGGGAGAGACAAGTAGAGAGAAGAAAAGAAGGGAGGAAGGGACGATCATGGCCGAGTGTTTTCCTCAAGTTGGAATTAAAGCCTGAAGATTTCTCCGCAGTGGAGGGACGTGTGTGATATTTGTTAGCGCTCGATTGCGTAGTGCGGCTAATGCTCTTTCTGGCAGCGCTCACTTTTCCGCCTACGTCTGGAGAGCAGATATGATTTGGAAGTTAAGCAGCCTCGCCGTATTTATTGCCCCCTTCCTCAGTGCCCTGACAGGGTTACGATCTGCACAGCCAACTCCTCCTCCTCCTCCGGGGGAATCTCTCCCCTATCAGACGCAGTTTAGCCTAATTGGAGCTCGGCAAACTGCAGAGAAAAGATGTCTGCTCGCTTTTCCCATGCTAATGAGGCACGGGAGCGTTGCAGCGTTTACGCACGTCCTGTATCAGGAAAGCCCAGCCGTCATTCCAAGGAAGATTTCCGCATGACGCTCCTGTGGGGTTTTTTTTTTTTTCCTTGAGTGCGCTCAACTTGGCATGCGCGTTTTATCTCTCCAAAAGTTTTAGTAATGGAAAGAGACTGCGTCTGCGCCGAGCTTTTAGGCCGTGGCAGCTGATAATATGCAGCTGGCTGCCGACTCCAAACAATTGCAAATTGCAGTGTATTATTTTGGTTGAGGAGTTGGCCCTGTGATCGGAGACTCGCTGGTTCAAGTTCTGGACCGGTGAGGAAGGTTCCGTCCACAAGCCCTGCTCCCCAGATGCTGCCATGCGTCGAATGCAGAGGTGACATTTGGTTGCGGTGTGCTGTGCTGTGTTCACGACAACAAATAATCACTCACTTCAATACTCTTAAATAATCCATATAAACTGAAGGATTCCTAATCATTTATAACATTGTAATAAACTTCAGATGGTACTAAAGAAATGAAGCATTTTAATGCTAAAAGAGGCAGAGTACTAGACTATGGTTTAATGTAGTTTTTTATTTGTTGTATTATAAATAGTAAAAGGCAACTGATTATTGGCCGGGCCGATTATCGAGAGCAGATATTAAGCATTTTATTGGTATGTGTTTAATTTTGACCATCACCTATATTAAGTACATGGTTCCCACAGGTCCTTGAAATCCTTGAAGTTTGTGAATCTGAACAAATAAGTTCAAGGCCCTGGAAAGTTTTTGAAAACAGCCATAAAAAGACGCCGTCCTTGAAAGTCCTTGAATATTTTTTGGGAACTGAAATTTCACACTGTTAACATGTTATTATTTTGCCACCACAAGTTTGTTTAAATCTATGCCTACGTCGACTTTTAATTTGCGAAAGTTCGTTTGTTCTTCTGTACGTTTTCGGCACTACATTCTTGTGTTTCCTGTACGTAGTCAACGTAACGTGTGCGTAGCCGCTTTAGGTGCAACCAGAGTTACACTGAGTCAGAGTGGAAGTGAAGTTTTTGTTGTTTATTGATAACATATTCAGCGGTAGCAGTAGGTAAATGCCGCCACATGCGGTCCTTGAATTTGAGGATATTGGTCCTGGAAAGTCCTTGAATTTGATGTTAACTAAGGTGTGGGAACCCTGTAAGTAATTACTGCAGCTCCACTGCCGCCTCTTCTCTCTGTGCCGTTTGCTCTCGACTCGCCGCTTCATCGCTGCTGTCCCGCCCACAACGGTCTCTTGATTGGCTGTATGTCACACGAGTAGTAGTCAAACAACACAGTGCTTGGGGACGGTACCTTGCTCATGAGTACCTCAGTGGTACCTTTACCGGTCTGGAATTCAAAACGGCAAGCTTCAAAACGATCACAGCGTCCAATGCCCTAACAGTTACGCTACCAACTTTCCCGGTCAATTCAGTGGACAACGATTCAATGTCTGCTGGTATCACGGAAGTCGGCTACGATACGCTTTCCATTTGACTGATTTAACACACTTCCAATCATATCATATTACAAAAGCAATATTATTTGACATCTTTATTGCTGAGCTCAACTTGACATTAAAATCCTGTCCTCCTTTGCAATAGAAACTGACCTTACAATATGTAGGACGTCTGATCGATATCAATATTTTTCATTTGGGATCGATTCTGTGGACTCTATCGTGGGATCCGTGTAAATCAGTGTATCGTTACACCCCTACTAAACGCGCTTACCAGGGTTTCTCAGTTAAGTCGACCCGTAGACCTGCAAACCGAGGCGGCCCCTTTGTGTGATTACCGCGAATTAAATTTGCAATTAACCTTTATGGGCAGATGAAGTGAGGGCAGGCAGAAAGGGGAAGGGAGATTATCTGGCCCCATGCAGAGCCCATTCCAGCTCCTCAGTCAGACCCAGCGTGAGCCCCATTGTGCCTCTCTGTGTGACGCTGGCTCCAATAAAGGTTGATAAACACGATTAATTAGACTTTGTCTGGCCAGCATGTGGTCCCTGCAGAGCGACGCTTGGTCAGGTGTTCCCAGTGGCAAGTGATTAAGGGAAGGACGTTGGCACGGACGGATGGACGGCTGCACCGCTTTATCTTTGTTGTTTATGATGTTGTTCGGGTCCAGGACGGATCCAGGGTTGGACACGGCTTTTGGATGGCGAGCCTGGTGTTATTGACTGCGGTGTGATTAGTGTGATCAGTCTCTGTAGAGCGAAAGCTGGACACTTCCGAATGGACGAGTACAGAGTAGTGTGCTGGTTGGCAGAATTCACAATATTTATGATTCTCTACTGTGGCTCAACAAAGCAGTGAATGCTGGCTTACAACGAGTCCAAAAGCACCTAGTACAGTTCGACTTGGGTGTCATAATGATGAGCTTGTCTGTTGTACTTACAGATTTTACGTTAGTTGAAAAATATGAATCAATATTTTGGAATGCATGAATCGATTTTGAATCGACAGAGAAAGAATCGTGATTCGATTCAGTTTTTTGCACACCCCTAGTGAACATGCCACAGCAGTGCTTAACAGTGAAATTTCATCCATTTGTGTAGGAGCTGTGCCTTAAGACAGTACCTTGGTCACTGGTACCTCTTTGGTACCTTTACTGGTCCGGAATTTTAACCTGCGATCACAGGAGGTCACTCTCAACCTTTAAACGACTTCCACCCCTAAATACGAATAAATTATGGTGGCAGATTTTAATCTGATGCTCCAAAGGCTTTGCACCACTACCAACTTGAATGTTTCAAAAAGTTTAGACTGGTCAGAAGTAAAATATTGGACCACGCTTGCCCGTCACCACACCAGCTCTAACAGCGTTCACGATCTTTGGCCGTCCCCCAAACCTCATTTATCGTGCAAAACTATCTAGACTCTCTGTCTCTTCTCTGTGCTCACTCTCTTTGTCCAGTCTTGCCTTTTCTTCACACCAGCCGCGTCATAATGTGTGTTATCTTCTGCGTGGCTGCGCGAGTGAGAAATTGAAGCGTTGTCTTATTTCGCAGAATCTTTACTATCTGTTTTTGCTGTTAGACAATGAGTAAGTGATGCCTGGTGTTCGTGACATTTTGATATTTTTCCGTCAGCGTTTCTACAAATGTAGATTTTGAGGTTGAGTTAGATGAGTGTGGTGGAGAACTTGGCAGATTTCTACCTGTAGTCAGTGTGCTATGGTCATCCTACATCATCTGAATCTTGCGTACTTGGTTTTAAGAAAACTGCAGTGCTGGAGTCTGAGTTTTCCAGTCGTTCCGCCCCACACTGTCTCTGTCTTCCATTGATGTTCCGCTGCTAAAACCCATCCCCAGCACTGCAAGGATTGATAAATCCCTTTCTGTTCTTCTTAAAGCTGCGAGGAACATCACACACTTTATAATCTCGTGACAGGAGCTGCTTGACATCTGCCGACATGCGGTTTCATTGTGGGATGCCGACCAAACGTGCACGCATGGTTCCAATCAGACGAGAGCCTCTTCGGCAGCTCAAGCGGCGCAGCCGGCACTCGCGTCTGTAGCGTTTAGCGTTGATGCTCAGCACGTGCAGCGGCCCTGTTTTCATACCGACTCGTCTGTCAGTTCGACTAAAATAGCTTTCATTCAGTTTGTCATGTTGCTTCAGGAGCATTCAGGAGAAGAGCGCTTCTTTAATTAGCATTCCGCGAGTTTAGACTCGGACTGTAGCCTCGGGTGAGAGACGTTCCATCTTTACATATCTTGCTTTACACTATGAATCTGTGTTTTAACAAGACGATTGCACTAATGAGTTGCAGTTTGTATAATCATTGGCCACTTTATTAGGAACACCTACCTTCACAGTGTTGATGTCCAGTTGTAGACTACAGTCATTTTACAGGTACTACTGTATACTGTATCATTTGTTGTTGACAGTTTGATATCCATTAAAAGTCAAAATCCAGATTAGGGCTCAACTGATTATCGATTTAGATGCTTTTGGCAGCAGTGTTTAACATTTTTGTGGTTATCAGCAGAGGTGGGTAGTAACGCACTACATTTACTCCGTTACATTTACTTGAGTAACTTTGTGGATAAACTGTACTTGTAAGAGTAGTTTTTATGCAACATACTTTTTACTTGAGTATATTTGTGAAGAAATAACGCTACTTTTACTCCGTTACATTGAGCGACATTCCGCTCGCTGCTTATATTTTTATCTGTTATCCAACGCACAATCTGTTTGTCGGAAGACTTCCACGTAAACGACCGTTCCACCAATCAAACGGAGCTAGGCAGTCACATGACTACACACGAAACACGCACGTACATGCGCAAACACACACAGACAGACACACACACTGGACAGTTTACGCACAGACTGCCTTGTTCTTCTTTTACTGTGTAATCTCTGCCTGCTGAGTGTTTTTGGTTAAACTAAAAAGGTTACTAAGTTATTACAGATTATTGTACTGTTTATTGTGGCTGAATTAGTCTTAATTTATGTTACCTTGTATAGATTTTTTAAAAAACATTTTTAATGTAATATTGTTTGGTAATATCCAAACACATTGTACATTTTTATTTTATTTTTTTGCATATTTGATTATATGATAAACCAATGAATCTTAAATTTACTCAGAAGTTACTCAGTACTTGAGTAGTTTTTTCACTGAGTACTTTTTACTCTTACTTGAGTAATTTTTTGAATGACTACTTTTTACTTTTACTTGAGTAATATTATTCTAAAGTAACAATACTCTTACTTGAGTAAGATTTTTGGCTACTCTACCCACCTCTGGTTATCAGTACCACTCTGATATATTGGTGAAGTGAATTTAAATAAAAACTAAATAGTTAATTAATAAACAAAAAAAAATTGGGGGGTGTCAGGTCAAACTACGGGTAAACTATAAATCAAGCTCTTGAAAATTTTCCCAGCATCCTCAAACCTGTTACAACACCCTCTCACCCCTACCAGGAACTTTATCTACATAAATAATCAACAAGATCATATGACGACCGTGTGAACACACACTTAACACTTTCTACTGTCTGCCGTTTTAGAAATATATATGGTTTAATTAAATAGTCCAATTAAATGTCAATCTCATTAGACAGTCTTTCCTATTCATTAACAGAGAGATCAAACTCCTCCATCTTCCTCTCTTTCATTCTGATAACAAGCGTCCAAATCAGCTGCTTGTTTGTGTGTCAGTTTAAAGAAACAAATCAAAACCTCGCCTTCAAAAGAAGCGTTTGAAAATCAGCACGTAAATCGTTCACTCTCCAACACCCGTCATTAGGTATGCAGGGTTTGTTTTGTAATTGCTCATTGATTTATATTCATAATTCTCCACATCAGCTTTTCTGTACATCAACCCGGGAAAAACTTCGGTCGAGAAAAGCTTTAAAGGCGACTGGACAAAACAATATGACTCAAATGCTCACTGGCTGAATCTCAAGCTGATGCTAATTTCTGCTACACAGTGTCAGCTCTTTGACCAGTAGGAATCACAGTGAGCTCAGCGTTAACTGCTGGAGGAGATTAATAAGGGTCAACCGATTATCGGCCGATTATCAATAATAGGCATTTTGCTAATTATCGGTATCGGTGTTTAAACCGGATTAGTAACTTGAGGCGGAAAATTCCGATAAAAAGATATAAAAAGTTAGAAAAATCTTCCATCCGAGTTCAACTCTCCTGTGGCAAATGGAACGCATTCAGTTCGGTTGTCACTGTACTTTTAGCGGATGTGACGTAATCTCGTCAAACGATTCTCGGATCCGATGGCAAATGATACGTAGCATAACTGTAGCAGGACTCGTTCCCTGCCAGGCGAGATTGTGCTTTAATCAGCGCTCCACGCTTGAAAGGGCACGTGGAAAAGTGAGTGGTTTTTGTGGTGGTTCTCCTCTGGGTTTGCGCAGTCATCATGTAAACATGGGAGTTTGAAGTGGCTCTGATTGGTAGGAGTCTGGATCTTGTTTAGGGCAGTGGGTTGAGACTCACTCTCCCAGATTATATGCAATCAGATTTTTTTTTTCTTTTAATACACTTTCTTTTTTCCTTGCCTGCGCTTGTAATCTCTTTACTGCTGTATAAACTCTCCGCTGGTTTCCTCTCTTCTAGAAAACACCCACTTTTCCTTCCTCTCCCGGTCTAGGGGCGGCAACACTCGTAATTTTCCGCCAACGGACCACCAACGCTCGACTACACACCGGTCATTTAAAAAAACACAACTTGTGTGTTTTCGTCTCGTTTTCCAACTTCTCTTCTTCGTAAGCTTTTCCTTAAATTTGTTAATGAAAGTTAAGACGTTTAAAGTGTAATTTTATACGGCTGTAAATTTTAAGAAAACCCTGTAAGTTAATGCTTTTCACAATTAAATTTGCGGAATCCTGGTGTAAATATTGATGAATGATAGAATGTTTGTGAAAAGTGCATAAGTGGGTTTTAAAGACCAGTTTCTGACTTTAGTTTGGGAATATTCAGAAGAATCTGCAAGTCAGCCACATACGTTTTTGTGTGATGACCAGTTTCTACCAATTTCCCAGTCTAAGATTAAGCCTAGTGCTAGACCTGTCTTTCAGAGGTAAATCGCCATTGGAACTGCAATTTAGACTTAATCCATGTTCAATAAACCAGCCTTTTATGTTTGGAGGTGCTGAATTAAATACATTCCTGCTTTGCTTTTCCAGTTTACGAAGTCACGTCGTATTTCTGTCACGTTTATTTCTAGACAGCGATCTGGAAAGCTGCTGTTCTGCCTTTATTAAGGCACTAAAAGTGGCACAAAGTGTTGAAACGACACCGTCCCACCCTTCCGACTCTCTTCCAAGCACATCCCTCTCTCCAGCTGGGTATTTTTAGAAGAATACTGTGGGATATTCCTTTGTTCTTTTTTTGTATTCAGAAGTTCAAGTGCTCACTCACTCTCTCTCTTCATCGCTGTCTCTCTCTCTCGTTCCCCTCCTGCCTCTTACTCTCATCCCCCTCCACCTCCTTTCTTTGTCCTTTTCACACCATCCTTCGCCTCATCCCTCCTTCACCCATATTGATGGCGCGTAGTGACCGATTTGGGCTGAAGAGAGACGCTTTCAGGTTCATGAAGATCACCATCTGTGCCAGAATCAATATTTCAGAGCATTTCTTTTCCAGAGATACGCCGCAGCTTAATTCAGTTCTTTTTCTCCCCCACACCTGAGTGGAAGTTTGTCGAGGTGATTAAAACATTGGCACTCGGTTGCAATGCAGCACACTACAAATCACACCGTTATACTGTTTTATTTCCTTAACACCACCAGCTCTCGCTCGCAAACTCTGTGTTCCTGATGGTTTTAGCACCGCAGGATTAGGGACCGTCACTAAATTACACAGCTGTGTTTAGAGGAATAATTTGAGATGTTATTTTAATAATAAATAATTTACCATATACATATGGGTGTGTAAATATTACATTGTTTTAGTTAGGAAAACAGGATTTAAGTCAGGTATTTCCTGCAGCATAGCAGAATAATCGTAGTCTCCTCCTCACAGAGAAAAACTTATTCATTCAAAACTGGTATCGCATCGGTACTCTGGATCATCCAGTACCCGAAACCCAAGTTGAATCAGTGCACCCCTAGTTAGAGTTGGGCAATTAATTTAATTAATTCATTTAATGTAATCGAAATCGACATTCAGAATCCTATAATCGTCGTGACCTTGCCCTGTTATTCCAGTCATTTTTTACAATTCAGTTTTAAAAACATAGTTTTGTCACATGACTCTACCCTGTCCAGTCACAGACTGTGTGTTTTCTTCAATCATTTAAAAATCACAGAGATATTCACTCTTTCATTTGAAAAAATATGCTGGCTTTAGCAGTTGAGCATATTCACAGTACAAACCTCATCAGGACCAAAAACATTCAGCAAAATAATCACAATTGCAGTAAAATTAATTTATTAATCGTGATATTTGAGTTCATATTGCCCGGCCCTCAGATGTAATTTATTGTGGCAGTCAACAAGGAAGTCGGTGAAACCTCCCACACTTGCGCTTTGATTTGTGGGACACATTTCGCATCCGTCGCCAACAATTTCACGTCCGTGTCGCTATCTTGGCGAACCAGCAGTTCGTGTTTCTAAAGGTTAAAAGATTTCCGTCGCCTGGCCTCGCCTATCTCTCTCTCGCCATCTCTTTTATAGCCAAACTGTTGTTTCCAGCTTTGGCCTAGTCCATATTTTATCCGTGCCTAATGCCGAATCCGCCTCGATTGGCTTTCATCCATCCGAACATCCTTTTCCTCCTTGTCCTCCTCCATCTCTATATCGACGTCACGCTGGCCGCCAGATTACAGCCAGAGTTTATCTTCGGCACATCAAGACCTTTCTCTAGTGGGAAACAGCAGAAGGGATGTAGTACAGAGCGATCCTTGTGTTCCAGTGACTCCTGAAAAACCTGAACATGACCAAGGATCAGCGATATAGCAAAGGATGTAATTCCGGGATAAGCCGTAATCCAAATAAGCTTTTCAAATTCTTTGTGACATACGTAGTTCTACAAGAGCAACACATAGTGAAATTGATTTGTTCCTGAGACTGGAAATGTACAAATTAAGTTAATTATAACAATTGAACAGCTTAAAGTCAGATTTAAGGGGATTAAGCCTAGTCCTAGACTAGCTTTGAGTTTGAATGGCAAATCTGCATTAGTGCTACAATTTAGTCCAAAACTAGACTTAATCCCTGAGCAAGAAACCAGCCATAAGAGTGCAAATTAAAATAGAAATGAACAGATTTAGTTCATATTAGTTCAAATTGTGATTGTAAGAGTGTAAATTAAAATATAAATTAACAGATTACGTTAAAGTTTATATGCCAGTTTCCCGGTCAAGGATTAAGACTAGTTCTAGACTAGCTTTGAGTTACAGTGGCAAATCTCCATTGGTACTACAACTTAGTCCAAGACTAGACTTAATCCCTGAGCAAGAAACCAGCCATAAGAGTGCAAATTAAAATAGAAATGAACAGATTAATTTAAAGTTTAAGGGCTGGGTTCTTGCTCAGATTAAGTTAAAGTTTAAGAGTGACAATTTAAATAGAAATGAACAGATTAAGTTAACAAAATGTTACAAAGAAACCAAACATTAAAGAAATGAAAAAGTATAGGTAAACATTTCCTAAAATATACTATATGCAGTAACTCTACAGAGTTTTAAGTTGGGCTGTGTTTGATTATATCAGATTGCAAAAGTATCATTTGAAATGTATATGGCTGAGCTGAACCTGATATTTCAATAAAAACCAATCTTCTCTTAATAAATTGAAACGTCTTGTTGACAGTATGTACGATTTTTTAAATCTCTTTTCATTTTGCTCTGTTGCTATGAGCTCATTGATCATTTAATCAATCTATCGATGTACAGTAGATCGATGTATCGTTACATGCTTAATTATAACACTTTATAAACTGCTATTTTACGGGCCAGGTATGAGATCTCAGCTCCTGTGTTCTAGTCGTGAAGTGTGTTTGGTGGCAGATTTTTTGTTCTCTTCAGTTGCTTTGTATCAATGAAAAACCTCGCTACAATGACGCCGCCTTCTCCCTCTGGAACGGAAAAGCTCAATTTAATTTCCTTGTCCTTCAGGTTAATTGGAAACTTTTTGTTTTGGAAATGAAACCAAGAATTAAATGGTTTCGACTCATTTTGAGTAAAAACACTTTAAAAGGGTTCTTTTCCGAGCTGAAACCAGGCTGCTTTAACGCGGCACACCTCTCCGCTCGTATTGGTTAGAATGGGGAAAAGAGGGTTTTCTTAATGCTTATTTGCTAATCTACTGTTTGTTCACTTTTTATTTTGTCGTTGGTGATTCTGCGAGTTCTTTGCTTGTTGGAAAGCATTACTCTTTGCACTCACTGCACTTCTGCGAATGAAAGATCCCAGCTGTGGAGCACATGCATCAGCCCCCAGCACTTAGTTTTATCTTAAGCGCTTTGTCGGTCCTGATTGTTGTTTTAGTTTTCCAAATCGCATGATATATTCACCCATCGTTGCATTTCGTCAGCTACGACTCGCTCGCTCCTTCCTGACACCTTTGCGCCTCGAGGCCTCGACCCTTTTTCATTTCATTTTTCGTCAGGTGTTGAGCAGCTTGGAAACTTCCTCCTGAAAGTGAACAGAAGCAGCCGGGCAGCTGAGTCAGGGTTTTCTTTTCCTCTTCTCCTGCCGCCGTCTGGCCGGTAGAGCCGGTCGATATGACCTCCAACCAATATCACGATTAATTGAACATTTTACCTCGATTACGATTAATGAAATGAAGAAATGTTTAAATTGTAAAGCCTCTGCATTTCTTTACTATTTTAAACGAGTTGAAGGAAACGTTGGAATAGGGTTACACTGATTACTGATACTTTGATCAGATATTGATCCGATAACGACTCAAGTAGCTGGATCGGGTATCAAGACATTGGGCTGATCTATGGAGCCGATCTGGGGTGCGTTTCCCAAAAACATTAGCAACACTGTACTGCTTGCTAACGTACATCATGTTAGATGCTAACGTACACTATGATTGGTGCTAACATACACTGTTAGTTGCTAGTTGCTGTCGTACACTGTTAGTTGCTAGTTGCTAACGTACACTGTTAGTTGCTAGTTGCTAACGTACACCATGTTAGTTGCTAGTTGCTAACGTACACCATGTTAGTTGCTAGTTGCTAACGTACACCATGTTAGTTGCTATCGTACACTGCTAGTTGCTGTCATACACTGTTAGTTGCTAGTTGCTATCGTACACTGTTAGTTGCTAGTTGCTATCGTACACTGTTAGTTGCTAGTGTACACGTTGTAGTTGCTAGTTGCTAACGTACACTATGTTTAACGTACACTATGTTAGTTGCTAGCGTAGGTAGCAGCTATGCAAATGCACCCCGTTCAGTTAAATAGTAGGTTTTTCTATGTTTGCGTGTGGAATCCGACTTGTGCAAAAATGATTTTGACATTTGTGTTATTTTGTACATATTGATGTGACAATGAGCAGGAAAGGCAAAGCAGCATATTACAAGCCCAAAAGCACATCACGTGATTACACTGTTTAATTTAACACCAGCTCTCGCTCACAATCTAGTTGTAGCACCGCAGGATTAGGGAAGTGTTTGTCATTTTGATAATAAAGTAATACACAACTTATCCATTAAAAACTGATGTCAGATCGGTACTCGGCATCGGCATCGGAACTGAAAAAGTTGGATCGGTGCATCCCTGCGTTGGACACATTGAAGCGTCTCCTGTTCCCTCCGCTTCCCAGCATTCCCTCCTCTTAACTCAGACCTTCTCTCTTCCTCTCTTCCTGACCTGTAAGAGACGCCGTTCCCCAGAGCTGCAGTCGCTCGTGTCCGGCCGAGCCTGAAATCTAAACCTAATCTTTTGGGGCTTGGAGTTCTGCACTCTCTCAACCGAGCCGGCCTTCATGGGACTCGCGTTAAAGAGACTCGAGTCTCGGCTTCCCAAAGCAGAGCGTAGAGGTTTTACTTCTTCTTTACGGCATTTCAGAGAATTGCGTGATCGTGTGAAGTGCAGCGTTGTCCCAAGACCCTCTCAGTGGCGCAGAGCGAAGGTTTGATTGTGAAGTGCTCAGCAGTATTAGAATATGAGAACGCTGGGAGATATGCAATTCGTGTTTTAAACAGCTCAAAGTTTGATAAGTTTACCTCTCAAATTTACTATCGCACACTTCAGTGACTTTGGCTGTAACTTTGACAAACGTTAGACGATTTCTGAAATTCTCTCACACTTGTGCTGAGAATTAAACATTGCTCACCATTGCTCATGTCCTGCTTCACCCTGGAGGCCTCAGGCAGATGCAGCTTATTTGGATTGTGTGTGTGTGTGTGTGTGTGTGAACGTCATTGCTCTGTGTTTGGTTTCTCTATCTGGACAGTGTGTCACACCGTTATCATGCTGTCCTGCCCCCAGGAAACAGCCTCTCTGACCAACTGGAGATTAGGTCTGCCTCAAATCTGGGTGTGTGTGTTCTCTTTGTTAGGGAGGTTGCAAATATTATAATTTGGATCTTTTTTGTTGACAAAACTAAAATGGACAAAGGAGTTGTTTTTGTTATTTGCATTAAGATTTAAGTTGGGATTAGTGTTATCTACAGGCAGTGTGTTATTAACCTGCAGTAATACAAAAGCAGTGCAAATCCTTATAGAGGTGTGTGTGTGTGTGTTTCTGACCTGAACTTGTTTTGGGGTCAAACTTTGGAAATTTGGTTTGGGGTTTTGGAAATTCAGAGAGTTTGCGGGTTTAGAAAGTTGGGATTTTGGGAGTTTGGAGGGTTTGTGGGTTTGGAAAGTTGGGAGTTTGGAGGGTTTAGGAGTTTGGAAAGTTGGGATTTTGGGAGTTTGGAGAATTTGCAGGTTTGAAAAGTTGGGATTTTGGGAGTTTGGAGGGTTTGTAGGTTTGGAAGTTTGGGCGGGATGTTTGGAGTTTGTACATGTAGATTGAGGATGGGCCTAACTTCACCAACCCACAGCGTTTCTCCTCATTTGGTTTTTGCCAAGATATCTTCAGTATTAAACCAATGTAAGAAAACTAAAACAACAGAGAAGTTTCACTTTCATTATTGAGGTTATGATTATGGATTAGGTTTTGGTTTAAGTGTAGCCATTGCCTTATTTAGATGCACTCATCGTTATGACATGTCCCCAAACGTGTAATAAAATAAACAGGGGTGTGTGTTTGTGTGTGTAAAAAGAGGTGGGGAGCTTGCCCTCTTATCTGCTCAGATAACTGGCTTATTCTGCTTGCTTCATACACCAGACGCAGGCGATGGTCCAAGTGAAACAGCCGATTGATTTCTTTTCGTCCAGTGCGTCGCCGGGCTGGACCGCTGCTGTATCTTCGAATGTTTTTTCTCATATAAGGCAGTCCAGCGTGCCATAATACCCACGGGGCACAAAGCGTAAACATTAAAACCTTCTCCCTGATTTACACGTAGTCATAGTGTAACACCGCAAAAATGACCCCGGTCCTCCTCTCGGGATGCTGTATTTATGGCATCCTTTAAATATTGCATGTTTACTTGCCGTTCACTCGCAGGCCGGACTGCTCCTGTGCCACATCGTCACCGGCAGCAAAACTAGGTCAGACTGACCCGACTTGACACACCGTCTCCAGACGTGTTTTTTTTTTTTTCTTCCTTTCCTTTCTTTCCGCTTGGTTGTGTCCCGTGTCCGGCAGGGCGTGGCTGGGTTTTTGGGATACGCCCCAGTGCCACAGAGGTCGTTGTTACTGCCTCTGCTGCTCTGCTTCTTGTTTCTCTCCATTCCTCAGTCACTCTGTGAGTTTCTCACACAGGAGTCTGTAAGCCAGAGCTTCAAAGATTTACTAGCGGAGCCATGACAGAATTAATCACTCAGAAAATAAATCATATTCCATAATTATAAAATCTAATTATTAAACCACTCGACTAATTTACACAGATATTTTCTCATGAAGTTGTCAACAAGCCGTGAATCTGGGTATAAGCAGCTAGACGTTTTCTTCCCTGATTATTAGAGGAAGATATTTCAGCATCACTTTTTCTTGTCTCAGAACATGAGTTTAGAAGTTTGGGAGTTTGAAGTGTTGTGGAGTTTGGAGGTTTCAAAGTTTGGATGTTTAGGGCTTTAGACTTTTAGAAGTTTGAAGGTTTTAGGGGCCTGGAGGTTTGGGCATTTGGAGGTTTGAGTTATTATTTATAGTCTGTTTTATATGCCTTTTTGTGAACTGCAAACACAGGCTACATCGTCTCGTCTCACTGTATAAGTGTGCCTTTCTGAGATGACTACGTTTACATTGCGTATGCATTAAAAGTTGTAGCAGAATTATTTGATCGTTGCGACTTTAAATTATTAAACAGTAGCAGCTTGACCATAGCAGTAGGGCTGGGCAATATTTAATAAAGACCAAATTTGTGATTATACTGTTTAATTTCCTTAACAACACCAGCTCTCGCTCTCAATCTGTGTTCCTGATGGTTTTAGCGCCGCAGGATTAGGGACCGTCACTAAATTACGCAACTGTGTTTAACGGAATATTTTTTTGAGGTTCTTTTAATAATAAATGATTTAGAATGTACATATGGGTGTGTAATTATTACATTGTTTTAGTTTGGAAAACTGTATTTAAGTATTAAGCATAACAGAATAATCTCAGACTGCAGATATCCAAATTTACAATATCAGTATCAGACATTAAACAAAGTGGTATCGTGCCATCTTTAATTGACATATCAGTTTAAAATCGATCAATACCGGTACTCATAAAAACACTAAACATCATCACTGACAATCGGTCAACCCCTGATCTAGAGACTTCCCCCCCCGAGGATGACCTCAGTCTTCGTTTCCTTTCCTTCTCCACTAAAAGTGTGATTGTGTGACGGCTAACTTTATCTCACCACGCTGCTCCTCGTGCGCCCGTCTGGCTTCACCGTGACCCGCCCCGTAACCCACTTTCATTATTTTTATTATAGTCCCGCAGCGAGCCGCGATGAAAGGGTTTGCCACGCTCTGCCTCGCCCAGAGAATCCCATCCCTTTCTCTGGAACGTTCTTCAACCCACCTCCGTCCACTCATCATTCCCAGTGTGTGTGGACCTTGAATAATCAGGTGTCGGATGAAGCCATCAATTTCGGAAGCCTGTGGCCTCAGATGTCAGAGGCTGCGAAATGCTGCAATAAAGCGGGCGGTGAGGGAAACATTGGCCCTTATTCTTCCGCTCTTGCCCTTGCTCTGAGCCACTCAGTCCTTCACCAAGTGGCCCCGGGGTCTGATTATTTGACGACGCGATCCAGCCCGCGGGGCGACGGCGGATAAATCCTCGCCTTTTCATTAGAAGCCGCTCTGTGTCCCCGAGATTTGATTACAGGAACCTGGAGGAGGGAGGGAGGGAGGGAGGGATGAAAGAGCTCCGGACGGGAACGACGACGGAGGCCTGGCAAGAAAAGATGGGCGTCCGACAAACCTCCACCTGCCCGAGTTACATTCAGTCTCAGCGTAGGCTAATCCAGGGGTTTCAGCCTCTGAGGCGGGGCAAGGGACAGAGGGAGGTTTAAACAGATTTAAAAGACTTGTAAAGTTGTTGGTCAGTTTGTTGTAGAGGTGTTCGTCACGATGTGATCTTATATCAGTTCAGTGGACAGTGATTCAGTGTCGGGTGATATCACGTCTGCTTTGATAATTTGGACTGCAGCCATTGATTTGAAATAATATTACATCATATACTGATTTTACACGTTCATTCATGCCAAAATCACAAAAATATCTTGACATTTTTATACCTGAGCCCAAACAGACATTTAAATGAAAAAGTTATTATTGTAATAAAAATAACTCCACATTTAGAGGTGTAACAATGCATTGATCTAAATTCAATGATCAACGAACCCATAGCACGGATCCAAAATGTATATGTGATTGATGTTTTTATTTTGGATTGATTTTATGGGCTTGTCGATGATTAAATTAATGTATCAATACAGAGCAGTCTGTTGTTTAAGAGTCAACCGATTATCAGACGGGCCGATTATCGAGGCCGGTATTAGCCATTTTGTCGATTATCAGTATCAGTGTTTAATTTTGACCATGACCGATGTTAAGTAATTTGCCGTTTTAATGTCCCGCCCACAACCGTCTCTGAATGGCTGTACGTCACACAAGTAGTAGCCACTCAGACATGAAAGCAACATGAAGCTCCGACTTTATCGGATTATCGGTTCCAAAGATCGGTTATCGGACCCGTTAACTAGCGATAATCGGTATCAATAACATCTCTGAAAAACCAATATCGGTCGACCTCTGGTATCGTTACAACCCTAGTTTGTTTAAGACAAGCTGCTCAGGTGACCGTTTGGAACAACTCCATCATATTTAAGAATCTCAAGATGCAGCTCCGTCACATTCTCCCACCGCTTTTCACCGTCGTCGTGGGGGTTGCTGCTCTTTTTTTTAAAAGCAGGTTTAAAGTCAACATGCTGGCACGTCGTCCTGCTAATTTCCTGGTAGCGACGGGGCGCGTCACGACAGGCTCAGGCATCCCAGACTCGGCCCGGCTTGGAACCGAAATGACGGATCTGTCAAATCATCATCATCAGTCGTTTCCTCAAGCGGTCACCTGGGGGGAAAAAAACCCCGCTTTGAAACTCGGCACAGAGGTTAATGGGGCAAACGGGGAACGAAAGCCAACAATTAGTCGCTTCTATACGTTTATTAGCTTCAGTAGTGTGTCTTTATTTGTTGGTGAGTCTGAAAAGATGAAAGGACCGGGGTGTGTGTTTCCCCGAATGTAACCGCGTATTATCAGATCTTTTAATCACACAGAACTGAGGCTGATGCTGCGCGTTTTGAGGGAAAAATAAGCAGTTCCACTAAAAACTAGAGCAGATTACTTTGTTAAAGGGTGTTATTTGAGTCAGTGTCCCGAGCTGAGACCGGAGTGTCGTCCGTAAGTCTTTTCTGACCGTTTCGGTCTGCTCTCTTTTAATTTCCTGCACTCTGCCTCCGTAATTTCCTGGCGAAGACTTTAGTCACTGTGAATATTCGCGTCATGGGTGCTCATGTCGTCTCTGATGCCAGACGTTTACTCAGAAAATTCTCAGATTCCACACAAGCTTTAGTTTGTTGTTGGAGGCAGTAAATCTGAGTTGATGTAATTCATGAACATATTTATGAAATATACACGTGGTCTAGTGTTGTGACAGCTCGTCTCGTCGTCTTTAAAAACAGCAGTTTGAGATTTTAGGAGCCTGAAGATTTAGGCTTTTTTAGATAGAAATGCTCGTGAGCTGTAGTCAAGGATCGAGCAATTATCGGCCGGGCTGATTATCGAGGGCCGATATTAGACATCTTCCCAGTTATCGGTATCAGTGTTTAATTCTGATCGTCTCTGATATTAAGCAATTACAAGATGCGCTACAGTGGAAGGTTCGAATCCCGGACCCGTAAACGGATCACTGAGATACTCATGAGCAAGGTACCGCGCAGAGGTCACCTTTTGTTGTGGAGCAGTGTGTGCTGTGCTGTGTTCACAATGACACTCACTCATTTTCACTGGCTAGATAGAGTATATAGAGAGACGAGATGATGTGCTGCGTTTCCCGCAGCATTTAATGCGTTTGCTCTCGGTGACGGTTGTTGGAATCCTTGACGCTAATAAGGACCCGAGAAATGTTTTATGTGCTGGGTGAATTCCCTGGAAAGGGTGTGCGTCGTTACAAATGAAATTTCCACGTAAAGAGGAAGGTGCATCTGTTATCAGTAAACATTAAAAGTGGAAAAAGTGCTGTGCAATTAAACCAGTCCCAGCATGCATCACTTCTGCAGGGCTGAATTAAAACTGAGAAAACGGATGGATATCGCGTCCATCAGCATGAATCGGGTTCGAGTCCCGGACGTGCCAGCTGCGATCGCGGCGCGTCCCAAGGGTGAATCCTGCTGCATTCTCACCAGGAGAGTTATGACACACCAGCCAGCTGCATATGTGTGTGTCACAAGCTCACACACACACACACACACACACATCCCCCTTGGGCTTCACATTCCTGGAGTGCACCGAGGTTCTAGATGACGCTTCTTGTTGCTGTGAGGGTGAAAATAAGGCCTGTTGATGGTGTGATAATTATCGGAGGATGGAAACTGTGACCAGCGACGTTTGGTGAAAACGGGAAAATCTGCTGCCGTGCTGTCTCTCGCTCTCACACTCACTCCTTCTCTCTGTGCGCTTTCTGGTTTGATGTATGTTACGTCAGGGTTGCTGCAGAAGTTCTGTCCACTCCGCAGTGCCCGTCACACACGCCTGTGATTTACTGCAGGTGCGTGTGCGCGTGTGGCCACAAACACAAGCGCACACGCACTAAAAACACTGCAGCGCTGAACACACTTCACGCGGTAAAGCTGAGGTGGAGAAGGACGGATATATTGAATATTTTGAGCGTATGACGTGGCGTCGGAGAGGGGAAGCGTTTTATGTGCTGAAGCTTCTTTTGAAGCTGGCATTTTGTTGTGTGGTTTCCAGGGAAAAGAGGAAGTGAAAGTGATTAATCGACATCACAGACAAACAAGCTGCTGCTTTGGACGCTGTAGTAGTTTGATCTCTCTAGAGTCTAATCAGCTTTATTTACTGTTATTTCATGAAACTCAACATATTAATCTATTTCAGAAACTGCCTGACAGTAGAAAGTGTAAGTGTTGTTTCACCCGGTTATGATATGATCTTGTTGAGAATTGTGTTGATTATTTTTGTAGATAAACTTCTTGGTAAAGGTTGGCAGTAGAGGTCGACCGATATATCGGGCCGATATTTAGCATTTTTTACGATATCGGCATCGGCCGATATCCGAGTTTAGTACGCCGATATACAGGCATCTCTGCGGAACAGCCCAGTTTTGCTGCTGTACACGTGATCCATGCTGTTTGTAACTAGTTTTTAACTTGAAAACTTTGTTTTGTTTACAAATTATTAGTTAAGTTCAGATGTTATATATTTATTTATTGTTTAGATATTTACAATTTTATTTATGTTATTTATGTTTATATTTATGTTTAGTCAGTGTTAAATAAATGTTAAGTTGAGAAATTTCGTGTATCCTTTGTTATTATTAGTGTGATATTTTACTACACAAACAGAGGGGAAATGTCGAATTATTGGCCAAAAAAATATCGGTAGCATATATCGGCCATCGGCTGACCCTGACTTCTAAATATCGACATCAGCTTTAGAAAAACCCATATCGGTCGACCTCTAGTTGGCAGTGTGTTGTAACAGGGTTGGATGTCTTGGGGAGGTTTTGGTGAGAGTTTAGTAGATGCTTTTAATGTGATTCATAGTAGGGGTCGACCGATTTTTCAGCATCGATATTGATTATGACTAATCTGATATTTTGGATGAATGTAGGTCTGCTGTAAAAAAAAAAAGGTTTATAATTCAGTGTCAGAATTTATAATCACAAATTTATGAATTTTAACGTGTTTAATTCTGAGAGCGTTTCGTAACACTCTTAAAACAAAAATTTTATGACTTATGTATGGAATTTATCATTATCTCAACTTAATATCTGTCGGGGTCGCAGGGACCGGGGCGTATCCTGGGACTTACTGCACCTTGCAGGGACCAGCCCCGGGGCGGGTGCTAACTCACTACTGGGCAAGCACACTCACACCTTATGTGGCCAGTTTAAAGCAACCAATCGACCTACAGTACATGCTCTTGGACAGTAAGAGGAAACCCAGAGCACACAGAAGGACCCCACGATCGAACCCAGGACCTCATTACTGTGTTAACCACTGTGCCACCCCAATATTATTGTGACTATTTTAGTAACTAAACCTGTAACCATAAAATAAATATTAATACCGACAGTTGGTCAGGACAATAATCCTTCAACCTCTAACTGATGTGTAAAGCGATTTTAGTTTTCCTTCTACACTGTCGTCTGCTGCAAAAAACTCTTCTCATTCGTAATGTCTGGTTTTAGGTTTTTATGCAGTACAGCTGCTTCTTCCTCTCCCTACTTCCTCTCTGACTGAACTCTGTCCACCTAAAGCACCACTTCCCCATAAAGACGATTAGGTGACTAGCGATGACATATTTAACCACATTAAGTTCCCTCTTCATGCTGCTCAACCCTGTCAGAGATTAGATGAAGAGTTAAGATAAAAAGATGACGTTGCCGTGAACAAACGTTCATACGGGACTGTTATTTTAAGATAAGGACCAACAACCTCTTACAACACACCACCACAAATCCACACAGTTCTCATCTCATCAAGAAAATCACAGATTGTTAGTTTTATTACATTTACGAAAATTATCCCAACTTTTTCTGTAAATCACGTTACAGTCCAAAAAGCAGCATCCAAAACAAGCAGTCAAGAGTGGGTAATGCATGCCGCTTAAAAACACTGACAGGGAATGGAATGGAAACAGAGTCATCTCAAGAAGCTTAAAAATGTGGTAGAAAAACCACATTTTCCGAGAAAAACGAGTGTTTATGTTGCGTGGGGTAAAATTTTGTATTTTTTGTTTTTAGTGTTTTGAAACAGTGGAAGGTCTATACTGTACTGTTAGAATAAATTTGGCTGAAAAACTTACCCTTTCCATCCCAAAACCCCACTTTTGGAGGTGAGGAATTCAATTCAGCAGAATGTTAAAAGTTTGTGTTTTGACCATTTACTTGGTTGATTTGTAAATCCACTGGTTGACTCTACGGAAGATATTTCTCCGGAATCCATCTTCGGTCTCCCGAGTTCAGTTAACCTAACGCAGGTAGGCTATCTGTGTGGCTGTGAATGCAGCGTAGGCTACCGTAAATGCAAACGAGCCGCATCAGACCGAAGCGCCAGAGTGCTACGGCGAGAATAATCTCGACGGCAGATTTCTCCGTTTCTCACTTGGCGTGACAGGAGAAACCCGACTCCTTTGAATGTTGATATCTCAGTCATATGTCGTCCCATTCATTCCATATAGGTATCGTTTTGAAGCTTGATTTATGGCCTTTCATGAAAACATAATAACTCAATTTTGAAAATTTGCGACAAGCGACTTTGCCGTGGAGGGTCACATTTAAGGAAACCCTTAACAAAAGAGGCCAAGAAGAATAAGATATACCCAAAATATCGGTTGTTGGTCTCATTGATTAGTAATAATCGGTATTGGTATCGGCTCCATATCGGTCGAGCCCTTAGAGCTCAGCAGACAAACGTTACAGAATGAGATAAGTGTACATTTGGTGTGTGTGGCAGTTGTCCTTAGCCAAATAAGCAGGAGACAGCTGAGAATTCCTGAGTGTAAGTGGAACTTTTTGACCAAACTGGAGGCTAAAATTACAAAAGCTTTCTCATTTTCACAAGCAGTGGGATATTTATTACTGTTACACTGAAACACACCGCTCCGTTTAGTTCTCGTTTGATGCTGCTTGAGTCTGATATGCACCTCATCTGCTTTATGTTGCTAATAATTAGCAGACAAACGTAAATGCCACCCTGATTTGCCCGTAACTGACCTTAACTTCCATTCCCTGTTAGCGCATTAGCGACTTTTGGCTGGAGCGCGCCTTTAACGACCTCTAGTTGGAGTCAGCATCACATCTGGTAACACCTTTAAAGGGGAAGGCCAGGTCCCGAGATCTCCGCCGCGCGACGTCTGTTTTCATTTCCAGACGCTCAGCGTTCATTTTTCTTCAAAAGCTGTAATGAACGCACTGAACAGGTCAGCGTCTGTCAGGGAATTGTTCTAATGAGTCGTGAAGCCCTAATTAAGGCAGAGAACCAGAGGTTGGCTAATTAGAGACTTAGCTAATGAGAGTGGGAACGGTAGGAGAGGTGCAGCGAGAGCCAGACCGCTGCCGTTCTTTGTTCTTCGTTCACCTTCTTTTGGGCTCCCAGCTGGAGGAGAGTGTTTCTCAGGTCACATCTACCTTCCTCGCCGGCCCCGGGGCCCCCCTCTCTGTCAGCCGATAAGCCGGGGCTTTAGGAGCTCTGCCGGAGTCTTGTTTTGGCCCTTCCCTCTCTCATTCCGCCTTGTTACTTTCCGGAATGGTTGAACTTGGCGTCGGGTCGAAGAGGAGGATTCTGGGTGTTTAGGACGCCGAAACGGGTTTCGTGGCGTCTGTGCGCTTTTGCCAAGAGCGAGACTGATTAGCTGCGACCTGCCAGGCTTATTTGGTATCGGAGGGTTGGCAGCTCGCGCTTCACGGCTGCACACAACACCGCAGATTTATGCGGCGTTCAATAGTCACGAGTGGAATATCCATTTCGTCAGCAAATTTGTTCCTGGATACTTCTCCTGAACACGCTCCAATAACGCTCCCTAATTTTCTAGAGCGCGGCCTGCCGAGTCTGAACAAGGAGTCAGAAATGATTAGAATTCCGAATTAGAGTGATCAGTTTAATATCTGGTGTATTTGAAAAGCTGGTTGCATTAACGTCATCGTGTTTCTCCTTTTCTCTTTCAGATGCAGCAGCTATTTTACGAGAACTACGAGCCGAACAAGAAGGGCTACATCCGCGACCTGCACAACAGCAAGATCCACCGAGCCATCACGCTTCACCCCAATAAGAACCCGCCCTACCAGTACCGGCTGCACAGCTACATGCTGAGCCGCAAGATCGCCGAGCTCCGGCACCGCACCGTACAGCTGCACCGCGAGATCGTCCAGATGAGCCGCTACGGCAACACCGAGGTGCGCAAGGAGGACCAGCAGCTGGGCAGCCCGCCCTCCTTCATGCGCTTCCACCCCCACCAGCGGGACGAGGTGCTGGAGTGGGAGTTCCTGACGGGGAAGTACCTTTTCTCCGCCCAAGACGGGCAGCCGCCGCGGCGCGGCATCGACTCCTCGCAGAGGCTGGCGCTGGACGACATCATCATGCAGGTTATGGAGATGATTAACGCCAACGCCAAGACACGAGGCAGGGTGATCGACTTCAAGGAGATCCAGTACGGCTACCGCAGGGTCAACCCCATGTACGGCGCCGAATACGTGCTGGACCTGCTGCTCCTCTACAAGAAGCACAAAGGGAAAACCATGACGGTGCCGGTCAGGAGGCACGCCTACCTGCAGCAGACCTTCAGCAAGATGCAGTTCCTGGAAGAGGACGAGATGGACGCCCGGGCACTGGCCGCAAGGATCAACCAGGACTCGGACTCGCTGTCTTTTCTGTCCAGCTCGCTGAAGATGCTGGTGCCGTTCAAGCTGAGCGGCTCAGGTTCCGAGCAGCGCGAACCCAAAGAGAGGAAGGTGAACATCCTGGTGCCGCTGGCCGGACGCCACGAGATATTCGTGCGCTTCATGGCCAACTTTGAGAAGGTCTGCCTCGTCCCAAACCAGAACGTCAAGCTCCTGGTTCTGCTGTTCAGCACCGACAACAACACGGAGCGCGTCAAGCAGGTCGAGCTGATGAAGGAGTACCGACTCAAGTACCCGAAAGCAGACATGGAGATCAAGCCGGTCTCGGGGCCGTTTTCACGAGCCCTGGCCCTGGAGGTGGGTTCGGCCCACTTCACCAACGACTCCTTGCTCTTCTACTGTGACGTGGACTTGCTGTTCACCGCCGACTTCCTGAAGCGATGCCGGGGCAACGCGGCGCCGGGGGAGCAGGCCTACTTCCCCATTATCTTCAGCCAGTACGACCCCAAAGTGGTATACGCCGGGAAAGCGCCCAGCAACAACCACTACGTCTTCACCTCCAAGACGGGCCTGTGGAGGCACTACGGCTTCGGCATCGTCTGCGTCTACAAGGCTGACCTGGTGCGGGCCGGCGGCTTCGACGTCTCCATCCAGGGCTGGGGCCTCGAGGACGTCGACCTCTTCAACAAATTCATCCAGTCAGGGATTAAACTGTTCCGCAGCACAGACACGGGCATCGTCCACGTCCACCACCCCGTCATATGTGACCCGAACCTGGACCCCAAACAGTATAAGATGTGCCTGGGCTCCAAAGCGTCCTCTTACGGCTCCACGCAGCAGCTGGCCGAACTGTGGCTGGAGCGCAACGACCACGGCTTCCGCCGCATCTCTAGTTCCAATAACGGATCAGTGAGGACAGCGTAGGGCGCGTTTAGCGCTCCTTTCCCTCGCTCCCTCCCCTCCCTCCCCTCGCTCCCTCCTGACTGTCTTCCTCTTTTCGACTACCTAATTTATTTTTTCATAGACAAAGATAAAAAGACCTCTGTGGATATATTTTCAAATAACTCCTTTTTCTAAAGACCCAAGGGACCCGAGTTGTACGTCTGTGCAGGTTTTCAGTCGTCCAGGACGCGGTAATCTCGAGAGCGCGAATGGAAGGCAGCTGGACTTCTCTTAAGGTCCTTGAAGATGCTTCACCTTCAGTATTTTAGGACTGAAGAAGTCTTTTGAACGTGAGGTGAAATGTTTTCAAGAACCTGAAATGAAACCCAGCCGCTTTCGATACGAGCTCTCAAGACGCGAGTCTTCAAACCTTCTGCTTTTTTTTTTGGCTAAGAACCGGTTTAAAAGGACCCTGAAGCGCTGGACCATTGAAGCTGTTTTCCTCCCCCACACACACACATATATATACACACGTACGGGCGATGTGTTTGCAGTCGCCCCACCTGGATTCCTGTGTACCCCGATGATTTGTACACACACGCACCTCACAGTGGTGGAGGGACTTTCATGAGCGTCCAGATTCCAGACGCAGTGGTAGTGGGAGGAAAATCTAACGTATTCTTATTTGTGAATGTTTACAGGAAGCCGCGCGAACATGTGACACTGACAAAAGAACAATCTTACTGCAGTTAAAGGCCATCGAACGCTCCTCCGTCGTCCTTTTGTGTTCCCTCTTTTTTTTTTACGACACTGTTTCGTTTTCGGTTTGTTTTCATTCGTTTTATTTTTTTCAGTCTTGATTTTTGTGAACAAAACTGCTGGGTCATGGTTTTCTCGGCCTTTCCAACTCCATTCCCGCTGTCTAATTTATTGAATTTGTCGTCTCGTCAGCGATGTGGGACTGAGGTTATGTATATTAGAGATTGTACGAGCGTCTCAGTCCGAGATATTTGTTTCTGTTCTTTTGTTTTTCCTTCTTTCTTTCTCGGATTCATTTGGTTACCAAAGACTTTTTGCACAGTTGCTGTAGGTATTGTCCGTGAGTGCGTGCGTGTGTATTTGTGTGAATGTTTGTGCATGAGCGAGTGTGTGTGCACGGGGGGAGAGGGATGGAGGTACTTCCGTCAGATCATATACAATATGAGAGCGTATGGACACAAAGAATTTTGTCACGGGCGGCGTTTTTTGGTTTCTCCAAATCTGCACATTTTGTTGTGTTTTTACACTTGTGTCTGTATTTGATTTGTCTTTCGTGTTGTAGAACGATCTGCCGGATTTGGATAGTTCACTCCTCTGTGATGGAGCCACGCCCCCTGGAGAGGGGCGTCGCCGGACCCTCGTCTCGCCTTCGGAACTTGAGGACTTTGTTTATGGTTTTGTTTCTTCCTCCTCCCCCCACAACCGACATTATACACACACACACACTTTGTCTGGGGATTTTTTTGTATTTCTGTCCTCTGTTAGCCCCCATCCGAATGGGAAAAGGTTATATATTTAATTAATAAATAGAGCAAAAAAGTTTGTTAAAAATTGTGCCTTTGTGTTTTGTTTTGAGCTGAAACGACAACTCGATTACAAGAATTGGTCGAGGCAGTTTTTCTAGAATCGAAGCTTCGTTTACTTCTTTTCACTCGTTAGTTTCTTGCTCGTCTTGTGATTCACACGGAGGCTCATTAGAGACACAGTGGCACGATCAAGGTGGGACCTGATTCCTCTGTATGTGAAAGTGAGAGATTCCGTGCATGAAAACAGAAGTAAAGGACATTTTTGGCAACGTAAACGCATGTGCTGTTTGTGAGCGCCGCTACTCGCTAAACCGCTCCAGTTCAGTCAAACTTTCCCCCTTCTTACAGACTACACTCATCAACCAGCATTCTACTCGTAATACGGCTGTTTATTGAGATTTTCTGTGTTTATTCCAGAACGCGCGTCCATCACTTTATTGTGATGCGTCTCCGAGGGGTGTTGCAGGGGATTGTGGGAAATGTAGTTCTCCACCAGAAAGGCTAAAAGCAGCTCATTTTATAGCCCGAAATGAGTCCAAATTGGTTCAAAATGACCCTCAATTAACTTCTTAATTTCTTCATTTTCAATAGATCAGATTTTTTCAGTTTTCTACTGTTAGAAAGTAATCAATAGGAAAAAGGAAATATAGAAAATTTTGTTATTAAAACATTTTATTCTGCATTCTGACGGATACCAAATAAAGAAGTGTCTCCGCTCAGCGCTAACCTTATTTTTCTTCACAGGGCTAAGCTATAGAATGTCTCCGCATAATAACAACTCGGCAAAGCAATAAAACACACACTGCTCTTACTACTTCTAGTAGTTACATCTACAGTTTCAACACTTTTATACTACATTAAGCTATTTCTACAAGCGCAGGTCAGTTTTCATCAGAAATGTGATTTTACACATCAAACTGAGAAATCTGAGTCGTGCAGGACGTCCTGAACACAACATAAATAAATAAAGCATGTACGGCTAACTTTTACACACACGCCAGAATAAACATAAAAACAAAGGCCAAAGTCCAGCCCAAAGTCTCTCAGGGGTGAACGGGTTAATTTCGATTTTTTTAAAAAAGGAACATACAGGAATAAAAGCCAATCAGTTGTACATTTTCAGACTTGTCTTTTTCTGTAAAATCAGATTACTCGATTACGCAGTGATAAAATTCTCGGTTACAAAAACAGTCGCTCGCCGCAGCTCTAATTTTGTCCAACGCTTAACTGCGATTTCTGCAAATTTATGCGTGGCGTTCGCACCAAACGTCTGTAAAAGTGGTCAGATCCTCCCCGAGCAGCAGTTTAATTAATTAGCAGGCCAGCAGAAGTCTGATCTCAGTAAACAGGCTGTTTAAAAAGACGTGCTTGTGATAAAGCGCTTCCTGACACGTTAAACAGCAATTAGAGACGTAATTAAATTGTTTCGCAAGACTTGCGCTTCTTAAATCACGGCCAGTGTGGAAGCCGGCCAGCGGACCCTCGTCGGGCAGCTGAAAGCCTCAAACTCTCTCCCAAGCAATTAAAAAGAGAAGCCGCTTTGCACGACGACAATAAACGTCTCGGTCTTCTCACAGGCTTTCACCCTCCAGCCTCCACTTCACAGCGTTTTCACTGTCCAGATTCAGAAGCCGTGAGTGTGAATGAAGCTTCACAAAAACGCCGCGGCGGAGGTTTGCATATTAAACAGAGCGGGCGAGGGAAAAGCCTCGCCGCGCCAGACGATAGACTGAAGTCGGGCAAAGAAATCGGGGGGAAATGATTCAGCAGTTTGTAACGTTAACACCCACAAATGTAGGCGGTGTGGAGCGCTCTCAGGATGGAAAGATCTTAAACATTCTTACTTTATAAATGTCAGTTCAGTTCAGTTGCCAATGAATTAATCAAATGTAGACTTAGTGCTGTAGTTGTCGAGACCACTTTTTAAAAGTCTCGGACTCGGCCGTATTTGCACTCGGTCTCGACATGGACTCGGACAAAGAGGACTCAGGATTTTATTTGGAGACCAGCTGAGACCACAGCCCTGAGAATATTACTATTAAAACTCTTTAAGACCGACGCAGGCATTTCACTCCAGTACAAATATATCCATCAATGCGCTTGTTCATGCTAGCTAGCGTTTTCTGTAGCTAACGTTCCACTAGCTGTTTAAATTAGTGTTAAAGTCAAAGTAAACTTTGTCATCTCTGCTATATACCGATACGTCTAGATACATAGAGAGACGAGACGACGTGGCTCCAGGGTTTTTTTTTTCAGTGCAGAGAACAGAACAGAGAACAAATAAGGCATATGGAATAAACAATAAATAAGTAAAATACAAAATAAATATACATTTCAAACTAGACATTTTAAATATAATTTGAAACCAGAAATAGAAATAGAGGTAGAATTGAGAAAGTTAGGATGCAGTGTTACCTACAGGCGGAAACTGACATTTTACACTAGATGTGCAAGAGGTAGAAGGTTATAATATGATAAATACTATATCCGGACTATTTATACGTACAATGTTCAGTGTATGTGCAAACATTTATACAAGCAGTGTACAATGTTTGTGCAAATGAGTGGCGGCAGTGCAGTGTCGTAACAACAGTTATTTGAGGAGCGACGGTGATGTGTAAAGTGCAGCGGTGCAACAGAATCAGTTAGTCCGGGTTGGTTAAAATAACCAACTACAAGATCGCCTTTTCTTCCCCTTAAGTAAACGTAGGTAAAGTTAAGAAATGAATAATTACTGACATCAGCTTAGTTTCATTTACTGTTAATTAATTCCTCTTCTGCTGAACAACTCTGCTGAACGAGCTCAGGAACGTTACCTTTGCTTAGAAGAGAAGCACTGACGTGCAGCTTCCGCCTGGGTCCATACGCCCGCCCACCTGCCTAAAGCCCCCCCTGAAACAGACCTCACGAAATCCACGATTCTCATCACACAAGTGGCAGCTCGTCGTTTTTCCTGAGCATAACTCACAACATGTGGTTGCACAACAGCCCAGTGTGATTGTGCAACAGTGAACTTGTGCAAGATTGGGACCAAATGCCGATATCTGGGAAATAATCGGTCCCGTTTGCGGCTCACGATTCACAACTGTGGTGAGGAAGGAAGTTGATCAGTGTCGCTGCTGCTGCTGCTGCGTGGGTAAGTTAAAACAGATCTGAGGAACTGATTCACTTGCCTTTCAATGCAGTTTGCAGCGAGGACGGTCAGAGTTACTGCCACACGTAATAATAAAACGTTTTATTTCCACAAAGAGGATCATTCTTTATGAAAGATATTAGATATAGATAATTAAGCGTCTTTATCCACCAAACACGGGTTTTCCATTGGCGCCTGTTTTTAATACAAATCCTCTGAGTTTCAGCGTTCAGAGCACCGAGCGCCTTCACCTGGAAAGAGCAGGGTGTTTTTGCCGCAGCGCTCAGAGCGCTTCAAGTTTTAGAACAGCGCTGCGCTCGTCAATCTCACCTCCCTCTTGCTAGCCAAGTACGATTTGACCTGTACGGAGGGCACCATTTAGAACACTATGAAACAATTCAGCACTCAAACTATTTTTGATCGAAATTGTCAGAATTAAATCATTTATTTTGTACTTAAACCAGCCAAAAAAACCCACCTTTTATGTGTAGAACCATCATATTGTTGATGTATTTTTGGGAGCTGAGAACAGATTAATTTAACATTAATTTTTATTGGGAAAATTAACTTGGAACGCCAACTTTTTGCTGTTCGAACCACTTTCTTGAATGAAGTAAGAAATGAAGTTCAAACAAGGAGATCTAATGAGCGTCGGCATGTCCAATCGGATAACTCCTAGTTCTGTATATGAGCATGTAAGTTCTGTGTAAAACTGGCCTCCTTCTCTGCCATTACAGCTGTTCGATTTCGTCCGCCTCCTCCCCTCCACCACCTTCGGCTTCCCGTCTTGGTCCGGGGCAGGCTCCTGCGCCTTCCTGCCTGGTCTCCCAGCCAGATCTGCCGGCTTCAGAGACGAGGGAACCAACGACCAAGTGACGGGCTTCCTCCAAAACTTATCACATACACACTAAAGACAGCTTGTTTTTGCCAAATAAAAATACTTGTCAATTTAAAACTCGGTGGTCTCCTTGGTTGAACTAAGGTACCCATATATATAGATGCTGAAGTGTGAGCCACATCACTCACATCATGTTCCTAACTGCCCGAGGTGTAAACGTAATTGAGAAAGTAAATTGGGAGAATATTCCCAGTGTGCGCTGTAACAGAAATACCTGTGATAGAAAGTGCTGGTGAATTTGGTCGTCTTTATTCAGTAAGACGTGCGCTGGACGACCTCATTTACACGCTTGTGTTATTTTCTCATCACCTCGTTCACTGTAGCGTGGGGAGTTTAGTCGTTATACGTTCCAGCTCCTCTTTCTTGTTATCGTCCATCCTTTAAATTCAGCACACTTCCTCCGGCCGGGACGCGAGCCAGCGCTTGGGCCGGGTCCACGCTCGGGACATCGTACGGCCCTGCTTTCAAGGACGCAGCCACAGTAACCCGATCACGGCTCCGGCTCACATACTGAGTTTCGGAGAAATCCGACTCGTGGACGTTGCGCTTGGCATTGCAGCGCTGCTGGGAAATCAAAGCCAGTATTTCATGCGCATCGTTCTGACAGGGAAAAGAGGAAATATCACTGAACCGCAATGAGAGTCTTTTGTCAGTGACAGTGTCATTTTTGGCAGGCGGCTGTTAGTCACATGGAAGCAACGTGGCAACGTGCTGATCAGTAGTTATTAGGAACGCACGATAATATCGGAATCATATCAGAATCACCTGATAAATACTTTTTTTTTTTTTTAAATGTCATTGGCAGCGGACCGATGCTTAGGTTTGCTTGATATTTCCAGACGCTATTTGATGATGCATTTATTGTATGTTGGAAAGGTAGCGCTTGTGCCAGGCATGTCCAAAGTTTGCGGTCAGATTTGAACTCAGTGGAAGGTATGTGAGCAAAATCTCTTGTTTTTTTACGCGCTCAACTCTGACTTCCTCATTTATCGGCATCGGCGGATATAAGCACAAAAAACATCAAGATATTGTTGTCTGTGTATAATTCCCATATCGTGCGTCCCTAATAGTTTATCAGCTTTTCTAGTTTATGGCAGAAAATTCAAAGTAAATCTGCAACCTTAGATTCTCAAAAAGTGAATACTAAAGTAAAGACACTGTTACGGCTGTTGAAATTAATCGCATAATCGATGCGCCGTGATGCAGAATCGTCCACATCTGCATCGATGCAGTGGCAGACCGTAATCGATTACCACTGAGGTTTTCACCCGGCGGTCCGCTGCCCCCTAATGGTCCGTGGCGAAATTGCAGGTGGTCTGTAATCCAGTTTTGAAAAATTACTCGTTTATTAATTTTTCAAAACATTTCCAGATGATTTGGGCATCTTTTTTTGAAAAATTGATTTTATATCTAAAAAGTAAAAAATACTCCCCCCCCACACATCCTCATGCTTATGAATTACATCATAACGACTGCTTAGTGATTTTCTGGCTACGGCATAAAAATTGTAGTTAAAAAGAACATCACAATAATAACTATGGCTCCACGATACGTGTGCAATGTGAAGTAATGTATAAAAATTGATGCACTGCATCGTGATATTGTATCACACGTCTACTGTTAAAGTGTGGTGAGTGTTCTAGAGGTTAGACTGAGTGGGTGTAGATTCAACTCCAGCCCTATCCTACCTACAGCACTATGACCTCCGAGCTCCTGAGCAACAACAAGCTGTCACTTTAATTAATTATATACAGAATGAATTCATTTAATTAAGTAATTAGCGCAGAACATAATGTTTTTAAAAGTTTATGAGCGATGTTAAATAAACATAATTAAATGTAAAAGTAAATACATTTATTATAAGAGATCTTCCAGGAACGCTGCCTCCAGGACCATCTTTTCCCCCTTGCTATGAACATCTCCAGTATTCAGTGTTTGTTGAATAGTGTCTGTAACGAGCAGCTGAAACGGGAAATGCCGTATTATTCTTCATGAATGCATCTCATATGTCCTTCACTGGTAAAGGTATGTGATGGGCTTTAATGTCTTACAGCGCCGTGCTTTCATCTGGCTTTTATAAACCGGGCCAAAAGGGGAGTCAGGGTTCCTCCAGCGCTTTCACTTCCAACCGCTACTGAATGTTCCTTCAAGTATCCAGTGTTGACATCCGTGATGTTGGAACACATGCTGAATGTTTGGTTTTTTCAGTAGACGTCAGAAAAACTAGTTCTAATCATTTCACTTGGCTCTTATAAGACAGTACTGAGCAAATTTGTAGATCCACTCTTCTGTCATGTTGGAATTTTTTTGGAGGCTGCTCGTTGCGTAAGCCTTGACCTTCAGTATCAGCCTGTTTCGCAACATTTCATAACATTACTGTCCTGTGACTGGCTTTGTCCCTCGTCACAAGCTGTTTTCGTTGCCTCTTCCAGGCCATTAAGACACCATTGAAGCAGCGGTAAACATCTGCCGGAGCGACTCCACGTTTCGTAACTGGGGTCTGCAGCGATACGTGATGCGGAGGCTTCCAGCAGAGGAGACCCAGCTGTTGTTCTGGAACGAGTTCACGATAGCAGCCGAGCCTTCGTGCCTCACTGCGGCGCTGCCAGTTTGCGTCGGACTCCGAGCTGCGCTTGTCCAGCTCTCTTCTCGTTTTGGGTTTACTGCTGTTCAGAGCCACGGAAAAGCCTCGAAAGAAAGAGGAAAAAAAGGCCGTAATGTTCTTTATTGGCAGCGGATCTGTTGGAGACGAGCGACGCTCTGCGTCTGAACCTCCCATCATACTGCTTTGATTAAATGCCGTTGCTGCCTGCTAACCGGAGGCCAACGGGAAGCGGGTGTGGCAACTTCCTAGTGGAGCATGGGCACGGATGCCGACTCCGAGTGGGAAGACGCCCCTCATTTCTGCATCTTTTGCTTCCCAAGAGCCGGATTTTCTTGTGTTTTTATGGTATGTTGAGGAAAAGTGTCTGTTTGCACATGTTGCATTAATTAATGTATTATTATTATTATTTATTAGGGGCAGTCGGTGGTGCAACAGTTAGAGAGTTGGTCCTGTGATCAGAAGCTCACTGCTACAAATCTCGGACTGGTAAAGGTATTACACACTGGTGTAAAATATTACACACTATTATAATAACTATCTACAGAACAATTCAAAAATAACTTAAAAATGAGCATTTCTCAGCATCTCCAGACGTGTCCATCAAGGTGGTTAAACCACAAGCAAGACAAATAGAGACATTATTATCTGCAAGTTAATCTGATCCAAATTGTCCCATAGTAAATATATTTCTTATAATAAGTAATAACAGTAGACCTTACAGGTACACACCACATATTTACGTGTGCATTGTTCTCACAAACTACTGCCTCAATAACCGTGTATATGACGTTGTTTACCGCTCAGATAAGAGGAGCTGGAGTTCCTGCCACCATCACTACCGGTGGGAGGTTTTGGGAAGCTGCCTGGCGTGATGCTGGTTACTATTCCGTCCTCATCCTGCGTCTGGGGAACACATGGTGCCGGTGCTGGACCCTGACGCTGCTCTGCCCAAACCAGACGAATCGCTCCAGAACGCGCTCGCACGGTGAGTTGCATCAGGGCAGACTGACAAATTAATCCATCTGCGGTTAAACTACTGAAGTGCAGCCTGCAGACGTGAGGAGGGGAAACTGCTTCACATGCATTACAAACTGAGCAACGCTAATCTGGTTTGAGCTGATAGATTTAGCTCAGTGCTCTGTCTGATTTAACATAACGGTCAGGGAGTTGGATCCATAATTGGAGGGTCGCTGGTTCAGGTCCTGGACCGGTAAAGGTACCTTCTCCACGCACTTTGTCATCTCTGCCATATACAGAGAGATGAGACGATGTGGCTCCAGTTTTTAGCGCACAACAAATATAGAGTAACATAGAGTAAGCTTATATAAATAGACTTTATATAAAATATAAACTTTAAATTAGAGGTAGAAAAAGAGAATATTTAAGTAACATACGGATCCAACACTGTGCATCGAAACAGACAATATATTAATAACAACAGTATCTTTATAAAGTTAACTATATGAGGAGTTTAGAAGTAAGTGCAAATTGTCATTGAAGCATGCATTGAAGTGGAGAAAAGCTTCAGTTACAATTAGGGCTGGGTTCAAAAAATCGATTCACCAATCAATCTCGATTCTCGTTCGAAAAATACAATATCGATTAAAAAATTTGCGGATTGATCTTTTTCTGTGGCTATGCACTACTTCTCGCGACCGCGCAAGGAGAGCTATAAAAACGTGAGACCGGCGAAACCCAAACCAAACAGAGCCATGGCTGAAGCTGCTCTGCTCAAATCACCGTCTGGCCTAAAGGCTGATGTTTGGCAACACTTCGGTTTTAAAACAAGTTATTTTATAACCAAGCAAAACTAGTATTGACGCAAAGAAATCTCTAAATAAATCGATATTGAATCGCATCGAGAATTGAATCGGATCATGACCTTGTGGATCGGAATCGAATCGATTCAGGAAATCAGCAACGATACCCAGCCCTACTTACAATCATGTACAGCGCCGGGAAAAAATCAGAACCACATCACTTTTTTCTGTTCACTGACTTTGCAGTAAAATGTAAAATGTAAAGTTTGCTGTTCTTTTATGAGCTAATGCAGTTCCAGGTCCAGAACGCGGTCCATATTTTAATATATAACTGCAATTTTGTTTTTATAGCAGCGATTCCATGTGTTATATTCCAACAGCTTCACACCTGATTCAACAGAGCTCAGCACATGAGGACACCGTGGACCATATTCTTCTAATGACATCAAGATTTCAAGATTCTTTATTTGTCACATGCAAATTATACAGGTACAACATGCAGTGAAATGTATCCTGATCCGCTCTTTTAACCGTGCAATTAGGCAATTTAGAAAAATAACAAAATAGACATACAAATACAAACTTAAATAAGGAGCTCGAGGAAATAAGACAAATAAATAAAACTATATCTTATATACAATAAGGTACATAAACTTACATATGTGCAGACGGCACGGAGTACAATTTTAATTTAGACTCAAGCTGGACACAGGTGTATCTGCATGTATATACTAAATAAAAAAAAGGAATTGACGTTTAAGCTGAGTTTACAAAATCATTCTAGAGACAGATGACGGGTGCAATGAGAAAATCATTGTAAATCATTGTAAAATAATACATGTGTATTACACAGCAACACAGATCATACACGTAACACTATGAAAGGGAGGGAGGCAGGTCCTGATTGAGGAGTCGAGGGGCGTGAGGATAGAAACACTCTCTGTCGTGGCCGTGATGATGCGGTCTGTTAAAAGAGCTGAGTAATTACGTGAATTAACAGCCGTATAGTTTGGATATTAGTGAGCATTTAAAAGAATAAAAAAGACAAATGCTGGTATTGTGCAACAGGATGGATAATCTATTGCAACTTCAGATCTACACACACACCCTGGTGACATCAGAGTTGGTGATGAGTGTGTGAAGCTGCGGGTATCTATAAAAGCTGCCAATTTAAGAGCCAAATCACCACGGCGTCTGAGCGCTGGCCGAGCCTCTCCCTGCCCTGCACAACACAGCCATTGTTCAGGCCCAGAGGAGCTGCCGAGTTGTTATTTAGATATTTTAGACCTCTTGAGAATCGAAGCGACTCAGCACCTCCGTCCGCTTCAGCCCGTCTCAAGTCTTCTTTTATGCATTCACCATCAGCATAACAAGTAAACGAGTTCCCGGTAATTACTGGACAATTCCTCGTTATAACTTCACCAACGCTGAGGCCCTTTATTACATAACGCCGCTCCGAGCTGCTTGGTTTTATGTGCGGTATTGATTAGAGATTTTCCCTCAAGCTGGCAGCCTGAAGTCTGCTTCAAACGAAGCCAGATGTGAGGAAAAAGAAAAGCCGGGGAAAAAAAGAAAATTATACAAGAAATGTGCTCGGTTGCCAAATCTGCTAGGACTCTCTTTTTATTACTTGCTACTGTCATCTGCTCGGTCATAAAGGAACAGAACGTTTGTTGTCTGCTCTATTGTGTAGTAGATTCAAGATTCTTTATTTGTCACATACATCGCTATACAAGTACGACATGAAGAGAAATGTTGCTGATCCTTCCTTTACTGCAGAAATTAGAATTTGGAGAGTAACAGGCTGAGTTAAAGAAGCGTTCCGAACCTTAAACATACAGAATATTGCAGTTAATGTCACGGCAGAGAAACTTGCAGCAGTAACAGGACTCCGTATCCACAGCTCATCCCACACTTGGTTGTGTACTCAGCGCTCTGTAATCTGTTTAGAGATGTGGGTTTAGAAAACAGCAGTTTAAGAACGTTTTAACTTTCATATTATTGCTCGGTCAGTGCCATGAAAGTTTGATGGTCTGGAGTTAATATGAAACATGTGCTCATTGTGCTGCTTGCTGGTGTTAAAGAGTTCTTTGTGTGTGTGTGTGTGTGTGTAATGGTGGGAATGAGAGATTGTGATAAGGAGGATTGTGGGGGAGAATCTCAAAGCCAAAGTGTTTGCATGTGTTTGTGTGTATACATGTTAAAGGGTTAATGCTCACACTAGGTGAGTGTAGGGTGTGTGTGGGTGTGTGTGTGTGTGTGTTTCTGCATAAGTATGCATAGGTGTGAGTTTGAGTGTGTGTTTCTGTGTAAGCTCCATGCAGGCATCTCATATCAAGGTGGGTGTGTGTGTGTGTGTGTGTTCATGTATTTATCACATTGTGGGGACCTTTTTGTCCCCTAAAATCACTTTTATCTGTTTTTTTGGGCTTTGTGGGGACATTTGAGAGGTCCCCATGAGGAGAAATGACTTTATAGAAAATGTGCTTGTTTTATTTGAGAAACTAAAAGAGGTAAAAGATGTGCTTTTGGTTACTGAGGTTAAGGTTAGGATTAGGATTAGGTGTAGGTGTAAAATTATATACATCTAGTCATTATGGCAGTCTGTGGAAAGACCTCACAAAGATAGTAATACAAGACTGTGTGTGTGTGTGTGTGTGTGTGTGGTGTTTTCGGCTTTTATCTGACCTTCTTGACCAAAGCAAGTTTAATTTTCCAAATTACAGGCTCAGTCACCCTGGAGCAACTTGGCAATTAAGAGCCAGAAGTGTTGAGGTCCGATACACACTTGAACCACAACCTCTCGCTCTGTAGGTGAGTATCCCGCTTCTAGGCCAACGCCACTACCACCCGTGTGTGTTTGTGTGTGTGTGTGTGTTGTTAACTCATTACCTTCGCTGTGTGTGGGTCGTCTCCAGCTCCCCCGGCTCGCCCACATGCTGACTGGCTCTCGCCCCCAAGGACACTGCTGGAGCTGTTGCTACTCCGGGCTTTTCTGCCACATGGAGCCCATTAATGCCCCCTCCCTCCCTCCCTCGCTCCCTCCCTCGCTCCCTCCGCCAGGGCCTCTGCTCCTCCCTTACACCTCCCTCCCTCCCTCCCTCCTGCTTAATGCTTAGCCCAGCCTCGGCCGCCATGCAAGCGCTGGCTTCTGCAGTTATACATCAGAATAAACCACTAACCCAAAATGTGCTGAGTGGATGAAGCCAAAATGGCTTTACCGTGGCACGGCCGTCATCATCATCATTATCATCATCATCACACAGTGCGCTACATGTACGCAGTGAACCCGCTCACCTATTTACCATTTACATGCATAATGGATTGAGGGTGAGAAGGTTTTATCTCTTGTGGTTCCCCCTCCACCAAAATAATGAGCTGGACCTGCTGCGTGCAGCAGAACCACGACACTGATGTTAACGACCTCTTACTGAAGCGGTGCGGCTGGTATCAGGGGTCACTGTGCGCTTTTGGGGGTGAAGTGGTGAGAGTTTAATGGTGTTGAACTAAACTGTAATGCTGGATGACGATAGATGATCAGTCCATCTGTAAACTCTTCTACCTCCCTCCTTGTCCGTCCGCCCGCCCGCCCGCCCTGTGCCAGTTTGTACACCAGGCAACTATCAGCGTACTGCTCTATCTCAATCTTTTAGTTTTTTTGTCCATTTTTCAGGAAATTACTCTGGCCTGCACCCAGAACTATATATTTATGTTTATTTTCTCCCCACATGGGAAGCTGTAAGGCTTGACCAGTAACATGCAGTTCCAGCTCCTCTCTGGTCAGAAGACTGTGGGAGTCGTTGCTTTCGGCCCTGAAGCTTCTAAAAAAGCCTCTCAATCACGTGAACCCAACAGGGCTTATGATGACGTTCCGACCGCGTTTGGAGCCTCTGGTTGAAATTGAATTTTCTGAATGGGTTTGAAACTGCTCTCCGAGTGAAGCGGGAATTCAGGCTGGTGATTAATGAGTGGAAGAGCTCGGCTGTCCTCTGTGCTGCTCTTCCTAATTATAGAGGCAGTGGTGATGTAGAGGCTCCTCTAAACAGCGGGAGATTCAGCAGCAGCAGGTCCACGTCTGTGTGCTCAGTTTGTCAGCAGCCCGTTCTTCCATCCGTTATTGATCACGTCAATGTGTAAATTTGATTTGCTGAGTGCAGTGAACACCGTAAAACACTGTAGTTGACCAACATGACACACCTATGAAATTGGCTCAGAGATTTGTGTTGCTAAAACAAAGGATCCTTATTTGGCCACTACTTTTTTGTCACGTGAACATCTCCTTTGTTTGTCACTAACGTACTGTTAATGTCTTCTCTAATTCACAAGGTTGTGGGTTTATTTTTGAGAAAGCACTCCAACAGTCAACTACAGTGTGTGTGTGTGTATGCGGTAAAAATGTGTATAATTATCTACTGGCTTACTGGACAGCTTAATGCTACGTTGTTTATGTTAGCCACACACACTACAGTAGACGTAATGTTAGATATCCCTGCTAATGTGAGACACACACAGAAAAACCATTAGTTCAACCAAAGCCATATCTCCTCTGGATAAGCCGAAAGCGCAAAGTCATGAGGATTATATTTGACTAATTCATATCATCGAAAAACAAACAGGAGTTGCGGTGCGGGACAGAGACTCATTCATGCCGCTCCAGTCGCAGGTCACCGTGTCCACTGCTGAGCAAACTCCTGGCATCGGTTCCGTCAACGTGTTTACGAGGAAGCGACCGCCTCATCCGCAGAACTCACCCGGCCTTCGCAGAATCATCCGCTGCTTAACTCATCTGTGAATCTGTTTGTGTAAGAACCGAGATGCAGTTTGCTGTGGAGTTCGTAATCCATGAGGTGAGTTTTAAGAGAATTTACCTTTATCCATTTTCAGCAGCAGATACCAGTGGTTTGTGTGTACGTCCATGTCTGAAGTGTGTGTGTGTGTGTCTCGCTGAAGCATTTCTACCAGGTGTGTGTGACCCCTATCATCAGCAGCTCCCCAAACTCATCAATCATACAGCAACTGAGGTAGGACCACAGCTTGAGGGTGTGTGTGTGTGTGTGGTTTTTAGAGGTGTTATGAGAGAGGTCTGTGGCTCAGAGCAGGGCTGTGTGATATGACTGACTATATCAGATGAGGAAATTAAAATGTCTGTAGGTTCATATTACACTTCACCGTTTATTTCATGGCGTTGCAAAACGCACTGTTCGTGGCGGTATTTGTTCCTGGTTCGGATGAGGGTTTGCGGTGGTCGCCGCCACGCGACGTGGACGTGGACACTGAGAAGACTATGGTGTTATATTTGAGCGTTAATCCTGAGCGTGCAGCGGAACTTTCACAAGCAAAATCTGGTGTCTCTGTGTGTGTTCAATTCTGCCTTCACACACACACACACTGTAAAAGCGCCAACTATTACAGCCGTTTTTAACAGCATAAAGTCAGTGACCACAAGTTACTAGAGCGCTGTAAAATGCTGTGTTTTCAACAGCGTAAAAGGCGCCGGTATATTAGAGCGCTGCGAAAAATTGCTGTTTTTAACTAATAAAACGGTGTAACTAGTTTATGGTCATTTGCGTAAAAATATAGGTGAATCCTGACACCTGTGGCATTTCAGTGTGTGTGTGTGTGTGTGTGTGTGTGTAGTTGAGTGCACACGCACGAGAGTTTGCTTGGCAAAGTTCCACTGAATTTACAGAAAATATGCTATAGTGTGATAGATATCGTTATCGGGCTATGAAATGACGTGAAGAGCTTTTGATCATATCGCACAGCCCTAGCTCAGAGAGGTGTGTGTGTGTGTGTGTGTGTGTGGACACAGGACTGTAGCCGAGGTCAGTGTCAAATCTACAGGAAGAATCAACTTTAATTTATATACAATTCAAACGTATTAATTCAAATAAACAAACACAACTTCTCCATTTTATTCATATACAATATAATAATCTATTTACATGCAGATGTATAATCATAATACATATAATACAATCTTCATACATATTTACAACACCAAACGCTAACATGCTGGTATTTCTGCGAAGGTGCAGGAGTGTAAATAACATTCAGCTGCACGACATAAACCTGGAAGTGACTCCACACTGGCCGTAAAACCAGGACCTTTAACGTCTCGCTCTTTAATTCCCATAATGCATTAGTGATGAGGACTGTGCCGCCGCTCCTCCTTCTTTACGACCGGGCTCTAAGGATTAGGTTTGTTTGTGGGGAGTGAATATGAAAGATGAATTTGTCGCATTTATTGCTGGTTATGTTCAGGCTTTAAAACAGCGACACAGAAAATCTGGACTTTCATCCGTCAGCGAACAGAGCCTCCGTCCGTCTGAGCAGCGGCGCAGGAAATAAGGAGTAAAGAGCGTCGGAGTGTATTACGGTCTCTTAAGACTCGTTCTTGGTTTGCTGCCTAAATAGGCGCACACACACACACACACACACACACTTGACAAAGCTCCAGGTGGTGGGTTTGGCTGCGTTAGCGTTAATGAACGTAGCACTGACGTCAGCGTTCTCACCACTCCCAGGTCTCGTGTTCAGTCGGTATAGACTGTGTGTGTGTGTGTTACGGGTGTAAATCACAAGTTACATTATGATTCAATATTGCGTCCATTCAACAAAAGTCTATCATATGCATTTGATTCAGGAGTTGATCCGATATGAGACAATACGCTGGTTTGCAGTTAATTACTTCCATTATATTTATTCGTTGAATCGGTGTATCGTTACACCCCTACAGAGTTAAAGTTATTTTAATAAAGGTTTGTGTTGGTTTTCATAAAATTCAAAATTTTGACATTTTCCCTTTTTTTTTTTTTTTTTTTGCATATTGTTTCCAAATATCAGTGATCAGCCACGTTAACTAGTAATAATCAGTATCGATATCGGCCCTGAACAACCAATATCGGTCGACCTCTAGTACTAATACACACGTTCCTTATACCTGAGCCCTTTATCTCTACCTGAGTGTGTGTGTGTGTGTGTGTGCGCATATGTGTATTCCCTCAAGTCACCGTTAGCCACACAGTGCTGCAATTCTGCTCCAGAACTTACACACACACACACACACTCGTACACACCCTCACACAGCTACCTTCTTTTTCTCATGCTAGTCTCCAGGCGGCCGAGCTCCTCGTAGCTCTTGTAGAACAGCTCCAGCTCGCGGCTTCCCCAGCCCCTCCAGACAGCCAGGCACCAGGCCATGTTTTCATTACGAAAGCCGCACACAACAGTGTCCTTTGCAACCAGCGCCGCTTCCAGTAGCGCCCTGCGAGAGAGAGGGAAAGAGAGAGAGAACCAGTTCACTACTGTCGCCAAACGTCGTTCGAAAACTACTCTCTCACTACTAGTTGAGCAGCAGTCGGTCAGCGTTCAGCATTCAGCGTTCCCGTTAACGTTAGGAGTGTTTACGTTAATCGCAGCCGTGGATGATTCTGCATCGCTGCGGTGGCAGATCATAATCGAGTACATCGTAATGACACTGCTTGGTGATTTTGTGGCTGCTGCATAAAAATTTTAAGTTCAAGTGAGTAATTGTCATTGTGAACGCAGCCCAGCACGCAGTGCACCACAACCAAATGTGACCTCTACATTTGACCCACCTGTGAAGGAGCAGTGGGCAGTGCCCCGAGAGCAGTGCTAGGGGACGGTACCTTACTCGTGAGTACTTTAGTGATAACTTTACCAGGCTGGGATTTGAACCGGCGACCTTCTGATCCCGCTGGTAACTACAGCTGCCTGGTCTGCGTTCCATACCCAGTGTGAAGTAATGCAGAAAAGTCGATGCGGCCACATTGAGATATCGCATCAGATCCAGTCGTTGACATGATAATCATAACTGAACCGAATGGTGAGACCAGCGAAGGGTCACACCTCTAGTTCCTCCGCATTATGGAAAAGTCTGGAATTTTAGTCATTTTCAGGTCTGGATAAGTGTGGGAAAAGTAAAACAGGGTACAAAGAAATTTTTGTGTTCAGGCTTGTTGCTGCTACATTGTTATCTTAAGTGTGGCCAAAAATTCAGCCGAGACTGTGACGTACAGTGTGATTTGGTTGCGCCTGCTGTGTTGGTGCAGCGCCTCATTTCACCAGGTAGACAGCGTAGCGTTCACACTTCAAGTCTCCTGGAGATTTGGAAAATTTAGTCTGAAATCTGAAGTGAGACGTGACGAAGTCTCCCAGAAGACTAACATGACGTCTTGGTCTAGAAAACCCCAACTCGATGAGCATGGATTGTTCCTAGAATTTTTAGGAAGTGAGGGAGAAAGCATGCATTCGTTTGTCTGTCCGTCCGTCCGTCCAGCCGGCTGCTGGGGGTCTGTCCTCCAGTAGACCGACCACTAAACTGTAATGGAAAACAGGTGGTGTGCCTAATCAGGGCCCTGCAGAAGGCCTCCAGGTGTGTAAGATTAGAGCTTCAAGAGATCTCAGCAGGAGGGTGGGCGCTGGAGCTGTGGCCCCCGAGAAGCCCAAAAAGAGCGGCCCCTCTGATTAATCACACTCAGAGTCGAGAGTGACGGAAAGACGGGATCAACTGTACCAAATACGCTCCAGAATCGGCTACCGCGTCATTAATGAGATGCATTATTAATTTATTCTTTTATAGTGTTACTCAAACTATTTAAATCTGTTTTAAAATGTAATATACTTTACATCGTCCTGGGTTCGACCCCCGAGTTTGTGTGGGTTTCCTCACTACGGCCGCTAAGAAATACAGATGTGCATCAAATCTACCACTGCCCAAGTTAGTTTATGTTTGTTTAATGTTAATGTACATATGTTTTGGTTTTTCATTAACATTAAATGCATGTTCTATATTTGAGGACCCTCCACGGCAAAAAACCAGTCGCTTGTCGCAACGGAGGTTTCTGAGAAAACGACTGTTTATGCTATGCGTAAAATTTTGGATTTTTTGTTTTTAGTGTTTTGAAACAGTGGAAGGTCTATACCGTACTGTTGTGAATAAATTTGGCTGAAAAACTTACCCTTTTCCATCCTGTGGTGACTTTCGAGGTGAGGAATTCAATTCCAGCAGAATGTTAAAAAGTTTCTTGTCGGACCGCCTACTTCAATATTTACGCTTAAATCCACTGGTTGACTAGCGTGGAAGATATTTCTCCGAATCCATCTCTCGCTCTCGAGTTCAGTTAACCTAACGCTAGTAGGCTATCCGGTGGCTGTGAATGCAGCGAGGCTGTATCGCGAATACAAACGAGTCATGACCGCACTAAGCGCTCAGGAGGTTACGACGATAATTAACTTCACGCAGATTTCTCCGCTTCACTTGGCGGACAGGAGAAACCTGACCTTTAAATGTTGCTGATATCTCAGTCATGTCGTCACATTTCATTCCATATAGGTATCGCTTCGCTTGACGATGCCCTTTCAACATAAGTCAATTTTGAAAATCTGCGACAAGCGACTGGTTTTACCGTGGAGGGTCACATATATATATACACTGTATAAAATTAGGCTGGCAGTGCCAAAGCTCGCTGGCAGCTGCCACCTGGTTCTGTCAGTTGCATAATGCCAACAGGCTTAATCACGTAAAATGAGTTTAGTCAGAAACTTCAGGAACCTGTCTGGACAAGCAGCAATGTTGCCGCAATTATGTTTCAAAATGCAAAGTCGCCAGTTGGTGATTGGTGATGGTTGGCAGTTGGTGGCGTAACGGTAGGGTGTTCACCCCGTGATCAGAAGCTCGCAGGTTCGAATTCACGGCCGGTAAAGTTACCACTGAGGTACTCATCAGCAAGGTACCATCCCCAAGCACTGCCGTCCCCTTGTTAGCTGCCCACTGCTCCTTCACGGATGGGTCAAAAGCAGAGGTCACATTTGGTTGTGCTTCACTGTGTGCTGTGCTGTGATGTGTTCACATTGACAAATAATCACTCACGTTTCAAACATCAAGTAAGTACACATGGACAGTTAGTGTGATCTGTATTGACCGTTTAGTTCAGAACCCTGGAGTTTTAATACCTAAAACCGACTCTCTATATCCCAGCAGCTGTGACTAACTACACCATCGTTCTGTTTTACTGCCTCGTACTCGTCACTAGAGGTGTGAACCTGCGCTGCTCCCACGATACGATTCGATAACGATTATTATCATTTTGTGATTTATTTCTACATCTCTACTACTCACGGTGTAACAGAGCTTACTGGCTGGTTGACATTCAAGGCAAAGCTACTGAACAAGTGGAAACATTAAAGTAAACACTGTGCAAGAGCAGCTGGGCTCTAGGAGCTGCGCTGCACAATAAACCAGTCAGGCATTCGAATGTGGACTAGAAAACACTGCACAGCTCTATTAGAGCCCAAACGTAAACGGTGTCTGGAAGTTTGGGGGATCGAGCTGGAAAAGTAACAGCGGCACCATCTGCTGTGTTCCTGAGCAAGACCCTTAACTCCAACTTGATCAAGCTGGACTGCCTACTGACCTTTACTGCATTAAAACAATACAAATTTAGAAACCTATACTGTCATGGTCCCGAGAGTGGAACGGAGCTGAAAGCCTCGCTGCCTCTTGATTGGTTAAAAGGCAGAAATGGGGAAGCGAGAGGAACTGGTTCCAAGGTTTACATCCTCAAAAAGCTCTGAGTGGATTCTCATTCATTATCTGCACGTTTTAGGACAATTTCGGACCCAAGCGATTGATCTGTGTTTGTGCAGTAATATGTACAATCACAACTGTAATATCTACACCTGATGGAGGACCAGGAGGTTGTGGGTTCAAATCCAGCTCCCCGTACGGAACAGATATCTTTTAAGGAATTTTCTCTTGGGCTGAATAAAATTCTGATAGAACCACCGTGTTAAGGGTCAGGGAGAATGTTTTAGAAGCGCACCTTCTAAATGCCATGAATACAAATGATCAGAAGGTCGCTGGTTCCAATCCCGGATGGGTAAAGGTACCACCGAGGTACTGTCGCCAGGTACTGCTCCCTGGGCCCTGCCAATGTCAGCTGCCCACTGCTCTTTCACGGATGGGTCAAATGCAGAGGTCACATTCGGTTGTGGTGCACAGTGTGCTGTTGTGTGGTGTGTTCACAATGACAAATCATCCCTCACTTAAATCTGTGTATAAACGAGTAAACAAGAGTCGCAAACATGTCAGTAACAGTGCTGCTAGGCCAACTCTTTTAGAAATGCAAAAATCGAAGCAGTCTGAAGCTAAAAACTTCCATGCAAGGAATGTCGAGGTTGGATGTATGGCACGGTTCCTGGATGCCAGTGGAAAAGTGCCTGGATAAGAGCTTCAAAGAAATGCCGCAAAATGTAAATTCAGCTTCCAAGAGGAAAAAGAGTATAATCTGCTCGAAAGATAAATGTTGAACACTGCATCAAATAAGAACATTAGCAGAATGTGAAGCTGGTTAGTCTACTGTAAAAGAACAGAGACAAAAAGGATTCCGGTTTGAGTCGGGATTTCATGTGCTGTTATGCAAATCTGACAGGAATCTGGAGCAAAGACTAGACCGGGAGCCAAGAACGGTGGGAGCTCCGTGGGCGCGAGCGAGCCGAAACCTGCACCTGAACTGCAGAGGAGTCGGGGAGTTGCCCAACGCGTCCCAGCTGTCACGAGTTCCATACGGAATCGCTCCGCGTTTGGCAGAGGGAGTGGACGAGCCGGTCGGATAGGCTGACCGGAAAACGGAACGTAAATCCTGCAGCAGCGAGGGTCCGTCGTGAACAGATTGGGAGTAAGACAAACATGTGATGGCGTTAATGTAAACACAGTCGGGCTTTAATATTCTCATTACTGCTGCAGATGTGTGTTAATACGTTCAGGCTGGAGTGATGATGTCTGAGTCATGGCGTGGAAATGATGGAACCCAAAAAAGACTGGTTCAGGAAGGTGTTTGTGTGTAGTGAAAGAAGCAAATCTTTCATGAGAGAACGAAAGAGAGGACGTTTATCTTAAGGATCGAAGGAAAGCGGCACCATGATTTGTCAGATGTTCCCAGCTTCGTGAGGACATGCTGGTATGTGAGATCTGGATCTCATCAGGGGGAAAAATGCTCTTATGAAAAAGCGGAACACCTAAAAGATGTAGAAGTAGAGATGCACGATGATGCGATTATTGGCCGATGCTGATATCCGATATCTTCATGCTGGCGCAGATAAATGAGGAAGGAAGAGTCGCGCACGAGCACAGGCAGAGTTGCGGGTGTAAAGACAAGATATTGATAAGACAAAAATAGTGCCATAACTCTGACATCTGTAACACAGCACCAAGTCAAGCGAGTGGGAAAGTCCAGTGAGGGCGGAGCATTTCGAGTCAAATAGGGCGTTTGTGTCACTCCATGTGCACTACCTAGTGCGTAAGTAGTGTAGTGCACAACATTTTAGGAAATTGTCCCTTCCTGCCCTATGTGGTGTATCAAGTTCAAATAGGACGTGTGACACTCCATGTGCACTACCTAGTGCATAGAGAGTGTAGTGCACAATATTTTAAGAAAATGTCCCTTCTTGCCCTATGTGGTGTATCAAGTTCAGATAGGACGTGTGTGTCACTCCATGTGCACTACCTAGAGCATAAGTAGTGTAGTGCATAACATTTTAGGAAAATGTCCCTTCTTGCCCTATATGGTGTATCAACTTCAAATAGGACGCGTGACACTCCATGTGCACTACCTAGTGCATAGAGAACCGTTAAGCTACTTCCGGCTATTTCCTGAGATGCATACTACCACATAGAGAAGTATGATAAGAGCCCGGTACCTACCATACTATTAAGTGCAGCAGTACGCGGCCCGTTTCTCCACGCACGCGCTTTCTTCCCCTGGCAACCGTTGTCATGGTAAAACTAGCAGTACAGATCAAACAGTAAATGGAAATGTAACTTTATCTATTTCTATCCTGCTGCTGCTGTAAATGTGAACTGCACTGAAACGCTGCGGTAACTGTTGATTAATTTAAACTTTTTGCCCAGTTCCGTATGTCGCGCTCCGTACGTGCGCGGCCACTGATGAGCACGTGAATGTACCGAAATTTGGCACCGTTTGTTTTGACGTGGGCCGATACGCGGTAGTACTGACATAATACGGCCGGTACCTTTAAAAGTATTGACCTCGGTACCCAACCCTAGTCATTACAGGAGTATATAGCAGGAGCTCACACTGATAGCAAGGTGTGTGTGTGTGTGTTGTAAGTGCGTAACAGCTGCTCTGTAGGAGTCGGAGTGTGACTGAGGGGGCGGCTGAGCTTCAATAAACTTCCTGATCCCGCGGAGCCCTGTGTACAGGCATCTGCTGTGACCCTGGTGTGTGGATGCATAAAAGGTTTATCAGGATGTACAGTGTGACCTTTCAACCCGCCTGCACCACACATTCCTCTCTCTCTCTCTCTCTATCGGGGCATTTATAGATGTAATTATTAAAGCTCCGCGAGCCTTTAAGCTCATGATGAATGATCTCTATGTGCTTTATTGAAGCTGAATCTGCAAATTAATATCCACGTTCTCCTCTTCCCTCCCGTCGCCCCTATCTCTCCCTTTTCTATTAAACCCTGATGAGGGAAGGCCATTGAAACCTACACACACACACACGTTTGGCTCTTCACACTGCTCTGACCCCGTCTCCTTGCCTATTAACTGGATCATTGTCTGTAACGGCTCTCTGTTAATCTATAACCTCCTGCAGCTCTCAATGCCTTTGCGACGGGGAAAAAAATCAAATCCAAAGGCGTAGGTTACATCTGTCAGTGCTTGTACTTAATTTTAAAGCCAACAGTAACCTCGCGTGCGCTGCCGACAGCCTCGAGCACGACCTAAAAAAACTAATTCCAGCGCGTGGCAGCCGAGTGTGTACACGGCGCGAGCCTTCAGCGTTCATGTGCTTCCAAATGATTTCCATCAAAGCTCCACCTGCTATTATCTATAGGGAACATCACACCGAGAATAGTTTTCAACACATTTCATGTAAATATGCAAACCTGTTTATCATGCTCTTAATGTCCACATCTGTATTTGAAAGTCATGTTCTTTGCTGCCATTAACACGTGCATTTTTGGCCAACATCACAGTGTAAAGCTCATGTTTTTTTATCCTCCACTACATGTGACGCGCAGCTGTATAGCCCTGACCGGGAGGAGGCACAGATTTCTGGGCAGACCTCCAACACGCATTAAACACGATTAAAATGACAATTTACAGCACGTTTTACTTAACGATGCTCATGTAGACTTTTGACAGGATATTAGCCATTTAAAAAACATGAACAGAGAGCAAGACGAGACTTCGACAGTGTGTGGGTAAGTGTTCCAGGTGGAGGATGATGAGACTTGTGTGTGTAAAACACTCACCCGTACTGCTGCACCCCCGGCACGGTCAGCACCGCAATCACGCGACCTCTCAGTGTCCCGGCCTTGGAAGGCTGCTCCTGAACTTCAATTACTATTACGTCTCCTCCACGTCTGCAGTACACACACACACACACACACACAAATGAATTATACTGTCGCCCCCTTAAATCATTAATAATTCATGCCTGCTAACAGTGTAATCACATATAAGACTATAAATCAATCTTAACACACAAGGCACAGCTTAAAGGAGACGCTTTTCAGCCCTAGACTCTGTTGACTATAAACCTGGAGTTACATATGACGACTGACAATGACCTTTTTAAATTTTTATGGCATAGAAAATCTTCCAAAAGAGCAAACCATTGCCTCACAATCTTATGTTAGGTTTATGAATGGTCCAAGCTGCATGACAAAAATGTGAAGCAGTGGTTTGCTAAGTGCTATATTACGAAACATATTAAACGACGAAATTAAAAAGTTCATTTGTGACCCTCCACGGCAAAACCAGTCGCTTGTTGCAACGGAGGTTTCCGAGAAAAACGAGCGTTTATGTTGCGTGGGGTAAAATTGTGGATTTTTTGTTTTTAGTGTTTTGAAACAGTGGAAGGTCTATACTGTACTGTTGTGAATAAATTTGGCTGAAAAACTTACCCTTTCCGTCCTAAAAAGGTGACTTTCTTGAGGTGAGGAATTCAATTCCAGCAGAATGTTAAAAGTTTCTGTTTTGACCGCTCTACTTCAATATTTACAGTAAATCCACTGGTTGACTAGCGTGAAGATATTTCTCCGGAATCCATCTTCGTCTCCCGAGTTCAGTTAACCTAACGCAGGTAGGCTAAAACGTAGCCGCGACCGCACCAAGCGTCTGTGAGTGCTACGGCGATAGTCAACTTCAAAGGCAGATTTCTCCGTTTCTCACTTGGCGTGACAGGAGAAACCCGACTCCTTTGAATGTTGATATCTCAGTCATATGTCGTCCCATTCATTCGATGTAGGTATCGTTTTGAAGCCTGATTTATGATTATGATTTATGCCCTTTCAAAACTCAATTTTGACAATTTGCGATAAGCGACTGGTTTTGCCGTGGAGGGTCACATATTATATGTATATTTGTGCCGTAATTCTGAGCACATGGTGGAACTCTCGCAAGTGTCTGTGCGCTCAACTCTGCTCAAAACACCCTGTATGCGCTAAGATCTACGGAATGCCAAAGCTGCCAAAATTCACCTCATAGCCACCTTACTAAAGCTCTGTAAAAAGTGGCGTCTTTTACAGCCATTTCACTGTTAAAAATCTGTGTTTGGCCACAAGTCACTAGAGCGCCGCGACACCCTCCTCCAATTAAAAAAAATGAATAAAACAACATAAAAACTGGTGTTTTACTGTCAAATTTGTAAAAAAAAAAAGAAAAAAAAAAGGACAAATTGTGGCACCTTTGGCGTTCCATATGAGCATGCTGAGTATTTCCCGAGTGCACGTGTGGGCAGAGTCGAGCGCGCACAGACACCAGGTTCTGCTACCAGGGTTTTACAGAAAAGGTACTAAACTGTGATTTATTTCGTTATCGTTACAACTTTTATCGGGATGTTAGATTTTGGTTGTATGGCACAGCCCTGTGTAAATGCTGCGTGAGATGCTGATATGAATATGCGAGGACACAGGGATCGATCAGGCATCATCAGGCATCGTAAACATCACCAGCCTTGATCAATGATGCTCGGACTGAAACCGTTCTCAAGACCAATACCAATTATTACTAATCTAGGAGACCAAGAACCGATCATTTGACCCAATATATCTGTAAATTCTGCTTAAATGTGTGTGCAATATGTAACTGTGTTCACCACCAGATCTACACGTTACTTCACATTTAACAAATAGTCGTGGGGATGTTTGGAGTCGTGGTGAGCTGTGCAGGGGAGGATCCAGCCACATCTCCAGTTACATAAAAACATTTCCTCAACCTTTTCTTCTGAAGTTGTTTTATGCAAGCAGCACAAAGCCTTTGGCTTCAAGCCGGGGCCCATAACAATACCTTCTCTTGATCCCCTGTGTACAAATAACAATTTACATGAATGGAGCCTATTGTAGCCGGATTTACAGCTCCTGGCAGCGATACGCTGGAAAGTTCCTGGTTCACGTACTCAGGTGAGTCTGACAGTGAGACCTACTTTCAGGGAGGCCTTTTAAAAATTCCTCTTCTTAGAAGATCTGAGTCTGGTATTTGGGATATAGAGGAACACCAGAGTGACCTGACTGCATTACAGGGGGAGGAAGTTAAATGAGACGAAACCCAGTGAGCTAATGTTTTGCACAAACATGCACGCATGAAAACTTGTGTAGAAATTTTAATTTATGTGATAGATTAAAAGTGGAAACACATCAAAACATCTAACGTCGAATTAAAACATGTGACGACGGTAACGATGATAAACGTAGGCTCTAAAATCCTGTCGCACCTGTTTGCCCACTGTGAGACAATGTCTTTAGCCTATTACGTAGCGAGTGGGTTTGGCATAACACCAGCACAACAGCCAATCACGGGCAATGATGCAAATTTGCACAATACACACGAAGGGGCCGCGTGGTAAACATTAGCAAAGTGGTCGCGTATGCTAAAGAAAAGATGTCTGGCAACCAGGATGTCAAGGTGAGTGAAGGAGGAGATGAAAATGCATGTCTCCCGCAGCGCTTTATAGTTAAGGCAGCCGCTTTGACAACAAATGCCTCCCGCCTTGACTACGTCCCCCAGAAAGCTATGAATAAAATAAAATAAAAATGTGTTTTGCACACTGATTTAAACTGTTATATTGTCATCAATTTCAGCTTCTGTATGTGCAAATGTTATGGATACTTGAACATCAATTAATTTTCATAATTTAAGGGAATATTTTGTGTATATAGTTTGTGCCATTTGTTGAAAATAAATCTTATTTGTTAAATATTGTTTATTTTAATTTGTTCATTCAGTTTTTTATAAGAATACAAAAAAAACATAAAATGACAATGTACTGTGATAATTATCAAAATCGATCACTGTGAGAAAAATTATTGTGATAATATTTTTGTTCATGTCGCCCAGCTCTATTTTTGAACGAATAAAAACCCAAAACAGTTATTTAATCTTGAACCTGAAGAAGGGAAGTGGTTACCTGGGAACCCAGATCGTCCCGTTGACCGGCACCACGTTGAGGGCCTGTAGATGGGGCGGTGTGCGAATCTGTCCAACCGATTCCGCGCTTCCCGGAGTCGACTCCTGTGCATCCTGTGGCCTGTCCCCGTCCTCGCAGTCGGTGGAGAATGGCATGCTTCCGGAACTTGCCAGGGAGCTGAGAGCCCCCGAACTGGAGCCCTCTGCGGGGGTAAGTCCAGCCGCCGCCGCAACTCCACCGTCGCCATCGCCGTCCTGGTCCAGGAGCTCGGAGCTGATCCCAGAACTCATGGAACAGTAATCCAGCGAGTCCTGCTGCCTGAGGATCTGGATTCCCGCATCTTCGCTGTGGAAAACCGCCACTTTTACGTCGTTCTCTACGTCCGGAGTGCCGACTTCTTCCTCTTTGTCTTTCTCCGACGCGAGCTCGGCGTCCGTCGTGACGACCGCAGGCGGCGTCTGCACCGGGAAGACGTCCCTGAGCGGGTGCAAATCGCTGCAGCTGTAGCTGGCGCAGAGCTGGTAGCTGGCAGCGTGATACATCATCAGCGTGTTGGTGTGATCGTCCAGGCACCAAACGGCCTCCTCGCCCCAGAGACCGGAGGCGGTTGCTAGGGAGACCACGCAGGACGGAGGGAGGTAGGGGTCGAGGCGGCGAACGGCCTGCAAGGTGCGACTGTCGATCACGAGCACGCCGGGACCGTTCGTGTACCAAACCTCGGAACCGGTCCGGACGGGGACGATGCTCCGGATGGGGTAGGGGTTCTGGCGAGGGTCCGAGTCCTGCATCCCGAAAAGGGTCTTGTTGAAGGTGTGGGAACACAAGTAGGTCTCGTTTTCCGAGGGCATGTCGCCTTCGATGGTGTACACCGCCAGCAGTCCGTCGGACATGCCGGCGAAAACCTGGGGCAGAGACTGGCGTGGGGGAAGGACGCAGTGTTTTAAAGAGATTACAGACAACTTTAGGGTCCTGCTTTCAAACTGAAATAAAAAATAACTAACAATTCAAATAATTGTTACATAGTTTTAAAGAGAAAAATTCTAATAAAGAGAAAAATACTAATAATATTTATAGTTTCAGGACCCTGATGAAAGAAGTAGCAGCATATTTCGCATGCAGAATTTTCTGCTTTTTGATATCTGAACTAAATATGGCATCTGATACGTAGATAAGATTTATATTTCTACTCCACTATGCTACTAACTAAACCACGCTCATCAGTAGTGAAACATATTTTTCTCTCGTATTTCTGACTGGCATTAAATTGGCAGAATCAGCATCTGACATATTTAACCACTGTTCTATACTTGTGTTTTGATAATAATCAATTCTAATCAATTAATTGTTGCAGCCCTAAAACCTACGACTCTACCTCCTGGCCATTCCTTCAAACGCTTGAACAGTCGGGACCCTCGGCTCGTGTTTATCTTCGCCGCTCGCTTTTTTACGGGCCACTTTTCAGTAGTGACAGACTGCAGCACATCTGTTGTTGCGTTCAATACGTCGGCTGCAGTCACTAGTGGGTAAAAAGCGAGTGCTGATGAAGGTCTAGAAGATGACTAATAAATGAGGGACAGACGGGCTCTAGCGGGGGGCAAACTGCTTTTTACATTTCTCCCGTACTTCTACTACAAATGTATATGGCAAAATGCACCACAACAATACACTCTCTTTACAAAGACGATCGTTTTCATGTAGCAGGAGTTAAGGGGTGATGGGCGTCCAACTGGCAGAAGTGGCATTTGATCTGGCTACCATGCATCACAGTGCACTTTTTGGCAGCTGCTAGATGGAGTTGGACCTTGGCTGAGATGAAATCGAGAATCCCTTCAATTTAATTATTTTCTCCTTTGAATAGCTTGTAATGTGGCTAACGGCTATATCAAAACGGTAGCTTGGCTGTAGCTTTTAATCATAAGTAGCTTGAGAGTGAACACCAAGCAGCTATCACAGCTTTCCTAATATGAGCAGGAATTTACTCCCGTCTCCCTCACATGGGGGTAAACGTTCTCCAACAAATAAACTTTCAAGAGCAGAATTCCCTCCTAAATACAGTCCTGAGAGTGCAAAGCGCTTGACTCAGACTGCATCAAAGCGGTGGGCGGCCGAGACCACATCAAAGTGTGTGTGTGTGTGTGTGTGTCCGTGTGTGTGTGGGGAGGACTTTAAAGTGTGTGTTTGGAGAGAGATGACGAGCTCTGTGATTGTAGTCTGGAGCGAGAGCCATCTGCCTGCACCGGCTCCGGCTCCGACTTGCAACCCTGAGCACTTCAGACGAGAGGAGGGGAGGCAGGGAGGGAGGGGATGGGAGGCAGGTGGGAAAATGCCTCGTCGGACATCGTAAAGGACCAGCTTCCCACGAGGCTGAGTTGATACGGAAGGCGAGAAGGTTTAGTGTTGTAATAAAGCTGCAACCGTAAGAGAGATGATGTTTATGTAAATATGATGGTCAGTAAGGAAATGTGGAGCGCTGCGTGTAGAACTACTAGGGCCCTATGAAATCCGTTTAGTTTTTTCCTAAATTCCGTTTTATTTTTTCCTAAATTCCGTTTTTTCCATTTTTATTCTTCTGAATTCCGTGTTTACGTTATAATCATATTTTTACACCTAAAAAGTGTCTAATTATGGAGTGGATGGAAAAAGGAACAAAAATTCACATTAAATGACTGTTATTCAACTTCAACAAAGTGCTGGGGTTCAGTAGAACATTTACTGCTTTGGTAAAACGTTTACCTGTAAACAACAAAAAACATTCATTTTTTTGTGCAAAACTGCACGTTTCTGATGTGAGTGTTTGACTGTAAGTGGTCGTCAAGTGTTGTTGCGGGTGCAGTCTATCGTGTGCTGGCAAAACCTACAAAAGAGTCGTTCTCCCGATTTATAAAAATCATTTGGTTATTGTTCTGCTCTAAACTTAGCACTGACACTCCAATTCCGTCATTTTTTTGAGGACGTCGGTGTTTCAGCCTCTTCACCATAGCTGACCGTTGACGTTTCCCCCTCTGTGTCTGTGCGTTTGTGTGTGGAAAGCTGAGTCCCACCTCAACAGGGAACACGTACAGGGGGCTGCAGTGGCCAGAACTGATATCAGTGAATTATACAACATTCCGCGTTTTACAACGGCTTCCATTTTATTTGTTGAATTCCGCGATTCCATCTGTGTTTTCCGCATTACGGAAATCATAGGCCTCTAAACTACATCCCGTTCTCTAGCTGCACGACCGTAATCTGGGAGAATGATGATTTGATTTAGCTCGTTCTTCTCTTACCAGCCACATTATCAACAGTTCAGTGCTGGACTAGAATTCATCTGTTGTCATTTAGTGGAAGTAAGTGATTATTTATTTGAACACAGAACAGCACACTGTGCACCACAACCAAATCTGACCTCTGCATCTGACCCATCTGTAAAGGATGCCCGAGGAGCAGTGCTTGGAGACGGTACCTAGCTCATGAGTACCTCAGTGGTACCTTTACCGGTCAGGGATTCGAACTGGCGACCTTCTGACCACAGGGAGAATGCACTAACCATTACGCTACTAACTGCCCCACACGCAGATTTACAAAATATTTACAATCTTTCACTCTATAGATTATTATATTTAGCATATACATACAGTATGGGTGTGTAATTATTACATTGTTTTAGTTAGGAAAACGCTATTTAATAATCTCACGTATTCAGACATTTTTAAATCATTATTTATAAGTAGAGACTGTATCAGATTTGTATCGTATCCAAATGTATAATATCGGTATCGGTATTAAAAAGTGGTATCGTGCCATCTTTACTGTTATAGTTATTCAAGTCCTGTATTTATCAAATATGTGACCCTCCACGGCAAAACCAGTCGCTTGTCGCAATGGAGGTTTCAGAGAAAAACGAGTGTTTATGTTGCGTGGGGTAAAATTTTGGATTTTTTGGTGTTTTGAAACAGTGGAAGGTCTATACTGTACTGTTGTGAATAAATTTGGCTGAAAAACGTACCCTTTCCATCCTAAAAAGGTGACTTTCTTGAGGTGAGGAATTCAATTCCAGCAGAATGTTAAAAGTTTGTGTTTTGACCGCTCTACTTCAATATTTACGCTAAATCCACTGGTTGACTAGCGTGAAGATATTTCTCCGGAATCCATCTTCGTCTCCCGAGTTCAGTTAACCTAACGCAGGTAGGCTATCTGTGTGGCTGTGAATGCAGCGTAGGCTACCGTAAATACAAACGTAGCCGCGACCGCACCAAGCGTCTGTGAGTGCTACGGCGATAGTCAACTTCAAAGGCAGATTTCTCCGTTTCTCACTTGGCGTGACAGGAGAAACCCGACTCCTTTGAATGTTGATATCTCAGTCATATGTCGTCCGGTTCATTCCATATAGGTATCGTTTTGAAGCTTGATTTATGCCCTTTCATGAAAACACAATAACTACAACAACTGCAACAAGCGATTGGTTTTGCCATGGTCACATTTTGCAAAATATAGTGCAGAAAAAACATTGCAACATCCTGAACTAATGTTTCTGTGGTCACAAACCGACTGATGAAGTGCTAGAGGAGGAATAACACACACTGTATAGACGATAAACTCACCTCTTAATAGACACTGGTGCTTAATGTACGAGCAGGAAACTCTCTGATAATGTTAAACAGACTTTAATACAGAGCCCTAGCCCTTGAGGTGCAGACGAGTCGTCGTGAGAGAAGCCAGGCTGAATGGTCTGTGTGTGTGTGTGTGTGTGTGTGTGTGTGTGAGAGACTGACCTCCGCCCTGGCAGGCAGCAGCATGAGGCAGGTGACCACGGCTGGACAAGACAGCACTTTCTGTGGATGGCTCAGGGGACACATCTCTTTCAGACTGTAGATAAAAACCTCCTGCTCCTGCAAACAGACACAGCAAATCAGGGTCAGCCATCGCTCCTAACGTCTGACCGGAGAGAGGAAAGAGAAGGAGAGCGTGCGTTTAGACACCAGGTCGTCGGCTGAGAGATTAGAGGTCTGATGTGTAAGAAGAGAGGCTACGGAACAATCCATTCTAGTTTGAAATCTTTACAAATGGCTTCTCTGCACTCATAACCCCAACTTTTATTTATGAGGGATGAAATATTGTATGCAGGGTATCGGCACATTTATGATATACAAATTCAATGACTTTTAAGACCTTTTCAAGACTTCTAAGAAGAAAAATTAAGACCATCAAGGCGGCAAAAAAACCCCTAACACAATAGCCTAGAATTTAGTTGATTTCAACAAGACTCTGCACGGCAAAACCAGTCGCTTGTCACAACGGAGGCTTCCGAGAAAAACGAGCGTTTATGTTGCGTGGGGTAAAATTTTGTATTTTTTGTTTTTAGTGTTTTGAAACAGTGGAAGGTCTATACTGTACTGTTGTGATTAAATTTGGCTGAAAAACTTACCCTTTCCATCCTAAAAAGGTGACTTTCTTGAGGTGAGGAATTCAATTCCAGCAGAATGTTAAAAGTTTCTGTTTTGACCGCTCTACTTCAATATTTACGGTAAATCCACTGGTTGACTAGCGTGAAGATATTTCTCCGGAATCTATTTTCGTCTCCCGAGTTCAGTTAACCTAACGCAGGTAGGCTATCCGTGTGGCTGTGAATGCAGCGTGGGCTACCGTACACGTGATGGATTGGATATAGGTATGGTTTTGAAGCTTGATTTATGCCCTTTCATGAAAACACAACTCAATTTTGAAAATTTGCGACAAGCGACTGGTTTTGCCGTGGAGGGTCACATATTTATTGGAGCAGCAGCTCTAACATAAAACTGCCTTCTAATTATAAAATATTATGGCTGTGTGCAAACAGGCACGGAAAGAAAAATACTCCAAAAGTGCAAAGAACCCAAATATTTTTGTTTCCACCGATTCACCGTTGATGTGTTAGGAGTCGCAGTTCAGCAGCCTGCGTGTGTACTGGAATAAACTATGGGAAATCTAGGGGGAAACCTCCGTAAACTGCTGTATTGTGAGTAGAATGCTATTAGTTATAATCTTTACTTAATAAAATATTAGGTATAATAAAATATGTGTTGTGTCTGTAATAAAGGGGACGTTTAAACTGAACTGGAGCGTTTTAGCAAGTAATGGAGCTCATGCGTGTTTACATCGCGAAAAATGTCATTTATGCGTTTTTAGGCATTTACTTCTGGTTTTGTGCACGGAATATCTCACAAATATGTTCACATACAGAGGAATCAGGTCTTTGTCTTGATCGTGCCCCTGAAAATGTTGTGCGTCATTAATAAACGTCCGTCTGGAACACAAGAGGCGCATGCTCTAGCGAGTGAAAAGAAATAAACGAAGCTTTGATTCTAGAAAAAGTGCCATTTTTTGTCATCGAATTATTCGAGTTTCAGCTATATACCCTATTATTATTATTATTATTATTATTATTATTATTATTATTATTATTATTATTATTATTATTATTATTATTATTGATACACCAGGTAACAAGAAGCCCGCAATATTCAATTTTTCAAGAGATCTTTATTTTGGGGACATTAAAAGCCTTTTATCTGATGTGGCTCTAAATGCTGGGGGAAATATTTTCCTTACTATGAAGTTTGCATCTTAAATGTTGCCGGAACAGCTTGCAGCCTGTAGGTTATCTTATGCCGCCAATGTTTGAGCTTAACTGCCTAAACCGTGACGCTATTTTTATTTCTTTTATGAAGAATAATTAATTGTGGGGGTGGTAACGGTGGCGCAGTGGTGTTAGCGCTTGCTACCACAGCGTAGAAGATCCTAAATCAACCCCGACAGCCAGAGGGTCTTTCTGTGCGGAGTTGGCATGCTCTCCCCGTGTTTGCGTGGATTTCCTCCGGGTGCTCCGGTTTCCTCCCACAGTCGAAAGGAATGCACTCTGGGTTAATTGGCAACTCTAAATTGGCCCCGTAAGGTGTGAATCTGTGTGTGCCCTGCAGTGTGTTGGTGCCTGCCCAAGGTTGGTCCTCGCCTAAGGCCCCAGAAGTTCCCGGATAAGGCTCCTGCCCCCCACTCCAACACCACCGCCCCCAGCTGATTATGTTCAGATAATGAATGAACTAATGATAATTAAATCAGAATTAAACTAAAGAAAAGACAGCTTGTCCAAAACTGGAAAACAGACTTGTTTAGCGCTGACATGTGCTGGTAAAAACAAAAAAGGGAAAAAATAGGCTTAACCGGGAACAGAGATTGTTGCTTCATTTCGCCCTAGGATTAATTCAATACCACCCCTTTTAAAATTCCAGACTTTTCAATACTTTTCGAGGTGTTAAAGAACTTGTAAAAAATTAAAGACTTTTTAATACTTTTCAAGGATCTGCGGGGGCCCTGTGTATGATGGTGCTGGTCTATGGACCAAATGTTACGATTAGGAAGGTACCACTGAGGTACTCACGAGCACGGTACCAGCCCCAGGTGTGTCAGCTGCCCACTGCTCCTTCACAGACGGGTCACTGTGTGTACGGGTGGGAATCCAAAACTGCTTCCAACTGATCAGTTCTGTCGGAATTGTACACCTCCAACGTCCACTATTCCAGCTGCACTAACCTTACTGTTCTTCATGGTACTAAACCATATGTTTCCGTGTAATAACAGCTCTGAATATGAATATGAAAGATGTTCTCAGTCTTGTGCAGACATCATTTTGGGGCAAAATAAAATGGTTGTGTTTGGTGCCGAAGTCTGTGCCGAACTACTTTTTTCACACTCAAAACAAAACAAATCAGGAAATGATTAGACAACTGATAAGGATCGATTGGATAGAGAGAATCGACAGTGGCATTTTATTGATCACCCTTATCAATTCCCACCCCCAATCAAGTGCACATGCTCACAATGACACTTTAAAGAGGTCGTGGGTTCAAATCTCAGAGAAACTGTGGCTGAAATTGTTCGCTCCGGAGAAGGAATGCCATAAATGTAAATAATAATGTAAATACTAATACATTTGGCAAATGAAAATTTTCTATGGAAACCACGTCTCGGACTATTGTCATTGTGTTTCCATCACGTCAGTTCGCGGTTGTGCTCTCACCTCGGTGGCGGCCCACAGCATGTTGTCTATCTTCAGCTGACAGCTGAGCCGAGTTCCAGGACACAGCATTCGCTTCACCTCCACCTGGCCCTTGGCTACGTTGACCACTGAGTAGTTCCTAACACACACACACATACACGTTTATGAAACACTGAGCCTTTCTTTACGAGCTTCATTATGGTCTAGTTTCCAGTTCTCATTATGTTTTAAATTAGGGCTAGGAACATTACCTCAGTAACGCACACACAACAACTCTGGAAAGTATTTTCATGAATAATGAAGCATTTTAAATAAATCTAATAACCTTTCGAATTACAAGTATCCAGTGCTGATTATGACGTGATTATGCTTAACACATGGAACACATTTAACACAGAGGATGAAACATCCTTTTCACCATGATAGTATTTTACTTTATTACATACTTACACATACTAACAAATACAGTACTGTGCAAAAGTTTTAGGCAGGTGTGAAGAAAAATGTTGTAAACAAAGAATGCTTTCAGAAATATAAATAATGATTGTTTATTTTTATCAATTTACAAAATGCAAAGTGAGCTAACAAAGAAAAATCTAAATCAAATCAATATTTGGTGTTACTACCTTTTTTCCTTCAAACCCCAGCATCAATTTTATATAGGCACACTTGCACAAGTCAGGGATTTTAGAGATTATAGTCATTATATTATTTTGTAGGATTATAGTCATTATATTATTTTTTGTAGTCATTATAGTATTTTGTAGGATTATTGGATTATAGATCTGTGGTTAGTTCTCCAAGATGTTTGGAACAACCTACCAGCCGAAGTTCCCAAAAACTGTGTGCAAGTGTACCTAGAAGAACTGATGCTGTTTTGAAGGCAAAGGGTGATCACACCAAATATTGATTTGATTTAGATTTCTCTTTTGTTCATTCACTGCATTTTGTTGATTGATGAAAATAAATGATTAACACTTCCATTTTTGAAAGCATTCTTTGTTTACAGCATTTTTTCACACCTGCCTAAAACTTTTGCACAGCACTGTATATCTAGGGTTACATTTGTAACGTAATGATACGTAACCACTACAGGTGTGAACCTTTACTGCTCTCATGATTCGACGGATTATGATTATTAAGTCAACGGTCGGTGTCCTGGCGGTGTGTTGCCTCACCATGCCTATAAGTTCCCGGGATAGGCTCCGGTCCCCCCGCCACCCCAGTTGGGATTGAGCGGTCCGGATAATGAATAAATGAATGAATGATTTGAGTAGTGATATATAACTGCATATCACAGACCGGCTGCCATTCCGCCGCGGACCACTAGGGGACAGCAGACAGCCGTTATAATTGATTATGGTCTGCCTTTGCATCGATTATGTGATTAATTTCAACAGTCCTGCTAACAGGGCTGCTCGATTATGAAAAGAAAAAATAAACACAATAAATTTGGTCAATCTTGAAATCACGATTATTTAACATGATTACTTTTCTTGCTGATTAAATGATGCTGCTCTCCTCCTTCAGCCATCTTTACCTGGCCAGACTGTACACCGCCACTCAGAACACACACGCATGCTTAGTCTCGGAAGGTGTGTTAGTGCGCGTGCGCAGGTCATTCGGAACACGAGACAAAACATGAGTATACTTAAGAGCGAATGTGGAAAAAATGATTGTAATTATAATTGTTTTTTGGCCGACTACATTATTTTTGTAATTGAAATTGAAATAAAATTTGATTAATTGCCCAGCCGTACCTGGTAATCAGTCCTGATGTTTCATGTACAAAAGCAACGTCTTACTGTGTGAGCTCTTTCTATTGATTGTTTTATTGACTAGACGTAAATAATACTACAGCTACACCTACTCAAGTCTCAGCTAAAATCTGAAACTTTTCAGTTTATGCAAAATGAATTCTAGATTCTTCCTTCTTATAAGTCCTAACGTCCCGCTTTAAGAGTTTAGCCCAACCTCGACCTATTGCTTTTGAGATAACTGTATTTAAAATTCCTTCAATATAAACACACACCTTCTTACTTGGCTTGGCAGAACTATTACCGCTGTATTTAAGGTAAAATGTGAGGACTAAATAAAAATCCATTAAATCCATTAAAGTCTTGTGCACAATCTACAGTTGATGCCTCATTTCCTGTGACGACGTCTCACGCGGTGGAATTGATGAGAAAAACGCAGATTCCGTGTTTTTACGATGAAAGTAAATGAGCGAGACCTCGAGGAGGGAGAAAGCGGAGTGCACGCGGATGGATTGGAGAGCTGCTTCCTATGGAATGTTAATCATAGATTAAACTGTTATGAGCAGGAGATACTATTTGTTTGTGAGGTGAGGGAAAAGGCGAGGGCATTTTGCTGATTTATGCGATTGATTAATTCATTTATGAAACGTAGATGCATGACTTCAGCGGTGAGGTCATTAATCGCTCGCTCTCTCTCTCTCTGTGCGGTCCGAATCCCCTCCGAGAATCACTTTCCATCACTGCCCTCCATGATTTACTGGTGATTATCATATTGTAGGAATTTTAAGTGGTCATTTCATAAAAATAAGCATTATCTCAGGAGGAATAGATCTAACTTGGACTAATATCTTCAGTTACCGTCACATCATATAAACTGAAAAATATATCACATTAAAAAACTGAATGGCAAAACGTGCAAAACTTTCTAAAAGTTCTTAGGAATGTTCCTGAGAAAAACCCTGAAGGACACAGATTTCTGCAAATCATCTCCAGTGTAGTTTTTCGAAAAATAGCTTTGTCAAAACCAAAATATATATGTGAATATTATTACATGTAAAGTAGGGATGCGATATGACCAAAACGATATATCTCACAATATTCGGTCTTATGTGCGCTTAACTCTGCCACACGGGCAAGAAAGCACTCACACGCAACGCCAAAGGTGCCATAATTAGCCTCTATTTTTACCCAATTGACGATAAAACACCCATTTTTACGGAATTTAAATAATACAAATTTTTCCATCACTGCCCTCCATGATTTACTGGTGATTATCATATTGTAGGAATTTTAAGTGGTCATTTCATAAAAATAAGCATTATCTCAGGAGAAATAGATCTAGCTTGGACTAATATCTCCAGCAGTTGGTGGCGTAACGCTAAAATTACCACTGAGGTACTCATGAGCAAGGTCACCAAGACTGCTCCATGGGCTACTTTGTTAGCCCACTGCTCCTTCACACGGATGGGTCAAATGAGGTCAAGATTTGGTTGTGGTGCACTGTGTGCTGTGCTGTGGTGTGTTCACAATGACAAATAATCACTCACTTTCACTTTTTTTTTACAGCTCTCTAATATACCAGTGAAGTGGTGATGTGCACTAGGTAGGGAACGTGTTATGAATTAGAACGCGTGGGTAGCAAGACAAAGCCCGTATTCTCCTGCATCGCTTCCCAGGCTTGGATGGCAAATTACAGCGTGGTAATTGCCAACACCTGGAGCGGCGGATAAAAGCCCAGCGTCCGGGTTGCGTTGACACGTTGTAGGAAAACCTCGAGAGTGCACCGACAAAATGATTCGGATCCATTTTTTTTTTACATTTTATTCATTTTAGTTGAAGTTGAAATTCAAGCAGAAATAAATCATTCTAAACCCACTGGCATATTAATATGCACACAGTTTAAATTATTTAGAGAATTAGAGTTTAATCAATTGTTTCATGTAAATCTTACTAAATCATCTGTCTAAAAAATCAAAAGTAAATTGGGTAATTTTTATTTTTTCACAACACAAAACAGAATATATTTATAGGTTGGATGAATATAATATATAATACAATGTTATCTTTAATTAGTTTAATTTGTATACAGCATTCTGTTTAGGTTATTAAACATAATTCAATTGATTAAAAATTGATTATAAAATTAAAGTGGATTTACTTTTTGTTTCATAAAACGTAGTGAATTTGGTTCATGTATTTAGTAGAGTATCATTTTGTAAACGCTATAACAGATATTTTTAGATAAGATTTATTAGAATAGATTTTATATGCAGCCAATTTTGAACATATTTAATTAAACTCGGCCGTGGTCATCCTTGAGGCCGGGTCAGCGGCATTCATCAACCACCAGCCCGCTCATGCATAATAATACCTTTATATACATGTTGATGAATATTAATCTACTAGCGCCTTTTCTCCCCGCGCCGGGTAATGAGGTTTAACAGGACCTGGAGATAATGAAATGCGGTAGAAATGTGTAAAATAAGGTAATAAGCACATGAGATATTGTTAAATTCGGGGGAGATTTTAAGGTACGATTTTAACGCCTACTGGTAAAAAGATTTTAGGTCATGGTAGCGTTTTGCGCGGCGTTGTTAGATTAGCGCGTCAGTAAAATGTCAGGATATTTCAGACTAATTAACGGATGTAGTCGTTTCATGGCGAATGATTGCCAAGTCGCATTTAAAAACACTCACAGAAACACACAAACACGTAGGAAGAAATAATTATTTTGACAGGAAACACACACTTGACCTCATGTCATGACTCACACAAAAACACACACACACACCTCTTTTCGTCCTGGTCTCCATCCCAGAAGACGGCGTTGTGTCCCTGCAGGAAGAGTTGTGTGTTTTGTTGGCAGGGCAGGAGGTACCTCAGACACGGAAACCTGGGCTCCTGCATCTGACGGAGGATGGGCAAGGCCAGAGGACGCTACACACACACACACACACACACACACTGATGGACTCAAGGGAAAGCTCGGAAAGTGTCCCATGCACTAATGGAGAGTAAAAGACTTCGGAGGTGTAAGTGTCGTACCTTCTCAGGTTTGGTGTCCCAACACTCCTGCATGAGGGCCTGCAGACAGTGGAACTGCACCTCCTCCGGACTTCCCAACACGGGACGAATGCCTTTCGAGAGTTTCTTAGCGATCTGCAGCTGATGCTGCCCCAAAACCGGCCTGCGACCCGACAACAGTTCGTACAGCACCATCCCATACGAGAACATGTCCACCTGAGAGAGAGGGAGAGAGAGAGAGAGAGAGAGAGAGAGAGGGTGGTTTGGGGGGTTGCTTTGTTTAGGTTGTTTTTGTATTAATTACATTATTTGTGATGTAACTCGACTCTAATATGGAACACCATCATGCACAAAAATGTAATTCTTTTCCAGAAAGACCAAAACCAGCTTATTTTATAGGAGTCCAAATCAGCTCAAAATGACCCAAAACTTTAGCATTTCTTCATTTTCAACTGATCAGGAAATGTTTTCCCATTTTATAATGTTAGAGAGTAGTCAATAGAAAAAATAAATATGTGGAAAAATGCATTGTTTCCGCCTGGCACGAACCTTATTTTTCTTCACAGCACTAAGCCATAGAACAACAATAATAACAACTCTGCAAACCAATAAAACAGTGAGTTAGGTCTTGAGGAGTGTTCATCAGGTTTATGATGCAAATTTTTCAACCCTGTGTTGTCCATTATCCCGATTTTTCCCAAGATCCCGACCCAAAATACAGGAAATTTAGAGCAGCTTCCCATTGCCATTCCTCTGTTAAGAGCAAGAAAATGGACTCCAAAACTGCTGTTATTTATTTATTTTTAACGGAGCATGAGCTCTTGCAGCACTTGCGGCACCGAGCCACTGTCCTGAATCTTGAGCTTCGGAGTTTTGGCTTCTTCATCTATTTAAGCAATGGGTTTTCTCCACTGTTTTCCGACCTTTTTTAGCTACTATTAAAGGCGAATGAGACACTTCATGACAGGGCCACTTACTTCCAATCATAAATACATTCTAATTCTATCTTTCTTGAAAAATGTAAAAATATACTACTACTAGCCTATTATTATTATTATTATTATTATTATTATTATTATTATTATTATTGTTGTTGTTATTATTATTATTATTATCTATCACGCCCAGGTAAATGCTAGCCCATTCAACCGCTTCGCAGATCTTCATTTTTTGGGGACATTAAAAGTTTTGAGACTGATGTGGCTCTAAATGCTGGGGAATTTATTTTCCTTACTATGAAGTTTACATTTCCAAACAAGCTGCCGAAACAGCTTGGCCTGTAGCCTAATTCGCGAGCCAATGTTTGCTTAACTGCTTAAACCATAACGCTTATTTTTATTTTAGGAAGAATAATTAAATCGTAATTAAATCCAAAGAAAAGATACAGCTCTTTCCAGAACTTTTGTCTGTCAAGCTTTGTTTACGCTTCCCCACCCCCAGTTTTTTTTTTTGCACCATCCTACGGCTAACCTTAGTGCACTTAGTTGACGGAAATCCACGTAGTGACGGAAAACTTTAATCCATGCTTGAGCCCAACTCCCCTACAAGTGTGAGTTAACACTGTAGACACAATAATGAAAACGACTTAAATGCCACTTAAACTGGTGATTTATCTGTCAAGAATGGTCGAAATCGATTATGCTGGAAAACATCGCTGCAAATATCGCATTTTTCTTTTGGACATCTGTGATTAATTTTGGAAGACCTTTCATAAGACCAAAAAAGAAAAATCGATATTTTTGATGTTTGTCAACATAATCGGCCCGTATCTAAATAAATAGAACGGATTCGACTCATTACGGCAGATCGGGTCACATATTAAATCACCACAGTGCTTAAGAGGTGGATTGCTGTGTGAAGAAAGTGGCTTCAGTGGCTAAATCAAGTCAAGGCAAATAACACCTTATTTAAAAATAGAAACAGAATTCAAAATGGATTAAAGTGTTTCCAGTTATAAAGCACAAATTGCTCACTTATTTAACTCAAAATTCTTGACTTTCATTCAAATGGCCCTTTAAGGCTGAGCAGGCCGGGCTGACATCACAGCGGCGGTATGTGTGATATGAGGAAGTGTGTGTGTGAGTAAGTGTTGAGGGAGTCGGCGCTCGTCTGGACCGGAGTTCACTCTCATATAAGGCAGTGCGTAGTGTGGCAATGAGTCTGTGCTGACTGTATGACTGTAGAAAGAGGCGTTTAACATCACATTTGCTAAAAAACTTCAACCAAATTCTCAAGTTCACATCATCATGTTCACATCAGAATTCAAAATTAATATTCACAAAATGACGAAATGCAGACTTTACTTAAAGCCTTTTCACTTAAAGTGCCCCTATTATGCTTTTTCAAATATGATCTTTCATGCAGTGTGTCATGTAGCTGTATGTGAACATAAACTACCATGTAAAGTTGTGGACGGGCGCAGTGCACGATAAATGAAGTTTTTGTCTATCAAAAAAAAAAAAAAAAGAGTCGGCTTACATTCGCCTAAACGAGTCGTCAGCAATTCAAATCTTTTTCTGTTACGCTACACGCTAGCAACACATTTGAATAATGTCCTACCACGCTCTACGTCATGTAACGACTTGCCCGCCCCACAAACATTTCTACCACTGAGAAACGCCCTGCTCCAGTCAGGCTTATGAAACAGCGTTTTGTCAAGTGTGTACACTTCAACCGCTTCACTGCCAGACTGCCCAATTGGATAGGGTAAAATTGCGGGCCATCTTTCTATGTATTGACAGGTCTCCAGAGCTATCGCTCAGTTAAGTGGCAGTGGGCGCTTGCTTTTCCGGCTACTACTCTGTAGCGAGACCAATCACAAAGGATCGCGCTGGCCTGGACTAGTCACAGCAGTGAGGGCTCACTGAGAGGAGGGGTTGACAGACTGATTCACACTAAACTGCTTCATACTTAGCGTCGCCATTTAATCATTTAGGAAATGGGGTAAAATTAAATCTATTTTTGGAGAAAACTAAAGTGTTTTTTGACCTTGCCTACATGTAAACCTGTTTTAAGAGACTCATAAAATAATATTAGCAACCTTTAAAATGGCATAATAGGGGCACTTCAAAACTTTTTTTTATAACGAACACCCAAAAAAATATCACAAAGTAGTTAAAAAAGTGTAGCTGAAATACTGGATAAAGCCATTTTTCACTTGCTTAAATACATACATATTTGTGTGTTGCACACATGATAAGGATGTAACAATCACACATCATTAGGAGAGTTTGCGCTCAATATACGAGAAGTGAATTTCGCTGAAAACGACACGAGCTCAACAAGAGCGAGAGCAGCAGAAACCTCCAGCTGTCACTAAATCTCAGCGCCCGTCTCGGTCTCAGCGTGACTGCTGGAGTGGCAGAATTTTGCAGCTAAAAACACACTATTTTTTAATTTCATCTCCCACTGAGTTTTAAGCACAACGACACCTATCGGGGGAGAGACGGCAGCCCGTGGTTCCTCGCGAAAACAACCGCCGCCTTCTGCTTCAAGCACACTAATAGCTTTTAGTGGAGGTCAACCGATGTTTGTTTTCCAGGGCCGATATCGATACCGATTATTGCTAGTTAACGGGGCCGATAACCGATATTTGAAAACGATACGCCAAAAAAACAGCTGGCACTCTCCTCTCTCCTCCGGTTATCGGAGTGTGGTGTGAGTGACAAGACTTCGGCACTGATTGGCTACTACTCGTGTGGCATACAGCCAATCAGAGACTGATTACTTAATATCGGTGATGGTCAAAATTAAACACCGACTTAACATCGGCTCCCTGATAATTGACCCGGCCCATAATCGGTCGATTCTTTATTTTTAGTATATATCATTTTAGAGCAGATGCAATGATGAAGATGACCATTTCTATGGTCATTTTAATGGAAATCACCATTTTTAGCCTACTAAGGCTGTATAGCATAGGCTGAGATCACCCTGAACTAGGACTAGAACTTCAAAGTATAGTTGTGGATATGAATCAATGGATGTGAATCAATCTTGCCCCTGACGATTAGTTTTAAAACTCTGTTAAGAATAAAAATAATAAATTCTTTTAATATTTTCCTGAGTGTTTGTTCACGTCCTGTTAAAAACGTGTGTATTTTCTTCAATTATTTTAAAAGATTACATTAAATTATTATTTTAAAATTATTAATCGTTACAATTAATCGCTACAATTACAATTAATCGTGATATTGGATTCAAGGTCCTATCGTCCAGCCCTATTACTGACACGCCAGCTTAACCAGATCTATAACTTTTTCTCTTCGAGCGCTAGGGATGCACCGATACCGGTATCGGTATTGGTACCGATACCAATTCGCAGTTACTGTACTGAACAAATTCCCGCGACACCCACTACAGATACCGCATAGAAGATATGATGAAGTTATGTTCACCGCTACACGCGGAGGCAGTGTAAACGCCACAACACTGTAAATTGCCAAATAAACTGTAAACTGTGTGGAGATAAAAATGTCAACCTTCCACTTACCTTTCCCAAAACTGCCTAAATCTGACATGCAGCACTCTCTTTTTTGATAGTTACGACATGTTACAGAGCCAGTGTTTTAATATTTAATTTAATTGTTGTTGCTTTTTTTGTTTTAATACTTATAGAGCAAATAAATGGATAAAAAATTAGTGTCATTTATTTTATAAAATGACATAATAAGGCTAAAGTGTACTTTAATTTATATTTTGGTTTTTGAAAGTGTTTATTTTGAGTTTAGACTACTTGATATTGGTAAAAAATATAACTTCTAAAAAAATCCTACTATAATTGTCATTGTTATTAATAACAGACCTACACAGGTATCAGTACTCGCATCGTGAGTACCCAAAATATACTGGTGCTCGATTCGGGTCTCAAAAAATGGTGATGTGCATCCCTATCGAAAGAGTTACTGGCGACTGTTAGGCTGGGAAAGATTTATGTCTTAGTTTTAAAACGCCCGCTGTGACGGTCCCCCAGGCGCCCGGAGAGCGGAGATTTACCGTCAGCTGCACGCTCATTAAAGCGAGCGACTCAAAGAGGCCCGGCGCTAGAGCGGTTGAGGGACGAGCCAGAATTAGGACTGTGTTTTCATTAGAAGAATTCACTGCACTTCAAAGGAAAGTTCCTGGAAAGTGGAAAGGGAAAGTGTTTCCGTGCCTCCCCGTTCACGTGATATGGAGGATGTGGGGGGTTAGTTTGGAAATAATATAACATTTACTGTAGTCCTCACCATATTCTAATCCTGACTCTAAACCTCATCATGTTATCCAAACCTTAAACCTCGCCATAATCTAATCCTAATTCTCTATTCTCATCATATTAAAATCCTACCCCTAAACCTTGCCATATTCTAATCCTAACCCTAAACGTCACTACAGCATAATCCTAAAACAGAACCTAACAATCATCTAATCTCAACTCTAAACTTCACCCCTAATCTAATCCTGACTCTAAACTTCACCTCAATTTAATCCTTACCCAAACTCTGACCTCAATCTAATCCTAAACCAAAACCATACCATAATCTTATCCTAACCCTAAATCTCACCATAATCTAATCCTAACCCTAAACCTCACCATAATCTAATCCTAACCCTAAATCTCACCATAATCTAATCCTAACCCTAAACCTCACCATAATCTGATCCTAATCCTAAACCTCACCATAATCTGATCCTAACCCTAAATCTCACCATAATCTAATCCTAACTCCCAACCACCATAACCTGATCCTAACCTTAAATCTCACCATAATCTAATCCTAACCCTAAATCTCACCATAACCTGATCCTAACCCTAAATCTCACCATAATTTAATCCTAACCCTAAATCTCACCATAACCTGATCCTAACCCTAAATCTCACCATAACCTAATCCTAACCCTAAACACACACACACACACACACACACACAGACACAGACACACACAGACACATACACACAGACACACACACACACAGACACATACACACACACAGACACATACACACACACACACACACACACACACACACAGACACACACAGAGACACACACAGACACATACACACACACACACACACACACACACACACACACACACAGACACACACACAGACACACACACACACACAGACACACACACACACACACACACACACACACAGACACACACACAGACACATACACACAGACACAGAGACACACACAGAGACACACACAGACACATACACACACACACACACACACACACACACACAGACACAGACACACACACAGACACACACACACAGACACAGACACACACAGACACACACACACACACACACAGACACACACACACAGACACACACACACAGACACACACACACACAGACACATACACACACAGACACATACACACACAGACACATACACACAGACACACACACAGTCTCTGTATTACTAAAAACAGACCCCAAAACCCTCCAAAAACAGATAAAAGTGATTTTAGGGGACAAAAAGGTCCCCATAATGCGATAAATACATGGCCACACACACACACACCCACACACACACACACACACACACACCATTAGTTAGAGGATCAAAGTGGGTAACAACATTAGCAGATGTCACTATGTCGGTCGCAGTGCAACAGAGACACACACACACACCCTCTTTATTACAGGAATCGTCTCTTAAGTGTATACCATTAAGGAGGTGGGCGGCTGGAAACGCAGCGTACGGCACGAAGAGAGCCTCGTGTTCACTTATAGAGACGTGAGGAGACACAACCACCACGTTCCAGTTACACAAACACTGTAGCAGCTAAAAAGAGGAAACTACTGCGCGGCCAACGCGCTACGGCTCATGAAAATATCGCGTTACTCTAGTAAGGTGCTTTTAAGGTGAACTGTGGCGGCGTTCCGTACATCTGAACACGAGGGCGTGAAGTGTTTCGAGCGTTTTTGTAGGCGCACAGACACCAGATTTTAGCTGCAAAATTCCACTGTGCATCAGAATTAGGGCACAAATATTAGCTTATTGGGTTTTCTTCAATTCCACAGCTGCATAATATTATACCATATAAATATCTTCAATAAAATATTGGTGAATGAGGTGAATCTTTAAAATCTGTAAAAATAGAACTCAACACAAAGTGCTCTTTAATCAGTGAATTGATGTATCGCTGTACGCTGATGTATCGTTACATTCTACCCAATACTATAAAAAACATTTTTATTGATGCACCACAAGCTTTCAGTTTTGTCTCGGTATAAGAGCGTGGGCAGAGCCGTGACTGTGTCAGTGATAATGATGACAGTGACTGTTTTATAACTGAAGTGTAATCTCCAGCCGGCTGAGTGCAGGCCTCAGAAGAGCGATCCAGCCTCAGCTCTCATTTAGCCAACCGCACTCGGCGCTCATTACCGCGCACTGGAAGAGGCGATGCTAATAAACCGGCACTCAGAAAATCGGAGAAATCTGAGGCACACCAGCCTTGATCACGGCTTAGAATATTGATAAAAGCCGGTTTTGCCGGGGGTTTTAATGGCCTTGCGAGTGTGTGTGACTTCAATGAAACTTGCACTTTAAAAGTGTAGACACGGAAAACTCAGAAAGAGGACGTAAATACTCACGGGAATGCTGGTATTAGGGGTGTAATGATACATCGATTCACTCATCAACGATCCCATAGTATCGATCCAAAATTAAAGCATGGATTAGACACCATACGTCAGTGGTGCCCAAATGGTGGCCCGCGGCATATTTTTCAAAATATAAAAAAGTAATATTTAAGCTGCTTTTTGGGATTTGATATCAAGGGATGGATTCCATGTCAGAAAAGGGCAAAAGAGAAACTTGGCAAACGGCAATGTGTCGCGGACTCTGAGCACGTACCCGACACTAGGACTCGGAAGAGTCGGCTCGTTTCGGCAGTATAAGAGGAGCCTCTTTCTCGCGGCTCGCCGCTCAGTCACCGAGTCACCAGCCCGACTCTGACTCATTTCAGCGTCAACTGTGAGTTATTTGGTTATCTCTTCGATCTGAGTGTGCGTCCGACAGAACGCGGTTTCTTGTGGGAATCCTTGCTCTTCGCGTAAGAGAGTTCTTAGATAAAATCGTGCGGCGCTCCTACCTACTCGCGCTCTCGGCCGCGTTTGGGTTAACAAACCACGCTACACGGGCTAACGGCTAGCATTTCTGCCACATCCTAATCAGATCACTAACAGAATGTTGGGAATAATATCTGAGGATGATAAAAATATTTTTCATGCTTATATCTACCGATGCCGATAAATGAGGAAGGCTGAGTCGAGTGCGAGCGCGGGCAAGCGCGTAAAGATAAGATATTTTGCTCGATAAAGTTTCACTGCACGCAATTTGGCACAAAATTAACGCCACAGCGCTGAGTTTCTAACACAGTGCCGAGTCAAGCAAGCATTAAAGCAAAGGGGACACTGAACAATGTTTCACAGTTTGGATGATGGTTTGCAGCAAACGGCGGCCGTAATATTGTGGCTTCTTTGGCCTTCCATATGAGCGTGTAGGCACAGTTCAGTGCGCACAGACACCAGATTTTGCTTGTGGACGTTGTACTGAATTTAAAGAAAACGTACTATATTGTGATATATATATGTCGCTATCGCGATATAAGATTTTGGGCAGGTACAATGATCTTGAACTAATATGTTATCATTTTAGACTTTGTCATATTACTGTAAATATTTAGTCTACACTTTTACCGTGAGCTTCTGCAGGAGCTGATTAAACTCCACCAGACGCTCCCTGTCCAGATATTAGGCTCCCTCCAGCTGCCAATGTGTAATTAGCTTTCATTTAAACTGTATGTTGGCTACATTAAAACACTTTGTTACTTGTCAGCAGTTTAGCTGCACAGCTACGGCTAATACCAGCTTTTATGAGGGTGAGTGTACCTTTTCGTCGCAGACGAAGCCCGGGCCAGATTTTATTTCAAAAATCAATGTTTTGTGTGTGTGTGTACCCTCTCATCGTAGAGAATTTAAAAAATAATGATGCAGCTGCACCTTCTCGTCATATACGATGGCTGGCCAGATTTTAAATAAAAATTTTAAATCATTAAAATTTAAAATTATATTTGTGTATGACTGTGCCTTCTTGTCGTAGGCAATTTTAAAAAATAATAAATCTATTTTTCTCATAACTGCACCTTCACGTCATAGAAAATGCCATATTTTAGTAAAAAATATCTATTTTTCATGTGAGTGTACATTCTCATCAAACACAACTCTTTACAACAGATTTTTCTCAAACTTTCTCATTACAGACGTAATTTTTTAGCAGTTTTGCTCATAACTGCACCTTCTCGTCAATCCCTAGATTTATTAAAAATATCAATATCTATATTTCTTGAGTATACATTCTTTTCATAGATAATTTTTTTTAATGTATTTTATGTGTAACCGTACCTCCTCGTCAAACACTCTTTAAAATTGATTTTTTTACGCAACTACTTTCTCGTTAAAGATATTTTTCGTGTGACTGCATCTTCTCGTCATAGACAATTGAAAATAATAATACATCTATTTTTCACATAATTGCACCTTTTTGTAATAGACGATGCCAATTTTTTTTGTGTGTGTGTGTGACTACTTTTTTGTCATAGACAACTTATTAAAAATTGATTTCTCGCGTAACCACACCTTCTCCTCAGACAAATTTTTAAAAACAAAATTTTCTGTAGCTGTCTCTTCTCGTCACACTTTTTCTAAAAGAAATTTTTCATGCGAGTGTACCTTTTTGTTGGAGAGAATTAAAAAATACATCTTTGTACCTTCTCGTCGTAGACGATGCCTGGCCGTATTTCTGGAGCCTGGTACCCGGGCGTGCCCTCCACCCCGAGAGCGCCCTCGTGAAAGGACAGGCGCGAGATGCCGTAGTCGGAGAGCTTGACGTTGACCGAGTCCGTGAGGGCCAGAGACCAGACCAGGATGTTATCGGACTTGAGGTCGCAGAAGATGATGCTCTTCCTGTGCAGGTAGGACAGGCCTGCTGCGATCTGATAGGCCGCTTTGAAGGTCAGCATGTGACCCAGCGGCATGAAGGCGGAGCCTGCGGACGGCCAATGAGACGTTAGGTGATTAAACAGAAATCTGAAGGAGAGACAGTAACACCACCAAGGAGCGTGAGAGCAATGTTGCTGTAAATGCCCGTTTGAGCCTGGCTGACCTTTGGCCCGCTCCTCCAGCAAGGAGTTGAGGCTGCCCAGCGGTGCCAGCTGCAGGGCGAAGCAGAGCGGGTGGATGCTGATGCCCAGCAGCGCCACGACGCAGGGATGCTGCAGGCTGTGCAACATGCTGGCCTCCTGCCGGAACTCCGAGAAGCTTCGGGCAGCGTCCACCGCCTGCAGGTGCTTCAGCATGGTGTCTGGGGAAAAAACAAAGGACGAGAGGAGCGGGGGAGCGGACGGGTGAGTTAGAAAATTGTCAAGTCAATCTTTCCCTGTCTCTTATCCTCACACACACACACACACTCGGGCTTGCCTTGAGCACCGACACGTTCAACAACGCGTTATAAGATGTAATATCAAAAGCAAACGCAATCGGATGCACGTGTTCGTTAATCCGTCATAAGTTTTGTCAGAGCGTTTCATTAAATGTCTTTGACACGTTACACATAAAAACCAATAAACACTTTCATTTTACCCCCAGGTGTAGTCGATAAGATGGGAAAGGTGTGGCTGTGACCAGCCTCTTCAAAAAAAATCCCTGAAAATTGCGTCATTATGACAATTACAAACCAAACGGTGAGTGAACAGCTTTCTCCTTTATGACTAAAAGTGATATTCTCCTTCATTTGATGCCTCTTGGACATCGCTGTATATTTCTTGGCAATGAAACCTTCCAAAAATGCACTGGACCATCATTAACAGGCGTCCGTCCATCTGCCATCACACCGCAGGAAAAACTACTGGACCGAGAGGTGTGAAAAAGTTTGGCTTCATAAAGCAAGATTCCTGCCCAGTTTTTTCCTCCTTCTAAAAAAGGGTAACTCTGCTTAGAATGTGTCTACCAATGAATGAAAGATAAAGCAACTTGCACTGTAAAAATGATAATATATCACTAAATCAACATTAACTACCTGTTAGAAGAAATTTACATTAAAGAATCACAAAAATAGTAAATGTGATGTAATGTAAGACGCCCCCTTCTGGTCATAATAGGGAATTACAGCATTAATGGAGACGCCCCCTTGTGGTCAAAAAAAGACAATAACAGCTTTAATGAGTTAATAATATTTCTTGGAAAATTAATGATTTTGGGAGAATAGTGTCTTCTCTTTGGGGTGCCTCTTCCATATCCTAATTTATTTTAATTAATTTTACTGAATGTACTATTTAATCCAATACCATTAAAATATAAAACTTAATGTTTAATATTAAAATTTGGTAAATAACCAAAGTTGTGTTTCCAAAAACCTTTTTGACTATTTTGCACATTCTGTAGGACAGAAGTCTGACCATATTTTAGTAAAACAACACACACACACACACAGCCCATGACCTCTAAAAGAGGAAACCATCAACAGCTGTGCGTCTGACCCGAGCCCAGCGATGACGACGTCCACAGTAGCCGGGGCGTTTTTTTTTATTAATGGCCTCATTACCGCCAGTAGAGCCTGCGACTCCTGACTCCGAAAAATCTTAATGAGCCGGGATCCTGTTTCCCTCCAGCTGCGCTCAAGTCCTCGCGCCGACTCTACAAGCGCCTTTAAAGCCCCCGACCTGACTTTTTAAAGCTTTATCGTGGGAAGCCGCAGCGGTCCGGGGGACGATGTGGCTGTAAGTCACCGAAACCACAAAAGTTGAGACTTGAAAGAGGTAAAGCTGAAATGGGATGATGGATAGATGGGGGTCAGCTTCTGGCCCTCTAACTGACCTCTGCTTCCGTATCACTGTAAAATTTTATTTGATTTTGACATAGTTCTTTCATTCACTTTGAATTAAAACAATTATTTCAATTAAATACATATACGGCTTAAGAGGTTTGGGTGGAACTCTAAATATATCGAGATTTGCAAAACTGAAACAGCAATAATTTATGGTTTTTTCCAGTTAATATATAACATCTTACAGATAAATCAGATATAACATTCATGTAAAATGTAATGTTCTAACTAGACTTAATTAGTTGAAATATATCCAAATACATTTGACTTTAAGGCAGCAGTTGAACTTACGTTTGTTAAATTGAACAGTGTGTGTGGTGTATTAAACCAAGTTAATCTGGCAATTTCAAATGAAATGTCCATGAACTGACCTAAAAATTGTAACACTGAAAACTCATCAAAGTTATTTATATAAATTGTATAAATTATTTTGTTAAGTTGAAGTCAATGAAAGACGTAAGTTAACATTATTAATTGATCCAATCATTTTTTACCGTGTAGATCAACAGATTAAAGAGCAAAAATATCAGAGAAGACGAATGCTATTTACGACAGTAACCAGCCGTAACCAGGCATTTTGGGTTAAACATGTCAAGCTCTTTTTAACCAGGAAGGTGCAAAAGCAGGAGAACTGAAAATACATGAATGGAAGCCCTCGGGTATCACCACATCCTCTCCTTCATCGCAGCTTTTACTGGAGAAAAGAGAAATGAGACGAGCCGTGACGAAAACCTCCCGACGTGTAAACTGCGACTTCCCCCAGACTTCTTGTCGCTGAGTGAAGCGGGAAGGTGATTTCTGCAGGTCACTTAGTTTTTACGACAGCACACATGCAATATAGTGATGAGTTACAGTCTACTTCCAGAACCTTCGTCAGTTTGTCCAGAGAAATCGACTGAGCTGTCTTGTGAAACTCAAGAGCCTTTGCAGCAATTGCCCAAGCTTCTGGAACTTTCAAATACTTCCCTGTTTATGACAGCCTTTAAAAAAGACTCAAAACTTTAGAAGTTCATGACTTTGAGTGAGTAAAGCTGATAAATGTAACTAGAGATGTATTTCCACAACAAAACACCAATGTGATGTTGTTGTTGTAGCTGTGACATGACAACTTTTCCTGCGTCTTCTAAACGAAACAAGGAAGTGAGTTCGCTGACGCATGGCTAAACGTTTTGCGGGAATCGGCGATGATTGGTCAAAAAATTGTGGAAAAGTTGCGGTAATTGTTCAAAATTGGGATCGCAACATTGCAGAATCCTGGAGGGTTTGGCTAATACGCGGTCTGGTTGCAGCCGTGTGTGTGTTTTTGTGGTCATTAGAGACACTCTTGAGTTATGGAAGCTCTTTTCACGCTTAACCACCCTGAAGTGTCCTGGAAACATATGGAGTAAAATATAATTTACCGTCTGCTATTACTGTAAACCAAGTCAGCCAGTTTGCTCACCAGTAAATCAGGCAGGACATAAAAGTGAGAGCTGCTGAGTGGCCAGTTCATAAAGTTGGGAACGATACGCATTAAAAAGCGGTTTATCTCATTTAGTCCTGCAAATACGGCGCAGAGGAAGAGAAACAACAGATGGAGCGACTCGAGAGGCTTTGGCCTCGCTGTGTGTTCTGTAATGGGGTTGTTTGGGTTCTGCCTCGCTCAGCCTGCTAGCTGCATTTAGCCACAACTTCAGCTGAATGCACCATGCAACACACCTGCTACGGAGACGGAGGGCAGGACGACTGTGTGTGTGTGTGTGTGTGTCCAGTAGGGCTGCAACTAACGACTATTTTGATAGTGGACTAGTCATCGACTATTAAAACGATTAGTCGACTTATCGGATTATAAATTGCATAATTATAAAATGGCTCCGATTTAGCTACCAGCTTTTACATTTAGTATAAGGTTATTTAAATTTTGTGGTAAATAATAAAGACAAGAAAGATAGTTCACTCAAAAGCATATTTTAATAAATAAGTTTCTTCTTTGCCTTATCTAGCCTTACGATGGCTCCTGGTTTTCTGATGGTACTGAGAAAATGGTAACGTACCATTATAACATTTATGAGCGAGTGACAAAGGCGTTGGTTACTTTACCGTTTTGCGTGCTTATTAAACGTGTAAGACCTAACTATTAAATTATTATTATAAGGCCGATAAACTATACCTTGCGTTTAACCGACCCGTCACCGTTCCTCTTCCTCCGACATCTTTGGTTTTTCTGTAGGAACTTTCTTAAGCCAATCACAAAACCAGGAGCCATCGGCCAATAGGATTCGCAGGCAGAAGCTGCCAATACCCCAAACCCGCCCCCCAACTGTCCAAACCCCGCCCCCAAACTGCCCAAACCCGCCCCTTTCAAACCACACGCGTAGAAATCTCACTCGAGCAAAAAAGCCGCATAATCCGAATAAAGCCGAATAATCGTAGCACCCCTAGTGTCCAGTGATAGATCTTCCTCTTGCTCTTTTCCGCTTTCTCTCAAAAATAAAGTGGTCCAAATATAATTTGAGGCAAAGTGAGACAGAGAGGGAGGGAGGGAAAGCTAGATAAACAGGGAGCGAGGGAGGGAGAACACAGGTGTGCTTTACCTGCCCCTTTGTCCACTGCCTGCTGTCTGCACTTCTTGAAGTGGAAGCGTTTGATGGCCACGGCCTGATCACGGTACTTGGCTCTGTAGATGATGGTGCCGCTGCCGCCCTGACCCAGGATCTCCCTCTCGTGCTCACTCCACTCCAGGTCACTCTTCACCAGGAACAAGCTGGACACACATAAAAACCACAAACATCGTCAGATTCCGATATGATTCCGCAGTGGAACTTTGGTGAGCTAAATATCTCCTCTTTACGCGCTCACGCATTCCTGATTTATCAGTATCGACATCGGCAGATATATACGCATGAGAAATATCGGATATCGGCATTGCCCAATAATTCCCATATTGTGCATCCCTAATACACACAGACTGCTCAAAAATGTGAACGTTTCATTTTTGTGAAAAGCACTTCACATAAATGAAGGCTATACAAGGCACAGACCTTCAACTGCTGCTACCTCACACACACACACACACACACACACACACACACACTCACAGAGGCTTTACTGAGTCATTAAACTTCCTCTCACACACCGTACGGGGAAAAAGCTCTCACTCATACATTAGCTCCCAGCTAAACGCTGGCCTTCCGCCAAGCCAAACCATGTCCACTATAGCAGCTGCTGCACACAACATTATCCATTAGAGCTCCATATGGAAAACACAGCACTAGAAGCAGAAAAACTCTCTCTCAGGGTAACGTAATCGCACACACACATCCTTTAGGATCATGTCCACTTATACTACTCGCCCAATCTGTCAAAGAGCTGGTAAACTGACGATATTTGAGATTTTTTTTGACTGGCCAATCATTCACCTGCCTTGCTTATCACTACTACTGTATTCATTCATTAATTCATTAATTCATTCATAAATTCATAAGTTCATTCATAAGTTCCCGTCACAGGCCCTGGTCCCGCCACGACCCGCAAACTTATGGGCGCAAAGCGGGGAATTATAAATGTGACTCTGCACGGAAAAACCAGTCGCTTGTCGCAACGGAGGTTTCTGAGAAAAACGAGCGTTTATGTTGCGTGGGGTAAAATTTTGCATTTTTTGTTTTTAGTGTTTTGAAACAGTGGAAGGTCTATACTGAACTGTTGTGAATAAATTTGGCTGAAAAACTTACCCTTTCCATCCTAAAAACGTGACTTTCTTGAGGTGAGGAATTCAATTCCAGCAGAATGTTTCTGTTTTGACCGCTCTACTTTTTTACGGTAAATCCACTGGTTGACTAGCGTGAAGATATTTCTCCGGAATCCATCTTCGTCTCCCGAGTTCAGTTAACCTAACGCAGGTAGGCTATCCGTGTGGCTGTGAATGCAGCGTAGGCTACCGTAAATACAAACGTAGCCGCGACCGCACCAAACGTCTGTGAGTGCTACGGCGATAGTCAACTTCAAAGGCAGATTTCTCGGTTTCTCACTTGGCGTGACAGGAGAAACCCGACTCCTTTGAATGCTGATATCTCAGTCACATGTCGTCCCATTCATTCCATATAGGTATCGTTTTGAAGCTTGATTTATGCCCTTTCATGAAAACATAATAACTCAATTTTGAAAATTTGCAACAAGCGACTGGTTTTGCCGTGGCTGGTGCAGAGTCACAAACGATAATTAAAAGAGCCGAAATATGTGAATGGAATGAGCGTCGTCATTGTGTAGTTTGTCCATTAGGGGTTTGTTCGTGAACGCAGTGTGGACGCTCTGATTCACTCCAATGAGCAAGCAAACTCCACACAGAGGGGCCTTGCGGCCGAGCCAAGGTTCGAACCCAGGACCTTCTCGCTGTGAAGCGGCAGCTCTGACTACTGCGCCAATGTGCTGCCTCTATTAAAAACATATGATTACATTATGTATCGAAAGTCAGGCACAACATGCCAGGAAAACTGAAATTTAGAGTTTTCCAGAATTGAGTTGTTGCATCACAGAACGGTATTATGTCCAAAGTGTGTAACATGGCAAACCCTCGTCCAAATTAGGAAAAGATATTACTGCAAACTGTGTATTTTTCATAATATGAAACATCAGGAGTGTAATATGAAAGTCTTTTATATTTATTATATCACTCAGCCTCAAAAATGAAATAATCTATTGCCGTGTAATGGAGTTAACTTCCTCGTCAACGTCTCTGAGAAACGCCTCCCCCTCCCAACCCTCTCCTGCAGCTGCGTGTTTTTTGGCCGCCGGCCTAACAGATCCCGCTAGTGAGATGAGCGTAGTGTTTGTGTCCCTGCATAAATATTTGGATCGCCCCTTTCAGACTCCCCTCCTTACTGTAAACACGGCTCCGGGCGGTTTGACGTGAACGGGCCGTGCGGGGAACGCGGCCGAGCCGACACCGTGCACCACAGCTTGTTCTGATCTGGTAGGAACGGGACAAAATTTAACAAGGTCGTGACGTAAAGAGCTTGGGCTTAAACATGCGGGAAATAAGTTCCATGTGAATGCAGAGTCAGTGAAAACGTCCTTTGTCAGGATCGGGACGGTAGGGTTATTGGGGCTTATTTAATAAATCTGGGAAATTACAAGAGAACGCGCTTTACGCAGAAAATCTGCAGAGACTTTTACAATGTGCAAAGTTAAACTCAGCTTTGGGATCTGGTGTATGAAATTGCAGTAGTAATGCCCCTTTCATTGAGACCAGCAAGAATAATGTTAACTGACAAAGTCCAGGGCATTCCAAATGGGAACACACACCAGGAGATCGTCAGAGCAAACTGAGTGTGTGTTGAAATCTCTTCACACAGCCCACCGTCAGAGTTCAGCTTCTCTGGCAAACGGTGATGAATGGAGCTTCCATCAGCAGATGACAGCAGTCCAAGTACAGTTCAGTGGCTCTGTGTTAATGTGCACGGCGAGGTCTTAAGAGCGCGAGCCGCATCCACACAGCGCAAATGTTTATCCGGGACCTTAAGCAGGGGTTTTGACAATTGTGTTAGTACTAGGAGTGGCACCGATTCGCTACGTGGATGGGATATCGGTCCGATAACAAGTCAAATAGCTGGACCGGGTATCAGTGGCATTGAGCTGATGTATGGAGCCGATCTGGGCTGTGTTTCCCAAAAACATAGTTGCTACTACGTTAGCAACGAACATAGTGCACGATAGCAACTAACATAGTGTACGATAGCAACTAACATAGTGCACGATAGCAACTAACATAGTGTACGATAGCAACTAACAGTGTACGATAGCAACTAACATAGTGTACGTTAGCAACTAACATAGTGCACGATAGCAACGAACACAGTGTACATTAGCAACGAACATAGTGCACATTAGCAACGAACATTTTGCACGTTAGCAACTAACATAGTGTACATTAGCAACGAACATAGTGCACGTTAGCAACTAACATAGTGTACGATTGCAACTAACATAGTGTACGTTAGCAATTAACATAGTGTACGATAGCAACGAACATAGTGTACATTAGCAACGAACATAGTGTACGATTGCAACTAACAGTGTACGTTAGCAACTAACATAGTGTACGATTGCAACTAACATAGTGTACATTAGCAACTAACATAGTGTACGATAGCAACTAACATAGTGTACGATAGCAACTAACATAGTGTACATTAGCAACGAACATAGTGTACGATAACAACTAACATAGTGTATGATAGCAACTAACATAGTGTACGTTAGCAACTAACATAGTGCACGTTAGCAACTAACATAGTGTACGATAGCAACTAACATAGTGTACATTACCAATGAACATAGTGCACAATAGCAACTAACATAGTGCACGTTAGCAACTAACATAGTGCACAATAGCAACTAACATAGTGTACGTTAGCAACCAACAGTGTACATTAGCAACTAACACAGTGTACGATAGCAACTAACACTGTGTTCCTAACGTAGCTGTTTATGAAGCATATGAAGGGTCACTTCCAAATCTAGGCTAAAGGCGAAGGTGGGGAGGGATTGGGATTGGGCCCTAATTTGTTGCTTCCTAAATCATTTCCTTCCCCAGAGACGACAGCTGCAACGTTCCGACTCCCACGCTGGATCCCACCCAACATGGATTACATCTTCATTTCATACGGATACGTTGGGGTTGGGAAGCATCCGGGACTGGAGCAGAGAACGGCATGTAAAAGCAGAATTAAAGGAACCTCCAGTAATGCTGCCCTGGATGACGTTCACGCCAGGTGCCCACTACTCCTTAGAGATGGGGTTCAACGCGGAGCTCACGTAGTTTTGTGGTGCACGGTGCATGTTTACGATGACAATCTCTCACTTGCATTCACTTTCATTTAAATAACATTTTTATAACGGCCCAGGAAGTTCACACCCGTCGTCGCGGAGGGAGTCTTACCGGGAAGGGAAGTCGGTCATGAAGAGTTCGGGCACCAGCTCCTGGAGGGCAACCGGCTGCTCGGGGTGGTTGGGGCAGGTGATGTGGGCCTTCTCCACTGCGGCCAGCACACAGTCTTCCATGTTGAAGTAGTGGACGGGGTTGGAGTTGGAGTTTTTGGGAGGGAGGTGTTCCATGTGGCAGGAGGCGGTGCTGCAGTGAGGACAGGGCGCGTACTGTTCGATCAGCAGAGTTCCGTCGCTCTCGCTGGCTGTTAACGCTGCGGAAAGGCATTTACATTTACAGCATTTAGCAGACGCTCTTATCCAGACGTATCGCAGTAGTCCACGTTTAATCTTCAAACCTGTTAAGCTAGACTTAAATCAAGTAAGTTACCGTTACAAACCCTGTCAAAGAAAAGGTCAGAAGTTATCTCTGCATTTTTATCTCCAGAGTTGACATTATGGTGTTTTATTTGCGCGTTAATTGTGAGCGCGCAATGGAACTTTGCAAGCAAAATTTCTGTCTGGGCAGACAGCAGAAAACTCTGCCTACACGTGTGCTCAAAACACTCCACGCTTTCCTGCTCAGGTCTATGGAGCGCAAAGGTGCCAAAATTCATCTTAAAGGCACCTAACTAGAGCGGCATGTTTTACAGACATTTTACAGCCTAAAAAGCGGTGTTCAACCACAAGTTACTACAGCGACGTAAAAAGCTGTGTTTTCAACATCCTAAAAATCTCTGGCATATTAGAGCGGCGCATAAACTCTGCTTTTAACTAATAAAACACAAAAAACGGGTGTTTTACTGTCAATTGCTTAAAAATATAGGCGAATTTACATTTACAGCATTTAGCAGACGCTCTTATCCAGAGCGACTTACAACCGTGCTTTGTAGTCCACAACTGTTCTCTGATCTGTAAAGCTATGTTTAACTGTCATTAAAACCAAGTTACATACTAGTTACGACTAAATTACATACTTTAACAAAGACAAATGAAAGCTCACAAAGGTAATGTAAACAGTAAATATGAGGGGTAAATTACTCCCCAAGATACTCCTTGAAGAGGTGCGTCTTCAGACGACGTTTGGCAACTCTGGCGTTCCATATGAGCGTAGCGTGTTTCAAGCACTTGCTTGCGAAGGTTCTATATGTGCAAATTTACAATAATGTGATATACTACATATCGTTATCAGGATAAAAGATTTTGATCATATCGCACAGCCCTACCCTGTGGCACGGTTATCTGAAAATGTTGTCTACCGTTTTGCTCCGTGACAGGCTTTGCAACGGAAATGCTCAGCGTTAACAGAACGGTATGAAAATATACATTCACTACAAAACAGGCCACATATGCAAATTCCCTCTCACACACACACACACACACACCTCGAACACTTAAATACAGCGAGACGCCACCTCAAACTCCCGCTGTGCATTCTAATGGCGTCTAACGTGGCGGAAAGCTTGTTTACTTGTTTACACGTCTATTTATTTGTGTTCCACAAGCTGGCGAGAAAAGCAGGAAAGTCACTAGAAGGAGGAATGAAGTGGAATGAAATCACTGGCTCCGAGCAGGTGTGCTGAAGCGAGCAGGACCCAGAGCTGTGCGCGCTTGCGAAAAAGGGCTGAATAAACTATGAGTCATCATTATGAATGCGCAGTGTGTGCGTGTGTGTGTGTGTAAGTGTGAGTGCGGCGCTAACAGGAAGGAAGTTTATTATTCCTCACCCCAGAGCTTGTATTAAAAGAGCTCTCTGACCAAAGATGACAACGTGGTCAGCAAAAAAATTAACGCTAATAAGGGCGCACCATGGTAACAGCCAAATTCCAGTTAGCTTAAGGTTACAGGAACAAACAACACCCCCAAATCTGACCCCGCTTGTTGTTGCTGGTGTGAAATAGGGGTCGAGCGATTATCGAAACTGAGGCCGAGCCTCGATAGGGGGAAGAGTTTTCAAAAAAGTCTGTGAGGGAGAACAACCTGGAAGTTGCATTCGAATAGTTTTGAAAAATGCTAAAATGCACAGTTAAGCTGGGGTGCGTTTCCCAAAAGCATAGCTGCTAATTACGTTAGCAACTAACATAGTGTACATTAGCAACTAACATAGTGTACATTAGCAACTAACATAGTGTACATTAGCAACTAACATAGTATACGTTAGCAATGAACACTGTGTACGTTAGCAACTAACACAGTGTACATTAGCAATGAACATACTGTACATTAGCAGCTAACATAGTGTACAGTAGCAACTAACATAGTGTACATTAGCAACTAACATAGTATACGTTAGCAATGAACACAGTGTACGTTAGCAATGAACATACTGTACATTACGCAAAGATTAAGTCATTACAGTTACATTTACGCGAAGAGGCCCATGTGCCCATCACGTCGAATTTGGCGGCTTTTAGTGAAGAACGGCGGCCGCAGTAAAGATGGAAATCTGAGCTCCATGTTAGTCTGTGGGGAAAAATGGACGGAATGGACAGAACTCGCAAACGAGTGCAAGTATCAAAAATGTGCAGTCAAACAACACACACTGTGGGAGGAGCAGCGGTCAGAATAAGTGTGGAATAAAAATCAGATAACGATATGGGAATGATGACTGCAGTTTTAGGAATGATTGGTGGAAACATCTTGATTTTGGTGCAGTGTGTGTGGTATAAAAGGCAGGTGTGGTGTGTGGAGAGCAGTGTTTGTTCTCACCGGGGAACCACTGCTCTATGAGAGCGTTGACGTGGTCAGTGATGAAGGCCATGGCTGAGAAATCTCTCATCTCCGAATGGCAGATGATCTTAATCCCTCCACTCTTCTTTCTTTCCAGTTCTGAAGCCGGATTACCCACGCTGTAGGTAAGAGTGGGAGTGTGTTTATGAGCGAGTGTGATGCTCTCTATCATCACCTTATTAGCCATAAAATACAAAACACACAGGACACACGCACATGAACAAGCATCTTATAGTTACTGAGTCTAGAAACTCCAATAAACTTCTACTTACACTGCATCAGCGGGCCACTCTCTTTCTCTGTATATCCCTCCCTCCCTCTTTTCTCTTCCTCCCTCTTCCTCCCTCCCTCTATTCCCTCCCTCCTCTCACTTCTTCCTCCCCTTCCTCCCTATCTCCCTTCTCTTATTCCTCCCTCCCCATCTGTCTATCGCCCTCCCTCCCTCATATTCTCTTCTCCTCCTCCTCCTCCCTCCTCATCTATCTATCGCTTCCTCCCTCCTCTCTTATTCCTCCCCTTCCTCCCTCTTTCTTCACTCTCTTACCTTCATCCCTCTTTCATCTCTTCCTCCCTCCCTCTCTATCTATCACCCCTCCCTCCCTCTCTTAACTTCATCCCTCTTTTCATCTCTCTTCCCTCCTCCCTCCTTTCCCTATCTCCCTCCTCGCTCTTCATCTATCGCCCCGCCCTCCTCTCTTTTACCTTCATCTCTTTCATCTCTTCCTCCCTCCTTCCTATATCTCCTCCTCCCCACCTCCTCTTATT
>JAVGVS010000233.1:0-10000 GCA_032718565.1 Distichodus sexfasciatus | reverse complement strand
TGAAGCGCTCCCAGAATCCCGCTGGCACGAAGCTCATCTTAAAATGGCGCTGGGTGGTGTTGCTGGTCTGCTGGCGGAAGCCGTGGATGTCCATGGCAGGTTTCGGGGGGAGCAAATGTGGCAGGAGGTAACTACGAGAAGAAATGGACATTACATTACATTAGAGTGATGCAGGGCTGGGCGATTTATCAGAAAATAATTGAAAAAACGATATTCAACTTCTGACTCACATAATCTTGCACATGACGATAATTTTTGACATTTTGTATTTATTTTGTTTGTTATAAATGTCATTTCTGAAGATATTTTAACTACAAATTTAAAAGATGATCAAAATAATCGGCATGAGCAAATTGAATATTAAGAATATTCTTTTCTTTAAAAAAATGTGTTTACGGGGACAGTACGTGAACACACACTGGGGAGGGCACTAACAGAAGAATTTAAATTTGGATTAATTTTCAATTAATTGCCCACCCCTGCTATAGCAGCCTCATGCTCAACCTTTAATCCAAACTGTGTTCAGCTTCTCAGTTAAGTAATTTTCACATCCGACAGATCAAAAATCATTCGCAATCCCTCCCTGCCTTTTTCGTTCGGTCGATAACCGGTCAGGTCGATAATCGATAATAGTCCAGGTCGATAATTGGTCAGGTCGATAATCGATAATAGTCCAGGTCGATAATTGGTCATGTCAATAGTTGGTCAAGTTGATAACTAGTCTGGTCAACAATTGGTCAGGTCGATAATCAGTAATCGTCCAGGTCGCTAACCGGTCAGGTCAATAATCGGTCAGGTCAATAATCAATAATAGTCCAGGTCGCTAACTGGTCAGGTCGATAATTGATAATAGCCCACGTCAATAATTGGTCAGGTTGATAATTAATAACAGTCCAGGTCGCTAATCGGTCAGGTCAATTACAGGTCAGGTTGATAATCGATAATAGTCCAGGTCGCTAACCGGTCAGGTCAATAATAGATAACAGTCCAGGTTGACAATTGGTCAGGTCGATAATAATAGTCCAGGTCAATAACCAGTCAGGTCGATATTTTCGTCCACAATCCCCACCTGTTGCTGGCCACGGGAAGCGCGATCTCGAACTTGGCCAGGAACTGGAAGTACTGCTCCTCGCTGTGCTGGGTGAAGCCGGTTCCCACCAGCAGCATGCGCAGGTCCTCGGCCCGGATCACGCCGTTGCGGGCCACCGAGCGCGAGCTCTTCAGGTGGATGATCCGCTCTAGACACTCGGACAGCCACACCGCGTCCAGGAAGTACAGATTACACAGGCCGTGACTGGTGTCGGGAAAATGCAGCAGCGTGCCGGTCTCGATCTGAAAACTGATGGCTGAGAGAGAACGACAGAAAGATCGGATCCACAGAAAGGACGAGTGACGGAGAGATGGAGAAATACGTTTTGAGTGAGTGTTCTGTCGTTGTGAACACAGCACACAACAAGGAAACGTGACCTCTGCATTTGACCCGTACGTGAAGGAGCAGCTTTTTGGCAGCGCCCGGAGAGCAGTGCCTGGGGACGTTACGTTGCTCATGAGTACCTACGCAAGTTGAAGTCTGTCAGTTAAAGAGGCCTTGCGTTTAATGTGATCGACGCTGATGACAGAGGACAGGCAACATGTAATACTCTGTAACGAGAGGCAGTTTCAGCTCTGTCATGCTGTAGTAAAAGTGTAATTACCAGTCTGTAGATCCTCGTAGTCTTTGATATCGCTGTCTGGACTCTGCTCAATGATTTGTTCCAGCTCCAGGTCGGTCAGGTACTGAACCTCGTCTGCCGCGTCTCTCCTGAAACGCTCTGCCAGAATGGTGTCTTGTAGCTGTAGGTAGCTCTTGGGGATCTAACACCGAAAAATGAATCACCAGTAACTTCAGTGGAGACGTTTATCTGACTGAAGTCTGTAAATTTGGCTTTAAAAAGCGTTCACACGGAACTTAACGATGAAGTTGTGTCCACGTACTGCTGAGATGAACTTTTTACCGAATAACAAGCAGTCTGTAAGTCATTACGCAAAATGGCAAACTCCACACAGAGATCAAACCCAGGACCTTCTTGCTAACCGCTGCTCCACCGTGCCGCCCCCCCCACTTTTTAGATATTTGTATTAAATTTTTTATTCATAAAGATGGCCAAATCATCAGGAAATCTTTTGAAAAATGAATAAAACCAAAGCTGAAATTTTGCTTTGCACGCTATGAATTAAGGCACAAATATAACACCATAATATTCTCTGTGTCTACATCGCCGCGGTGACTACTGCAAATATCGCCGTATTTAACAGTATTTTGCGGAATAAACGATCGAGTATAACATGAAGCGAAAGGAATTTCATCATCCAATATATTTTGTCATATCACATTTATTTAGTAACCAGGTTGTGATCTTTTTTTATCGATTCCTCCGCTAAATTGAAAGAACTACAAACTTAGATTAAACCCACCAGTCGTCCCACCAGCTTGTGGCAGCTGGCCGGGTTCCCGATGTCCTTCATGGAGCAGGACACATGGTACAGCAGCTTCTTGAGATCCTCCAAGCCTTCCATTGTCTTACATGACACCTCGCTGTTATACACACACACACATACACACACAGAGTAAACCTTTTATGAGCCCGACTCAAAAGCAGACCTGCGTCCCGTCCCCGAGGTGAGACTCCAATACTGACTGCAGGTGTTTCCAGGTGATGTCCGGGTAGCCGCTTGCCCTGGCCCCCGAAGGCGTCCTGCACAACGCTAGGATGTACGCCCGCAGGGTGGCAATGCGCTCGGTGCGGAATTTGGTGTCGATGAGGTCCAGGTGCGTCCCAATCACCACCACCGCCGAGTTCGGGGCTCGAGCCTGACGGAGAGAAAATAAACAGAAACAGTCGCAAAAATGACCAATGCATCTCGAAGGAGCAGCGAGCAGCTTTTTTTGGCAGTGCTCTCCAGTGTGTTCTAACCTCAATGTTGAGCAGCCAGGACTGCAGGTTAGCCACGGCCTCCTCGCCCAGGGTCAGGTTCCACATCACCACATACAGAGCTTTATCCGTGAAGAAGCACTGGTTGATGGTGGACATGCTGGCCGGACCGCCGATGTCCCACACATTAAAGACCACCGAGTCCACCTGCTCGAGAACATAGTTCCTTTAAAAAGCTCAAAAACGTCATGCTTCCTTCTAATGCAGTGAAAGTGAGTGATTATTTGTCAATGTGAACACAGCACAGCACACAGTGCACCACAACCAAATGTGACCTCTGCATTTGACCCATCCGTGAAAGAGCAGTGGGCAGCTAACAAGCGCCCGGGGAGCAGTGCTTGGGGACGGTATCTTACTGATGAGTACCTCAGTGGTAACTTTACTGGCCCTGGATTCGAACCTGCGAGCTTCTGATCACGGGGTGAACACCCTACCGTTACGCCACCAAATTGCGACAACGTTGCTGCTTGTCCAGACAGGTTCCTGAAGTTTCTGACTAAACTCATTTTACGTGATTAAGCCTGTTGGCATTATGCAACTGACAGAACCAGGTGGCAGCTGCCAGCGAGTTTTGGCACTGCCAGCCTAATTTTATACAGTATGTATATATATATGAAAAACCAAAACGGACGTACATTATGTGACCTCTGCATTTGACGGGGATGGTACCTTTCTCACGAGTACCTCAGTGGTACCTTTACTGGTCAGGGATTTGAACCGGCGCCCTTCCTATCATCAGGTGAATACACTGCGTAAATTCTCTAAGTGTGTATGTGGGTCTGAGAAGCAAGACTATATATAAGGTTTGCAAGAGTGTGTAAGTGTGTGTTAACGTAACATTGCGAAATCTGTGTGTGTGTGTGTGAGAGAGAGAAAGTGAGAGGGAGTGAGAAAGTGTGTGTGTGTGTGTGTGTGTGTGTGTGTAGTCATGTATTATTGTGCCTTCCTAAAGGGAATTTCAAACTAATTCTATAAATGCTAAATGTAGCGTGAAGTCGGGTCGTTTCAGGGTTTTGACAGCGTGTTTGTATAATTCAGAAGCGCAGCCGTTATGTGACTTTGGGTGGGAGAGAGTGTGTGTGTGTGTGTGTGTTGACTCAAGCAGCAGCGAGACGAGGAGGAAGCTGAGCAGACTCCTGCTGGGAAATTATACCACAACACAGGGCTGGGCGATATCACCTCAAATCAATATCACGATTAACATTTTAACTTGATTCAAAACGCTTTACGCTGAAATCCGTTCAACTATTAGAACAGCGCTGCCCTCGTCGACGTCTCTTCTCTCTCGCTAGCCAATCAAAAGCGAGGAAGGGGCGCGACATATAACTCGATGGCACTCTCCCAGCTGCACCCAATCTCTACGTCTCGAGGATGTGTATCTAGCCGAAAAGCTGTCGCCGATGCCAAGTTGCGATTTCTCTCCGTTGTAAAGATAATCTCTTTTATGTCGGCTAAACTACAGATCTCAAAGGAATACTTTACAACGTTTCCATGAAACAGGAAAGAACACGGAAGAGCCTGATGATGCTTTTCGTAACTTAGCAACAAGAAGTGTCGAGAAAGCGCTCTGGAAGTGAGGTTTTGCCAAATAAATGCGTTTGGTGGAAACGGGCGCCATTTCGTCCATGCGTTAACCCTCACTGTATGGGTTATGGGTGGGCAAAACCAGTCTCTTGTCGCAACGGAGGTCTCCGAGAAAAACGAGCGTTTATGTTGCGTGGGGTAAAATTTTGGATTTTTAGTTTTTAGTGTTTTGAAACAGTGGAAGGTCTATACTGTACTGTTGTGAATAAATTTGGCTGAAAAACATCTTTCCATCCTAAAAACGTGACTTTCTTTTTGAGGTGAGGAATTCAATTCCAGCAGAATGTTAAAAGTTTCTGTTTTGACCGCTCTACTTCAATATTTACGGTAAATCCACTGGTTGACTAGCGTGAAGATTTTTCTCCGGAATCCATCTTCGTCTCTCGAGTTCAGTTAACCTAACGCAGGTAGGCTATCCGTGTGGCTGTGAATGCAGCGTAGGCTACCGTAAATGCAAACGTAGCCGCGACCGCACCAAGCGTCTGTGAGTGCCACACTATGTGGAACGCCATCACTCGTAAAAAAACGCTCCAGTTCAGTTAAATCTTTCCTGTAATTACTGACAAAACTCAAAATTTATCTGAAAAATAACAACCAATAAATTTAGCATTTATACAGAGATTTGGAGGAAAAATCAAGATATCGAGATATTTTCTTTAAAAAATATTGCTATATTGTTTTAAGGCCATATCACACAGCCCTACTTCACTGTGGTTTTAATATTGAACAAAAGTGTTCATGGGGCAGTATATTTTGTGATTTTAAAATAATTTTAGGGCAGATTTAAGTATAAGTATATTTTAGTATATGTTATGGGCATACTGCACACTGGGGAAAAATAGTAACATTATTATTATTGAAGTTTAAACACAATTCAAGTAATCGCCCAGCCCTTCCACAACCCTACCGAGAGTGGGGTCAGGGATGTCAAACATCTAAACTGCTCCACATCCACGCACTGCTTTAAATCCAAACCCAGCAGAGTTAATGTCTTACCTTTCACAGAACAGGATTACAGCTCTGAGAAGTTTCGCTTTTCATAACGGAAGCTCAGCGTGACAATAAACAGACAGTAAATGTGAACCTGAGCCTCTTACTACGAATACGGGATTTAGCTTCGGGCCTCTAATCCGATTGCTTTTCAAGTTTTGGCTCTACACTGCGAGTCAAAAAAGGGAGCTACTGCTTCGTACCGGGCTGACCGGCCGGTCGATCGAACGCGATCACGCTTGCTGACCATAATAGCTTGTAGTGTAACTATAACTTCTATATTAAGCTGAAACTTTTCATCAGAAGTAGTTAACCAGTCGAAAAGCTGGAGTTTCTTACGCCCGATTTGAGCCCGTTGGGCCGGTCCAGCTGCCAGGTGGTAGTGCGAACGCTGCAGTCGGAGGGCAGGAAGGACGAGGTTTTTCCGGTCATCAGGGCCTCCAGCAGCGCGCTCTTCCCCTGCCGAGGCGGACCCACCACCATCATCTTTAGCTGCCTGCAGGCCTCGGCGCGACGCAGCTCGGCACGGAGGAACGCCAGCACCGCTGTCGGACCTACAACACATATGTTTGAATCGTTTACATTGATATAGCACTTTAACATGACTTTTCTACATTTTCTAGGGTAAAATCTAATTCTTTTAGACGAGAGCGGTACTTGGGAACGGTACTTTGCCTCATGGGCACCTAAATGGTACTTTTTCCCAGTCCAGGATTTGAACCCACGCGAATCTCCGATCACGGGGCCGACTCCCTAACCGTTACGCTACCAACTGCCCCATGTGACTTAGTGATAAATTAATTCCTACAGTGTGTGTGTGTGTGTGTGTTTGTGTGTGTGAGGGTAGATGGGAATGGTGTGTTAGCTGCGTGCATATGCGAGAAACAAACTTTACTAAAACCTCATGTGGCTCTTGTGCTGTTTGCAAAATATTCAAAGCGATTTATCAACTCCACGTCCAGCTCCAGGCGAACCAGCAGACCTGGAACAACCTTGTATTATTATTAGGGATGCACGCTATGGGAATTACTGACCAATGCCGATATCCGATATTTTTCGTGCTTATATCTGCCGATACCGATGTCGATGAACGCGGGCAAAGTTGAGCGTGTTAAGACGAGATATTTTGCTCAGAATTTTGCCACAAAAATAACACTTCTAAATCAAGTGAGAGTGAAAGAGGAGTGGAGTGAGGATGGAGGATTTCCAGCGTAGTGAACAACATTTTAAAGAAACGCCACTTCCCGCCCTATGTAGTGTACTAAGTTCAAATAGAGCGCGCCAACACTCCTTGTGCACTACCTAGTGAGGAGAGAGCAGTTAAGTTACAACCCCAGCTACTTCCTGAGATGCATATAACCACATAGACAAGTATGATGAGATCCTTACCTACCATACTATTAAGTGCGGTAGTACCCGACTCGGGACACAGCCCACGTGCGAGCTCACATTCGCTAACTGAGGCAAACGCGCTATTTAGTTAGTTGAAAAATGTCACGCGTGCAGGTAGACGAGACAAGATTTTACTCGCGAACGTTCCACTGCGTGCTCAGAATTTTGGCACAAAAATAACGGCATAGATATAAAATCCCAGCTCGGACTTTGGACATGCCTGGCACAAGCTCTAACTTGCAATAACTAACTCAGACGTGCAATAAATGCGTCATCAAATATCGGCTGAAAATATCGGGTAAATCTAAGCATCAGTCAGATGTCGATATGATTAAAAAATTTTTTTGATCTCTGCTGGAACTAGGGTGGGCTAATAAATCAAAATTAATCAAAAGTGACATTCAAAACCTTTAAATCAATGTAATTTGGTTATTTTTGACCATTTTCAATCATTTAAAAACAATAACACTTTTCCCACTGTGTGTTTATGTACTTCCCCCTAAAACCACACCAAGATATGCACTCTATATTCCAGCTGTAATAGTTGAGCATATTTACAATAAAATCGTGGGGGTCTTTTAAAAACATAGTTCATTAATCGTAATCAAAGTGATCAAATAAATCGTGATGCTGATTTGAGGTTTTCGCTTTCAGCAAACTGAAGGAGGAGTTTCCGTACCGTCCTTGCGTACGTCTGCGGGCACGTTGGTGATGTTCAGGTCCTCCACGTCCAGCTGCCAGAGGTTGGAGAGTTGGCCGACTTCGGCCGGGAGTTCTTGGATGCCCGGATTACTGCAGAGATCAAGCGCAGCGTGTTGTCAGAACAAAGCCTCCTGCTAGGGCTGGGCAATTAATCAAAAATTAATCAAAACTGAAATTTAGAACTTCTAATCTTGGCAATACACAAGTCCACAGAAGACATACGGTCTTCCTTGACGGCAGATGTGCAAATGTCTGAGCCTCCATCTCAACTTTTGGCAGTGCATAATCAAAATTAAATGGCACATCTTCATCCGTGGTGATAATGACATAGTGCTAGAGCTGGGCGGTATGACCAAAAATCTTTATCATGGTATTTTTCAAAATTATACCGATTTCACAGTATACGGCAGTATTTTTTTTACGGCCATTTTTTAAAATGTATTTATTTGTTTTATTTTTTTAAGTATAACTGGGCGTTTACCACATTTTAATGGACGAAATGAATTACTGCATCTGACTGAACTTGCTTTTCCTTTTCACCAGTGTTACCTGAAGAGCTAAGACATGTTTTTGGCAAAACTATCCTTTTCACAACATATATAAGTGTAACCAATAATCAATGGGTACTTTAAGTCTAAATAACTCTTTGGATGCTTGAAAATAATTACATTATATAATTGAAAAAAATTTGTTCAATTGAAAATGAAGCAATACTGAAGTTATGTGTCATTTTGAACCAATTTGATCTATAAAATGAGCTGCTTTTGGCCTTTCTGGAAGAGAACCCACAATAGCCCGCACGGCCCTCGGAGCCGCGTCACAACAGAGCGTTCCGGAATAGACTACATATATACGGCTGTATTGTGAGTAGAACGCTGGTTGTTATGGTTATTTATCAGCTAAAATATGCGTTTTGAACTTGGGCAAAAAGAGAATTTTACAAACACAAAACCACTGTTGCTCTGTCAAGATCATAAGAAAATTAAACGTGACCTCGAAATAACAAAAGCTGTTTTCTCGAGATGATGATCTAGAGGCAACGGCTTTTGTTATTTCTAAATACGCGTGCCGGTGCCGGTAACCGACCCTAGTGAGTAACGCTTTGAAAGCAGCAAAACAGACTGACGATGGCTACGGTTTAATCCTGACCAACGATTATCGGTATCAGTGTTTAATTTTGACCATCACCGATATTAAGTAATTACAAGGTGAGCTACTGCCGTCTCTTCTCTCTGTGCCGTTTACTCCCAACTCGCTGCTTCATTTAATGTCCAGCCCACAACACCCTCCGATTGGCTATATGTCACACGGGTAGTAGCCAATCAACACTGAAGCCTTGTTGTTAATCACACCACACGAGCACAGGGTGAAGCTCCGAGAAGGAGAAGAGGAGAGAGGAGAGTTTCAGCCGAGCTTGGTGTTTGTAAAATTCCAAATTTTGACAGATTTGATTAGATTTTTTTGCATATCGGTTCCAAATATCGGTTATCGGCCTCGTTAACTAGCAATAATCGGTATCGATATCGGCCCTAAAAAACCAACATCGGTCAACCTCTAGTATAAAGTAAGCTCTTATTAGAATTTATTATGGCCATGTGATTTCAGGAGATAATTCTTCAAACTCGTTAATACAAATATTATGTGCCTAAACAAACATACTCACTTGGACAGGTAGAGCTCGGAGAGGTTTCTGAGTGTGCATACGGACGGGGGAACGCTGTCCAGCTGGTTGTCGTTGAGGAGGAGAACCTCCAGGGAATCTCGCAAGATATCAGGAAACTGGACTGTGCAAGCTGAAGGAAAAAATGGGACAATTTGACCACAAACTCACAAGTAACATGAGCTACGACACAGTAAACCCGTAAAATCCCATGGAAGATATTAAGAGGATTTAAACGTCCCTGATTCAAAATGACCATAGGTTTTAACTGGGTGTCGACCGATTATTGGTCAGGTCGATATTTGGTATTTTTTATCTTTTAAAAAAACTGACGACAATAAAATAAACACATTGAAAAATTGGTACTGAGATTTCAATTTTCAATTTTGTGATTTATTAATTTTATTACTTTATTATTATAACTATTAGTATAATTTTCTAATATTTTGGAATGGAATATCTGAATTAATTTATGAACTAACCGACTGGAAACTAAGTTTTGACCATTTTTTATCATTTTATTCATCATTTTCGTTTAATAGTAACAGTATCAGTAACAGTCATTTTTACAGTGACGTGCTAATGAAATAAATTACTTTAAAGTGCATATTTTTTATTAATTTAAATATCAAATTTATGTTTTACTTTTCAAATTTATGCTTTACTACAAATAATAATTTGGAACAAAGTGTTAACTGAA